>QTSX02002861.1:0-398964 GCA_014839935.2 Entomophthora muscae | reverse complement strand
TATTATATTAGTGTTGCAACCAAGTTTCCAGACTTGCCCGCCAACGTATCTTACAATACACAGGGGGCGCTCAACAAGTTGCCCCTTGACGCATCTAACAACATGGACCAATCCAATGGCAATATCAAACTGCGGGCACTTCCTCCTAATTAGGAGTGCTACCAATTTGACCTGCTGATCCCCACACAAGCTATTCCTTGGCTTCAAACCTTACATGGAACATCACCACTATGCCATCCCCTTGTGGCCTGTGGCTTTCTCCATATAGTATATTAAGCACAATATTCTATAATAAAAAATACCTTATTCTTACTATTACTGTCATTTCTATTGGACTTTTGTCTTCTCCAATTCAAATACTGAATCCTCATTGGTTCAGATGCAACAGTGGTAGCAGCAGTAGGTTCACAACCTACCTAAAAGAAAAATTCCCCCAAGAAAGGACAGAGTACAGGCTGTATGGCTACTCCCCATCAAGAGACTTTCCTGTCAATCCCCAAGGGGGACATCCCCAACAGGTATGTTATTTACCAAGACCAGCTAGTTTTTATGAGTGCGTATAATTGTCTCTGCCTTGGACAGCGTGACACCAGCATCACCCTGCCTCAGTTGGACCTTTCACAGCGCATGCTCAACCTTCAGCTGAAATCCTTTGTGGGTGGGGTCAAAGGGGCCAAAATTTTCAGTTGGCTCCACTCCACCAAAACCTGCCTCTGTATCTGTCAAGTTACTGAGCCCATGTGGGTTGCCACAGCTTCTGGGCGCCTCACGGGGTCTGCCGCTGTATGATTTACTAACTGGGTCAGCCAGGAAATTGAGGTCACCTGGGCGGCATTCAGGGACGCCAAAAAGTCCCGCTATAGCAAAACTTTTTTGCCTATTGTGGTGGAAACTCCCCTTCTGGCAATTAAACAGACTGGCTCTGTTCCTGAACACCTTGCTGCCTGTCAGAAAGCTCTGGCCGCCGCCCCCAAAGCTGTGACCAACAGAAATGCTATGCTTCTGACCCTGATAGTCAATGGGCTCAAGCCCCATATCTGTAAGTGGGTTCCTGTAGGTTTCTGCATCTCCATTCATGACTGTTACAAAGCCATTGTGGAGGCCAACAACCAGGCTTTGATGGGCTTCTGCCGCACAAATGATGCTCCACCTCAACCTCATGTAACATTTGGCAGCACCCACAATTAAGTAGGCCACCACCAGCCCCACCAGCAGGAAAATGTGATTAAACAACCCCGCAAGGGGGAGCTTCAGCTAGCACAAATTAAGGACCCAGGAAAAGCCTGGGGGTTGTAGTTACAAGAGGTTCTACAACCCCACTTGACCCCCACTCTCAATTCCTCCTTGCAAAGAATCCCTGCTCCTACAATGTACACAAAGTTGAAACCCTTGACGTCTTCCAGGTTCATAGTGACAACCCCATACTTCAAGCAAGCCACTCTCTCAATAAAGTATTCCTCTTGGATTATTCCTTTTGCTTTTGTGGGAATACCCATAAACTATTGGTGGATACTGGGGCTGACCACACCATGGTTGACCAGGCACTTGCTGATTCTCAACAGTTAGACCGCGTGCCAAGCAGATTCAAGGCAGTACAAGTAGCTGACTCCCGCAGAGTTGCCATCACCCACAAGACGGTACCCTTCTCTGTGAGAATGGGGAACATCCAGGTTAAGCTCTCTGGGCCAATCATGACAGGGCTTAGCCTTAATGTAATTGCTGGCCTTGACTGGCTTTGTTGCAACTGTCCCTACATCAACTGGGATACATCTGTCATCACCCTCAATAGAAATGGGGTGGGCTTTCAGATCTATCTTAAAAAATGGGCAAGCTTCTTTACAATACAGTGTTTTTCAGAATAACTGAGACAGGCTTGTACAATTTCAAGGGGGAAAACTAGACTTTAACTAATGTTCAGTTGAATTTATCCACGCTGAACCACCTGCAGCCCCTTCCTTGATCACTTCAACTCCATCAGCGCTTGCCACACTCCTCAAGGAGTATAAAGATGTCTTTAATGAAGCACTGGACCAGCTACCTCCGCCCTAAGAGATTCAGCATGCTGTACAACTTCAAGAGTTGTTACCCAAAGCAGGTCCCTTATATTGCCTTACACCAAAAAAAGATGAGACCCTCCGCTAGCACCTTGTGGACGCATTCAACAAGGGCTTCATTTGCCCCTTGCTCTCTCCATACGGAGCTGCTGTCTTCTTTGTAGCCAAGAAGAACAGGTCCCTTTGCCTGGTCACAGATTTTGCGCTCTAAATGAGGTGACAGTTAAGAATAAGTACCCCCTGCAGTTGATTGACGGCTTATTTTGACACACTCACGGATGCAAAGGTCTTTAGCAAGATCAATATCACCGCAGGGTACAACCAGGTTTGCATCGCACCAGGGGATGAAGCAAAAACTGCCTTCCACACGCGCTACAGGGTTGTTTGAGTGCCAGGTCATGAACTTTGGGATGATCAATGCTCCTTCCACCTTTACCATGTTGATGAACAAAGCATTTGAGGAATTGATTGGAAAGTGTGTAGTGGTGTACCTTGACGACATTATTGTCTTCAGTCAAGATCAAACCATGCACCCACAACACCTCTGTACTGTCCTCAACACCCTTTGGAAAAATCAGCTAAAAGCTAAAACCTCAAAATGCAAGTTCCTTGAGTTGGATCTGCTGTTCCTTGAGCATTCCATCTCTGCCCAAGGGATAAAGCCTCACCCCGCCAAAATCAAGGCAATCACTAGCATGCTGCCACCCACCAATGTGGGTCAGGTGCATACCTTTCTAGGCATGGTTGTCTATGTGCGCAAGTTTATCTCCAATTTCAGAGAACTAATTGCACCTCTCACTGAGCTCTTAAACACTAAATAGTGTTTCCATTGAACCCCTGTCAGAGATCACGCCTTTGAGACGTTGAAGCAAAGACTTATAACTGTGCCTGTATTGCAGTACCCCAATTGGAACTGCCAGTACAAACTCAAGACTGTTGCCTCTGATAGGGTCATAGGGGGCGTACTACAGGTAGAAACCAACAAAATCTGTCTTCCTCCCCATGGCATATGAGTCCAGGAAACTTACTGACTCAGAACATTGTTACCCTATACATTATAAAGAATTGGCGGCAATTTTACACTGAGTTGAGAAATGGTGCTGTTTCCTGGAAGGGGCTATCTTTCCACTCTGCGTCTTGACATATCACAAGTCACTCTAGTACTTCAACATACAGTCTTACTTGACACGCCGTCAAGCTAACTGGGTCAAGCGTCTATCCCCCTACCAGCTGCGCATTGAGTACAATCCTGGGAAGGAACTTGTCACAGCTGGCGCCCTCTCACATCTCTATGTAGTGTCTATCACTGGGGATGATGGCTTGGATCCCAATTGGCCAATGCTGTACCTTTGCCCTGAAGCAACTTGTTACAAAGGTCTTAACTCAGTAGCCATCTCTAAGTTGAAGGACAATAAAAAGTCAGTTCACCACTGATGCTGGCAATGTCTGCCGCCGGGTGGAGACAGGTGAGAAGATGCCTTACATTCCCACCACACAACAAGGCAACACAATATTGCATTACCACCGCACCTTGGGTCACATCAGAGGGTGCAACCTCTTTGAGATCATGAAACAAAAGGTTTAGTGGCTGTGTATGCGCCAAGATATCTCAGATCTCCTCAAAATGTGTGTGCTGTGCAAAAAGAATACCTTTAAACCTGCATCCCCAAAGTCTGTCCTGCCCATCAAAGCCATGGAACCCTTCAAACAGTGGGCCTTTGACATTATGGGACCCCTCCCTGAGGATAGACTGGGGAAGAAATACATCATAACTGCCATCAACTACTTTATTTGTTGGCCAGTGGCCTGGGCAACAACTAATCACACTGCCACCACTATCACCCGCTTCATTGGCAAGGAAATTGTGGCCTGCTTTGGGCGGCCCAAATGCCTCATCACAGATGGTGGCCCTGAACTTTTTGGGCATGTCATAAAGGCGTACTGCTCCAAGAACACCCTCCAACAGATAGTTGCCACTCCCTATCATCTGCAAGCCAATGGACGTGTAGAGCAGTTAAATGACTCCCTGGTTCAACTGATTGCCAAGCTCTCCCAGGAGCACCCCAATACCACGTTAAATGAACACTTGCCTGACGCTTTACTTATCTTACAAGCAAGAATCAGCAGAGGCACCGGGTTTAGCCCCAGCGCTTTGGCCTTTGGAACGCCTGACAGTCTAACAGGAGTCAAACAGGGGAATTTACAGTCCACAGTTCCCAGAAACCTCCCCTGTTGACAACTTCATCCCTAAACCAATGGCATGTCAAAGCCCAAGAAATTGAACACAAACAAATTTAGGGAGGCATCAAACACCTTGAAGCCAGGTACGCTGTAGGCAACCCATTCTACACCCTCAACCCCAATTTGGCCAAGTTAGAACAAAATCACCTAGGGCCCTTCAGGATAGCCGCGATCTATGACAATCACACCTACCAGCTTGAAGATGCCCAAGGGAACACCAAGAAGCTCCACCACAATTGCTTGCACCCCTGCCGCGCCATCCCCACACAAAGGCTGTTTGTGTAGACGTTCCCAGATCTTCCGCAGACTCCAATCCTGGTGTCTGACAACAAGCAGGGGGAAGGGGTGGTGTTGCAATCAAGTTTCCTGACTCGCCTGCCAACATATCTTACAATATACAGGGGGCGCTCAATGAGTTGCCCCTTGACGTATCTAATAACATGGACCAATCTGATGACAATATCCAACTGCAGGCACTTGCTCCTAATTAGGAGCGCTACCAATTTGACCTGCTGATCCCCGCACAAGCTATTCCTTGGCTTCAAACCTTACATGGAACAGCACCGCTATTCCACCCCTGTGTGGCCTTGTGGCTTTCTCTGTATAGTATATTGAGCACAATATTCTATAATAAACATTACCTTATTCTTACTTTCCCTGCCCTTTCTATTGGATGGTTGTCTTCCCCAATTCAAATCCTGAATCCTCACTGGTTCAGCTGCAACAGTAGTTTTTTGGCTCAAAATTAAGCCTTTGGTTAAACAGTGTTGGCATTATGCCTGTTCCATCTTAGCTTTGCAATCCTGGCTCCATCATTCCCTATGAAATATTAGCTTAGTTTTGAAAAGCGCCCAATACCGGCAGATGAATACTAAAGTGATGTTGGCTTACTAAATGTCGACAAACCATCAGCATTCAGCCAGGTGACTTGGGGAATGGGTTAATTCTGGAAGTTGCCAGAAGGGCCCATCATAGGAGGGGTGCTAACTTGATGAGATAAGATGCTGATTGGCCTACCAAGTCCCAAGGCCGGGTGGAGAGCACCATGGTGTCAACTAACCCAGCCAAGGTAATGTAGGCTATTCCTGCATATTGACTGGCTGTGGGAGGAGATGGATCTGGGCTGGGGGGGGCAAGTGGTCAGGTTTGGGTGTTGGGGGTGCTTCAATATCTGTCTGATAGGCAGAAAAATAGCTGTACTTCTCACAGAATATGGCAGCTGGGTGCTCTTACTAGGCTCCTCTGTGAAAGGCTGGTTGTGGATTTCTCTTTTGGGCCAGGCAGTCAAAGCGTAGGATATTTTCCAAGGAAAACTCTTGCATTCCAGCTTAATTGGGTAGTCATAGAGATGCAGCGGGCCAAAGTGTGCTCCAGGCAGACAATAAAATACAGGCCAGGTTTCAGGGACTTCCTCAGGAACTCAGGCTGGCAGGCCAAGATTTTTTGTTGGAACATTAGTGAATTAGAAAACAACCAAGATTCAATAAGGAGTAAAATGGTAGAACCAAGGTCCCATAATCTTATTTATTTCAGAGCGGCAATACCATTTAACAAGGCTTCACAGAGTTTAAATATCATTCAAAATTCTAAGCTCAGATTAAACCATCACAGGGTAGCCGTGTTGCTCATTTTCTTCCAGCCCAAGAGTTCCAGGCCCATTCCAAACCTTATGGGCTGTCATTCCTTCTGTTGAAATGACCTCCATCTGACAGTTCAAAGATAACATCTTTATGGCTTCATCTCAAAACTGGTGTTCTGGTCATCCTGGATCAAGAGACCTTCAGAACTATAAGCCAGGTCAACCTTTTTCCCATGAATTGTGCATCTTCTAGAGTAACTTCTGGGTCACTGTCTGGCCAGAGATCACATGGCCAGCCGGCCTGAACTTCTAGCTAATGATCTGAAATCAGTTTGGACCTTGACTCTTCATGCTGAGAAGTTATCCCCTTTCAGACAGCCCAGCAGCTATGACAGGAGTGACACTGTGTTGGTTCAGCGCTTCCAGCAATCTATAAGGGTCTGGATTGATCACCCCCTATGCCGCCCTTCTGCGCTCTGCAAATCCATGGCCAGGCAGGCCAGCAAATTCCCAGGATTCATTGATTAAAACTGCTGCCTGTTCCAGCTCTCCCACCAGCTAGCTGTGAAAAACATGGGCGGCTGGCCCAAGGGTCTGCAGGATCCCCAAACCCACCAGATCCTGATCCTGAGTTCAATTCTCCTAGTTGGAGTTTATCACTTATTTTGGGGGAAATGCCATTCATGACAGCGTGGATAACCTACCTGTGCTACCACTGTTGAGTATATACTTCTTAGAAGTATAATAAATGGGATAAAGGGGAAAATTAAGAAGATAATGGTACTTTATTTGATATAAGTTTAGAGTATTATATAGTATCATAGGAAGCCTCATACTGTCCATGTATGCCATGGTAATCATAGGGCTTATCTGAGTAATGTTCCTCTTAAGTCACAAGGCTTGTTCAAGTTGTGTTCTCCTTGGGATTCAGAATGTTTGATTCCTGTGATAGATGGCTGAATGATAGTAGTGCCACCAACTTAAGGATTCATTAGGAATCACTTGGAGAACTACTTTCCTGAGAGGTAGTAATCAAATATGTTGCAACAGCTAGGTATTTGGTTCTTGTTTGGGATTCCCTCCCCAAGTATTACATCTCCATTCAGCTCTATAAGCGTATTAAACTCTTGCTCTGAGATATCGGCTTACTGTGGCATTAGCTTTTGGAGTGGAATGAAATGTTATTTCGACCTAAAAAGCTATCAGGTTCACTTCTCAGTAAATACCCTTGAAGGCAATTCTTATGATTTTGAAGGATTGATAAAGTTTATAGTTATCCATCAAAGCTGGCTTATTCATCTCAGTTCACCGTTGTACGTTGATGATTTTCCTGCCTAACGTTACACAAAAACTCACCAAGCCCTTCCCATTTCTTTACAAAAGCTTATAAAGTTTACAAAGAAAACATTGACCGCCGATCAAATTGCCGGGATCTTAAAAGGAACAACATTCGGAAGTAATCAAAGCCGATTGCAGCTCACTATAAGATACGTTGCTGGCTGGTTAAACATTATGGATCTTTTGTCGGTGCCGATCAAAGCGGCTGATCGGTGAAGAATAGCCAAAAGTTTTTTCAGCTGATCAGCCTGGTTGAAAGTCGGTAACGATGACTTATTTGAAACCAGTGAAGAACAAGCACTTGGCCAGTTCCCACAAGCTGAGCTAAGGAAAATCACATTGACGTCGACTTTCGGTGACCTTTTATAGAAACTTACTGCAAATTGACCGCATTCAAAAATATTTTATGGGAACTGAGATGTATTAGCCAAGCAAACCTCATTGGATGACACCGTTTCCGTGAGCAGCTGCTGAGCATGGTTGCGTGACTTTCAGCTTGCCTGGGATTGTAGTAGGCTGCATAGATTAGACAGGGTTGGCGACAAGTGTTCCGGTAAAGCTAAAAATATTGCACTTGGATATATATAAAGAAGAATTTATCATGACGGAAGTATGTTTGAAGGAGTCAGATATTTGTGCACGTCGGCCAATGCCATGCGAAAGAGGATTTGGCGTGAAAGCTGGCTCAAGGGGCGCCGCTTCCCTTGGCTAAAGAAAGAACATATAGTATATGGTAAGCTTAATGGTGAGCATAGCTAATCTTAAGTAAAAGAAGATTACCATAATTGCGATCTGGATACGTTCCAGGAACGAGCCGTCATGGCAGGAGATTTCGATACCATGCTAGAAGACGGGTTCCCTCGCCTTGGACCCGATGGCGAGCTGCTAGAAGAGGAGTTTGACCAAACTGCCAAATTTACCCTGACTCCCAAAGTTGCCCAGTAATTATAAAGTATCGCCGCACTGCTTAAAAGGATTAAAGGAACACGCTAATAAACAAGCTACTTAAATATCATTAAACTTCTTTAAAAACTATAATTATTTTTTACAATTTAAAAAACTTGCTCCAACCAAAGGTTAAATATTCATTTCACAACCCCTATAAATATCCTGTACTGCCCGGAATTGCTAAAATACTGGCGTAAACCCTGTTATTTGTGATACAGTAAACATCCCAGAAGCTTACTCGACATAATACATTAACCTTTAAGGCTATTTCATCATTATGGCCGAATGAATCCATGATAGCCCACCGCTCTATGATCCCAATGACATTCCGATAAAATAATCTTCTCTAATCCTGCTTGCGCTAAGCCTGCCCTTAAAACACATGCCTTATAAGCAACAATCCACTGAACTCTTGTAAAATCAACATACCCCCATTGCTATTCACATTTGCAATTAAAATCTTACCAATGTGCATGCCGTACAACCACTATATCATGTTTGAAGACTCACAATTGCCAGTAGAGGTGGGTATGAACCGCCAACTTCTCAATACTCTACTTTGGATATTTTAAAACACCTCGCCAGTACAAAGCACTCTGGAAAGAGTGGTGTCAAGATCTCTAGTCTTGCAAGACTTATCTGACCTCCCTATCTGGAATCCCTGTATACTAGAGCGGATATATCTTTATGGAAACCAGCAGTGCAGCTATAGCTCCAAATGGATCTTCACGTGTAATAGCATGATATGGCAGTCTTTTACGGATGCCAAGAGTGAAGAAGAGTTCCACAGGCTACCAAAGTGAAAGGTGCTTTTAACCGGAAGGTATTGTTACAAAGAAGTTTGGCAATAGACCTGGGGGATTATTAGATATGTTAAGTGATACCCTTGGATCTAAGGGTCTTTTATAGAGCAGCAACTCTCTTGCCAGGAGGGCAACTGAAGCTTCCAACTCTTTCTCGGCCCATCTTCCCATCCCAGCCTGCCGGCATCAACCCCAAAAAGTTAGACATCCATGCAATATAGGATTGGATTCGTTTTCATACCACCATGCCATGAGTCCCATCTAAATCATTGATATATACAAACAACTTGTGCTCCAGCATCAATGCCAATTAACTATCTTACTTTTAATACCTTAATTCTGGTTATCAAAGGCACCTTTATACTTTGATATTTGCAATGGAGCAGCTGGACTGCCAATAAAAATCTTTATTGACCCCCCTTTATTTTCAGAGAGTTAGCAAGCGTTCTTGGTGCCTTGATATCAACCCCACTCTACCACCAATCCAGCCACACTCTAGTGAACTCCAGAATATTGCCATCAACCATGATCAGCCACCATTGGAAAGTTCAGAGTGTTCTTGATTTTCTTAGCGCTTGTAGGTCAAGGTGTAACATAGCAAAGGCTTCTGAGATCAATTACGCCTTCATTGATGTCTAGCAGGGATGAAAGGGATATCTTTTATACAAAGTTTTAACCATATCACCCAGGTAAGGCTAAGTCACCCCTAAGGGATGTGATCTTCTGATAAAAGTGGTGTTAGACTTCCTAAGAATATGAAGCATAGTTTGAAAGCCAAGGTGTCCATGAAAACCGGGCTCAAGCTTCCCTGGGGGTGGAATCTTTTAGCCTTTCTTCTGACTTCTTTAGAGATACCTGTATGCTGCTTCTTACTATATTGATTAAAGAGTGAAAGGTCTTGGTGCTAGTTAAGTCAAGCACATTTGCATGGGGTACAGCTTTTTATAGCATTACATTGAGGCCATAGAATACATTCTTTGTGTAAAAGAAGCCCTTTGTGCAGTACAGCAACTCTGAGCTGTGGGTCCAATACCATCTCCCTTGTCCACCAGCAGTCCAGCATCTTGGGGGACAACTGGCATAACAGGGGGGAAAGACTAAACAGGCCATGGTTGCATATGCATGCCCAGATCCTAAATGACCTTATCCCAGAAGATCCCACAACAGAAATCTAGCAGCTATCCCATATAAAACCCATAAAACTATATGGGCATTGATCAGCCAATACAAAGCCCAAGAAAATTTACAGAGCAGGGTTGAACCCCCAGTCATCAAGCTATCAGCTGCCCATGATGGGAAGGAAAACATATCCAAGAAGCTGAAGCAAGCCTTGATACTGCCAAAACAACCAGTTCAACCCCCTAGCAAGGTTCAGACTAAACAGGGGTTGAGACCCGCAATCCAACTTCCCAGTGACCTGGCACCAAATGTGGAAGCTTGCTTAAATTTCCAAACCTAGTAACACAACCAGGTAGCAATCACCACGCAAGAGATACCTCAATTCAGCGCTTGACTCTCTACAAGGATCAAGCCACCCCATAACCATCCAAGTGAGTGATCACCGCAATCATGTTCCTAATATCCAGATTCACAGCGGTTATATAATATTTATCTCCCAATAAAGGATATTATCTAGTCTCCAATCATTTCCCCCCTTGTAACTGCTAAAACAGCCCATTTATGACTACCCCAGGAGGTAACTGGTACACACCCTGGGGGAATGGTGGATCAGATAAGGTGGGCACTTGCTGGGATGTTTTCAAGAAAGAGCTTGGGAATCACTTCAAGCTGACTTGGACCTGAAAAGTATTGTGTAGCGGCTCAGCAACCTAGTCCAAGAAGGGCATTCAGCCACCTATAGAGATGGCTTTAAAGCAATCTGCTGAAAGATTGCCAACCTGTGAGAAGCTGATAACAGTCTGTTTAAGGAGCCTTCATCAGCAAGGTTAACTTCTTGGTATCAGCCCACATGTGCCTGTGACAGATCCAGGTCTAACCAGTCAAACTTACTGTTATCTTGCCCTTGACTCTTGTTACTGGTACCTTCCTGTGATGAAGCTTCAAGGAGCTTTGCCTCCAGGGAGGCATTTTGTGAGACAACACTTTATTGTCATCTCTTCAACGAGCCATAATTTCAGCACTCTTTTCCTCTCTATTTCTTAGTTCCTCAACTTCACAATTGGCTCTGTCCTTTATTTGTGGCAAAATTTCATCAAACCCTAACAGCAAGTTCCAAGAGTCCCATGCATAAACTCAATTTCCTTGTGCCAGGGTTCCCTCTCTGGCAAAATAGTCAGAGTATAGTTCTTCAAAAGCCGCTTTCACTCCTACCAAAGACTCCTCAGGTGCAATCTTAGAGTCCTCCAGACTTGCCCAAGCCTCCTCAAGCAAGCTGGTAGGAACTTCCTTTCTTGCAGCAGCGGCCTCAACACAAAGCACCCCAAATGTGCTCTTTCAGATAGTAATAAAGAAGACATGATAATTAAAAAGAGGTTGAGGGGAAAGCGTAAAAGTCAAAAATATATCTTTATTTAAAATTAGCTGTTTTTGCTTATATACCATTTGGTGCATATTTGGCTGAAAACCTCTCTGGTTCCTGAATCAACCTATGATTCATCAGGTGGTCTATGACATTTTAGTCATCCAAACCTAGATCTTTACCTAAAAGATCACCAATATTTCTCAACCTATGAGAAATAACCTACAATGGGAAAAAGTCACCTGACTCCATTCATCCCAATGTACCAACTCAGAATGGAGCTTCCCCAGCTTCTGGTGCCAAACCCCTGTGGATTACATATCCCAAAACTCAGCTATTGATTTTCCAACTGGTAACCAGCTGGTCAACCCTGAATTCCTAGGCATCACTACCTTTATTTAGTTATCTTTGCATTTAATGGTTTTTGCCTTGAACCCCATTAAAAGGCTTCAAAACTCAAACCAGGCGCCACTGCGGCGCCCAGCAATTTTCCCAGGTGGTGCTTCTAACCTAATGGATTTGCAAAAGCAGCGCTTTTAACCCAAAATTTGGGGATTTACTTTTGATTAACCTTAAACAAACTTCTTGACACAGTCAAGACAATTAACCAATATAATTAAATCCTCATTAATTATATTCCCATGTATCTATTAATTAATCTTCCCGGTTAATTAAATTGTTTTTGAGACGCCTAGTCTCCAAGATTGATTCCGCTAATCTTGCCCTCTGTTCTTTTATTGAATATAGATACTAAGTTCTCAGGAATCTTTATCTGAATAATTCCAGCCAAACCTATCTACATAAAACAAACAGCAAAAACAGAGCAACTTTATATCCCTGAGTATTTGTTCAGCTAAATACTTAACAGTGACTGTTGTGTAGTCACAGTTTCCTAAATAATGTGCATTGATACTGGTATTGTGTATATGCTTCTGGGAAGTATAGTAAACAGGATAAAGGGGGAAAATAAGAAGATAATGATAATTTATTGGATATGAATATAGGGTAATAAATAGTATCATGGGAAGCCACATACTGTCCATGTACGTCATGGAAGTCATGGGTCTTATCCAAGTAATGTTCCTCTTAAGTCATGAGGCTTGTTCAATTTGTGTTCTGCTTAGGATTCAGAATGTTTGATTCCTGTGATAGATGGCTGAATGATAGTAGTGCCACCAACTTAATGATTAGTTAGGAATCATTTGGCAAGTCACTTGAGGAATTGATTTCCCAAGAGGGAGTAATCAAAGATGTTACGGCAGTATGTTAAACTATGGAGAGGAGATATTGTGGGAAGATTTGTATACATACCCTATACTGCTACTTTCAGGGCTGAGAATTTAAGTATCAACTGATATTTCTCTATTTTGTTGATATATATGCTAAGGCTTCTGTTTTATTGTTTATTTCTCTTTTACCATCTTTGGTTGCCTATATTTCTGTGAATACCAAACTATTTTGGCCCAAACTGGTGTCAGTCAAAAGCCCTGGATTCCAGCTTTCAGAAGCTCACTTTTGACATTACATTTCTAATTGGGAAATATGAGTTAATATTGCTTAAACATAATTCTCCTATCATCTTCTTTTTTTTAGAATTGGGTATAAATACCCTCACAGTTATATTATTTCAAGCAGTTCAATCTCCTCCTGATTTGGCTCTCCAATAAAACTATTTTCTCAATCCTAGCTGTTTCTTCTGTATCCTTGGGAAATGGTAATTTATTGGTGATGGTTGAGCACAGGCTTTGATACAACTACAGCAGTTGTTGAAAAAGTCTAAAGCCTTACACTGTAACGCTTCTTTTTCTGTGTGTGGTTGTTTTAAAATTTGGGGTATTTATATTTCTTATTGTGTTGGTTATCCCAGTAGGAGTTGGATTTTCATGTTTTTATTCTTTTCCTCTCTAAGCTATATGTTTTAGTCCAGGGGTAGTGATTTTTTAGAGATATTTTTCGATTCAGGAAATATTGGCTTTTAAAGGGCAACCATCCTTTTTTGGCAACATTCCCGGTTGAGCATAAAGGGAACAAGATTTTATTTGAGTTCAAAGACGGCGTTCCCGGTTGTGCATAAGCGGGTATCCAGGTTCAAGTTGCACCGAGCGGATCCACCCGGCCCGGAGTTTTTTGTGGGGATTCGGGGTTACGGAAGAATTGTGGGGCTTGGGATGGCCAATCAGAGGCAACAATATAACTTGTCTGGGCTAGTTGGGTTGTATTTTTGATAAGTTTTATAGGAGAGGAAGGGTTTTTAGGGATAAAAATTTATGCATAAATGGGTTTTATTGAATGCTAAAGTGATGATGCAGTTTCCTGATGATGGTTTCCCAGATGAGGGTGAGATTGGACATTGTCTGGCGAGTAACGATGATCTGCTCTTGTGAGGCTGGGGCTTTGACGTGGATTTGGAAGGGCGAGAAGATGGTGGTGGCCTTTATCGGGAATGGGGGTGGGGGGTTGAGTGGGTGAGCAGGGTAGTGAAATACTTGAGTTCAATTGGGGCTCCAATCTTGCCAGCAGTGATGGTTGTTGGGTAGGGGCCGCTGATGATGTGGGTCTTGTTTGGGTCCAGAAGGGCCATGAAGAGCTGGCATGTGGAGAGGCAGACCCCGTTGGTGGAGAGGGAAATGTCGAGGGCCGGGGTGGATTTGAATGTGGTTGGCGGGCATTCCAGCATGTCCTGATGCGGCATGTGGACTAGGGGTAGCTGGCGTGCGTTGGGGTTCCATTTCAGCTCCAGTGGGGGAAGGGGGGCAAAGGAGAAGAACTCAGCAAGGTGCACAGCGAGACAGATGTCGCCCTTCTTGATGTTAGAGACGTCCACAATCAGGCTCTTTCGCTTTTCAGCTTTGATTACCGCTACGCTTCTTTGGATCTCCTCATACCATCGCTGCTTGTTGTCGGGGGAGAGGGTCCCCACATACAGGCTTGCCCCTGCCGTACCTACTCGGTACAGCTTGGTGTAGACGCCGTCGTACATGACCTCCCTCCGAACAAGCGAGCGGGTGTGGTGGTTGGGGTTAGGGTTAGGGCTAGGGTTGGAGCAGAGGGCAGCGTACATGGACTGGCTATCTTTGACGACAGGAGGGACATGGACTGCATATGGAATGGACAGCTTTTGCGTGAGGTTGGATCTGAGGAGGAGCTCAAACTCAATGGCGGGTCGCTTGGGAGGGAAGGGCGACTCGGAAAAGAGGCCCGGGAAGATGCTAAACTCCCCATTGACAAGCTTCTTGTCGGCTAGAACCATGCTTAGCCGTACCCCAGGGTCTTTGCTTGCACCGGCAAACATATCGGCAAAGGCTTGGAGATACTCAAGTGGTGGCTTCCCATCAATGGAGAGGACGTCAGAGTAGTTCAGCTGGTCGAGGTCCAAGTGACGCCACATGGCACCTGCCTTTGGAGGGATTGACTTGGTCTTCAGGGCAACAACTCTCGTCTCGCCATCCTGCCCCATAATTACACGCATCATAAGTGGCTGCTGGAACCTGAACGAGGTGGTGCATGCACTGGTGTAGGCAAAGTCCACGTCATGCATGCTGAGGTAGGAGTGGGTGATGTCCATGTGGAATTGGCGTTCACTCACATACGCCGTGGTAGCTATGCGATCCAACTCGGCCTTCATTGCTGCCGCACCTTCGTTGGCACTGAACTCGAGCGTCTGCCGCAGCGTTGCTAATGTGCCCCCACGGATGGCTTCGGTCAGGGGGAAACTATCCAAGCACGCAAGAGCCTTTTCATACGTCACCACCCCATTCTGCATATCGCTGGGATCGACAAGCATACATGGATCCAGGGCAGCACCCACCAACAAGCCCCGAGCTAATAGCAAACCCTTCATGCCCTCCCCTCCCACCATCAACCATATTTAAACGCCAGACACAGAATATGTATTCCGCCAATCCTCTTGCACATGTGAATATACCATCCCCTCATTAGACGCAAAACCCTCCTCTCATACATCCACAACATATTCTATCCCCATTCTCTTTTCCACCCACAGGAAAATTCATTTATAAACAAGCATGAAACCAATTCTTTTTAAATTGACAATTTAAATCAAATCTCATTAACCGATTTAATTTTACCTCAACAATATAAATACACATTTCAAACTTAAAATCTCGGCAAACGATTTAATTTTATCCCAATACCATAAACACACATTTAAATTAAAATACAATCAAACGAATTAATTCTATCCCGACAAAATAAATACGCATTCCAAACTTTAAATCTCGTCAAACGATTTAATTTTATCCCCATTCTCTTTTCCACCCACAGGAAAATTCATTTATAAACAAGCATGAAACCAATTCTTTTTAAATTGACAATTTAAATCAAATCTCATTAACCGATTTAATTTTACCTCAACAATATAAATACACATTTCAAACTTAAAATCTCGGCAAACGATTTAATTTTATCCCAATACCATAAACACACATTTAAATTAAAATACAATCAAACGAATTAATTCTATCCCGACAAAATAAATACGCATTCCAAACTTTAAATCTCGTCAACCGATTTAATTTTATCCCAATACCATAAACACACATTTGAATTAAGATACAATCAAAACAAATTAAGTCTATCCCGGCAACATAAATACACAGTTTAAATTAACGCCTCATCAAATTAACACTCAAAAAATAAATACAAAATTCACTCCCACTCAAACCTTAAATCCACCCCTACATTTAAACAATTCCCTTTATTAAACGATTTTAAATTTAATTTTGGAATAATAAATTATTCCACACCTGCCAGCAAACTGAGCAGCCACACTTCTCAAATCCCGCCACGCCCACTCATCCTAACCAAGCTAGCCTAGAATTCCCACCAACCCAAACTTCAATAAAATAAAAATATTTCACTCCAAACCCATTGGATTCGATTTCCCAATCCCCATCAAACCTTTACCTGGTCGATTAACCCGAATACCCAACCCATCTTCCGCATCCCACCCTTCCTTGAAGGGGGCGCATCGGTAACCCAACTTATTCCTTCCCAAACCCCACGGCTGCCCGGTTGGGATGTTCCCCCGCGATAACTCCTTCATGGCGAGCTCGGATCCGTTGCCATCTCTCGTTTAAAACTTCCCTTGCCACAGTATACACCCAAATAGAGATAATATTCCCCCTTGATTCACCCGCCTATCAAGATAAAAACGACCTATTACTCCGATCCACTCCAATCCGCCCTATTATAAACCCCCTAATCCTTTATTGAACCTACCAGTTGCCTATTGAACTCTTGCTCCCCTAGCCAAGGCCAACTTCCCTGCCTTCCGCCTTGGTATACCTACTTAATTCTCATTACTTATCAATTTCTTAATAAACTTAGCATAGCATGAGGATGGATAGCAGTAATTAAATCCATTAGGTAGATTTATCCAACCATCACTTACCTATAAGTAGGGCTGTAGTGGATATGAAACAATGGCTGCTTTATAATAAACAATTATTCTATAATCCTCCTTAAGTTTTTAAATATATATATATACAATTTAAAATTTGAAAAAGGCTTGAAATTAAATTTTTGTTATCAAAATATAAAGATGAGCTTTATAGCCTTCCAGAGGAAGCAAGCCTTTTCACCTCGATCCAATTTTTTAAAGAGCAGATCCCCCTGGCATGGGGAATCCATATTCCCACATAAGACAGTTTGGATGCAACAATTATGGGATTTCCTTTAATCAGCTCATTTCAATCCACCACAGCCCTACCTATATGTCAGAATACCAGGAATACTGTGGAGCTCCAGCGGGTGAGGGGGGAGTCAATGCAGATACTGGCAAGCCCACCTGATGATGGGGCCTAACTTTACCAAGTAAGAAAGGGCCTTCCCAGCCACAGCCCAGGGTCCGGCCGCTGGCAAGGCAGAGTCAATCAATCCTGTGGGCGCCAGATAAAGCACTCCCAGGAATTGACTACCCTGGCCAGTGGCATCAGACGTGGGTGGAGTTGAGATGGTCAGTTTGGGTGTTGGGGGTGGTTCCATGGGGACCAGGTAGGCAGCAGGACTGTTGTAATTCCCATTGAAGATCAAAGGATATATAGTGATTTCTCTGCCATCACAGACAATTTGGTAGGGTTCCTTAGAGGTGTTTGGGCAGGTGTACCACTGCAATTCTTCTAAGGTCCAGGGTTTGTGATCAGGGTTGGGGGGATACTCAGTGAAATGCACAGGGCCAAAGGGAGCGTTGGGTGGGCAGTAGTAGTCAAAGGCTTTGGTTACATCAACTGAAGTCTGGCTATCTATCCCTGAAGATGGGTACTGGCGCTTTGGTGTTTGGAGATAGAAGAGTATCAAAAATATGTATGGAAACAGATTGGTGAACCAAAGGTTCATAACAAATTTATTGGTAAGGATGACAATACAGAACTTTTTCAGGAGCTTCTGATTTATATACTTACTCACATGCAGGTGCCTCTGGGCATTCTTCTGGTGCTATCTGTGTGGCATGGCTTGACATCTCAGGTTCTGCTGTTTGGTTTGTTGCTTCATGGTCATTTTTGGGGTCTTCAGGAACAGTTGTTTGGCTTGTTGGAGACCCATCTTGGCCTGACTGGTCATTGGTTCTGGCAGGTTTGGCTGTAGGGGTCATGGGATCTTTTTCAATTTGATTGCCATTTTGGGACTGGCTTGACAGGCATTCCTGAGGCAAAAGAACTTGATTAAAAAAGGGGTTCCCAATTGGAAACCCCAAATTACTAAATAAAGGGTGGGTTTGGACTGGGTTTACTGGGCAGCTAAATTTAGCCTGCCTAGGCCCAGCCAAACCCACCAAGGCTTGGGCATAGCTTTTGGGGCCGAGAACGGGCCCCGCAGCTGCCACCAGGGCAGGAGTTGTTCCCACATCTGGATTTTTGCTTTTCAAAGCAAATTCAGGTGCAAGCAAGTCTCCTGCACCCGCTTGCCCCACCTGCTGGCTAGACATGGGTTTGATTCCTGCCCAGGGTTTTGATGTTGTTACTTCTGTAAGACTATAAGCCATCATTAAGCAAGATCCAACTGAGACCTTCAATCTATAAAAATTGGGTACCAGCCAATCCAGTAGAGATAAATCTAACCCTAACCCACTTCATGAAAGGTGAGATAGAGTTACCTTAGTCAGTTGGGGTTAACCCAGAAGTTTCCTATCCCCAGGGACCCCGCTCTCAAGTTAGTTCCAATACACCCATCTATCTCCAAACCAGCCTGGTTTTCCTTTCCCAGTATGCTGGCTTCACCTCTGTAAGGTCTTGCCCAATAAGGCGCAAGATTATATACTATACCGTATAAAGCATTCAGATTTAAGTTCAAAAGATAAAGGAAAGTAGGTACAGTTTGTAGAAGTACTTTTAAAAGACCTTCTAAAAACTTATGATTAGACACAAAAGGTGTCATAGAGTTAACTAGTCCTAAACAAACTAGATAGAACAAAGTATTGAATAAAGATTTGTTTGTAACCAAAGGTATATCTACGTCAGGATATTCCCTGTGGGAATATCTCAACATAAAACTAGTCAGATTATCTCTAATATTTAAAAATGGTGACAACAAGCTAATTGCTTGTTGTCTAGCTATCTCCATCCTAATTATACTAGATGTTTTAACTCTAATAAGATCTGGAAGCAAATTGAGACCTAACAAAGTTGTACTTTACTATAAACCTAAACCCTTTAAAAAGATGAGAACCTAAGTAAATTTCAAATTTAGAATTTGAAGATTTAAAAAAAGAAAAAATAAAGATTGAAGTAAAAACCTGTGACAGCGATTGGGGGAAAACCACTTAGAATTTCAGCTTAAGAGCTTACTCTTCTGGTGTCTTTATTTATATGGCATAAAATCCAAGCCCTGGGGAAGATCTTCATTGGCAAGAAGAGAGTTTCTTGGCAGGTGATTTTGATAAACAAAGGTGAACACATGGTGGTGGGGAAAACTTCTGGCAATAGCAAGCCAAAGATCTTCATGTTGCAGGGAAAGAAGATGGAGGTTGCGTAAGCAAGGAGGTAAAAGTAAAAAACCTATCTTTAAAGTAGGAATTATGTGAAAAAAGTGAATTAAAACCATGCGTAAAACGCAGAAGCAAAAGCAAAAGCAAAAGCAAAAGAAAAACACAAAGCAAGAGCAAAAAGAACAAGGTAACTGTTTGATTAAAAGTCAACTAATAAAATCTACTTGAATTTAAATTAGGATTCAAATCTAAAACTTAATTAAAAGCCTGCCCTTTGGGGCAGGGCACGATAACTTCTCTATCCAACTTCCATCCCAAAGTCTTCCCTGGATAGCTGCTTGGTCTCCCTGTTGAGGATCCAGGTGTGACAGAAATTGGCAGATAGTAAGAAGAAGTCTCCATGTGGTGGGGAATCACCATCCAAATCCACATAGAGTTGATTATTAACCACCAACAAAGCTTCAAATACCATTTGGTAAAATTTCCAAAAGATACACCAGGGTTCAAAAATATTATTAAACCTAACCAAAATAGTCCCAGGTAGATGGCCTAAGAAAGAATTAACGTGTCTTGGATGTAGAACTCTGGACATTGAGAAGGCATAGCTGTCTCAGTTACAGGTTCAGCAGGAAAACCCCCAAGATTCATAGGCATTGAAGTAACATTAGGGAGCTCCATCAACAAAGTACCCAAGACAGGGCCCAATCTTCCAGTACTGTAAATTCAGAACCTGAACGTAAAAATGCAGGATTGTCAAATCCTTGGTCCAAATTTTGAATCACTTTTGCGGGATGGTCTTTTTTTAATTAAATTGATTTTTTTGAGTATTTATTTGAATATTTGAAAATTCAGGAACTCATAGACACTTTGCAAAGTTCAAGTAAAGCTGCATAAATCCAATGGACAAAATGAAGTAACTGGAATCAGATTTGAAGTGTTTAAATCCATCAACCATTTTCATTAAGTTTACTATGTTTTTTGAAATTGTGGGATTTTCAAATCCAAGAACCAAATTTCAAATCACTTTTGAATGGCACTAGTAAACTCAGATATTAATTGCAGGAACTGGAATCCAAATTGAATGTACAGTAAGAAACTAGGAAACACCAACCCAAATCAAGAAGCTCCACCACAACAAAAATCAAATAAAAAATCCAATCTCAACAACCATAATTAGACATAAAAGTGATTAAACTTTAAAATCATCCAAACCCAGAAAGTATACAATATTATTCACTTCAAATCACAGATATAGAAATTCTGTTACTATTCAAGGCTGACTCAAGAGAAAATAACTATCCACAACTAAACCAATAAATCCAAATAAATACATATTTAATCTAAAATATATTCTTTACTTTATTTTTATGGACCGTCCATTGCATTCTCAACCTGCTCCTGCACCAGCCCGCGGGGCAGCCTGTCCACAAGGGCGTCCCAGAGGGTCCAAGAACAGACCCAGAACCTAACTCAAGGGGAGTCATGCCAATACACAGGCCTCCTAAGGTGTTGTTGCCAACCAACCACCTCTTGCATCCCAAGCCCAATCAACCAGCCTGAATCCCAGACAGAAGCCACTCTCAAGGCCTGCAACCAAAGTCTCATACACCAGGATTGTCAGGAATAATGAGGTTACTTACACCTCCACTGTGTACCCAGTTGTCACCCGGCTCCGCACTCTTGACCCAAGAGTTGCTACTTCCTGCCCCCGCGTTTTTGATACCTCCTATCAGCCATTGGCCACAACTGAGAAGCCATCTGTGCCTGTGTCTTATGCCACCATTGACGGTGCCAGCGCAACCAAGCGTAATCCCACCTTCTACACAAAGGTCCCCATCCCCTGTGTTGAGACTACTAGTCAGGATGCCGTGGTACCTTCCAAGGGCCAGCATTGGTTGACAGATAGTGAGTGTGAAGCTCTCCTCAACTGCTTGAATGGGGGGATGGCAGTTCAGGATATTGCGTCCCAATTTGGGGTCGCAGCCAGATATATTGGCAACATCAATAAAAAGTACAGCAACACTGGGAAAATTGCCAAATCCACATAAGGCTAAGCGGCAGCCAAAACTCCTCCAGCCCGTTCATATTGATGCAATCAAGCAGTGGGTTACCAAGGATTGCCACCTGGACTCACTTGCTGTCCAATCAATGCTTGCAACAGAGTTTGGGCTTTCTGTTTCTAAAACCCTTGTTTACAAAGCAATGATTGATTTGGGCTTCTCATGGAAGGTGCTCAGAGTTTCTCTGTACAATAGGAACAGTGAAAAGACCATCAAGGATTGACACATTTATGCCAAGACATATCTGGCACTAAAGGAGACATGGAATGTCCAGTTTTTCTATATCAACAAATTGTTGTTTTCCTCCTAACTCAGGTATAGGCATGGGTGGGTTGAGAAGGGGTCCAAGGATGGCGTAGCCCATTGTGCAGCTGTCCATTCCCAGACCTATTCCATGGTTGCGCTTCTTGGTTCTCGCAGGTTGGACCAGTATCAGATGATTAAAGGCTCCCATAACAGTGGGACCTTTCTTGATTTTCTCCAAGCCTTCAAGGAGGACCTTTGGATAAATTACAGCAGCACAACCAACGTTGTTGTGCTTGATAATGTTGGGCTCCACAAAGTGGATCTGGTTGTGTCTGAATCCCCCCATCAACAAAAACAGCCATTCCGCCAGCCACTGCCTTGCAGACTGCCCAATGAGACTCCTCTTCCTTCTGCCTTATTCTCCATTTCTGAATCCAATTGAGGAGGTGTTTGGTTGGATCAAGAATAAGGTGAAACAAGGCCCCCTCAGGACACAGAGGATCTCTTCAACATTCTCAAGATCAGTCAATTTGCAATGCCACCCAATGTGGTGGCGGCTTTCTATGAGCACTCGGAATCCTTTCTCCCAAAAGCCCTGGCCTCCAAGCCAATCAGATAAATGAGCGCTCTGGGTTTTATTTGGTTTTAATTTTATTTAGTTTATTTTTAATAGGACTCAATAATTATTATTTATATATAATAATGTGACATTTGAATGTATTATAGACATATAAGAATACATAGAAAAGGTAAGTAAAATTAATTATACTAGGTATGAGGACAAATATTTTTATTATAATGCACTGAATATTATTATTGACTTTTGCGCTAACAAATGAATAAATTAAAAAAAAGATAGAAATAAATTAGTTTATTTAAATAATTGTGAATTGTTGATGGTACTTTGGCTTTTTTAAGCCACAAATTGGACCTTGCATGTCATCATCTGATCCTTGTTATTTCAGTGCCACTATAGCCACACAACATGACCACCAATGATTTTCATGTATTGCTTACTAATTAGTACTTAGGACGCAGGTCAAGTATATTGAATATGTTTATCAAATCAATTGCAAGGGAAATGTCAGGATTGTCAATTCATTACCCCGGGAAACCCGGGCCCAAGGGTGGGATTCAAACCCTGAACCTACATTCCTGCGGGCCGCTGAGCCCATGGACCAAGGGCCCGCTTGCCCGTGTTTTTTTTGGATCAAGCCCCTGCAAGCTGGGGCTCCTGCTAAGTCCCAAAGCCAGAATACCTGCACTAGCTCAACCATGGTGGCGCCCAAAGAGGAGCCTCTCAAATTGCCTGATGGAAGCAGAGATGGCGCCTCTGTGAATTTCATGAGTTTAAAGTCCTCTCAAGTAATCAATCAAACCCTACTGCCAAAGATAAACCCAGGCTTTGGGCCCAACCCCGTGACCACAGCAAAGAATCAGGAAAACTGAGTGACCAAATTGGACGTTCTGACCAATGAGAGAACACCCAGCCAAGGTGCCATTTTGCCGCTCCCACACCTGGGCCCTCTGGCTGCCTGCCCGCACTTTTCCCAATATTTTGATAAGGCCCTGATGGAAAATACTAAGTTGGGAGGCAGAATGCTATATATGCCTATAGATCCTGCACTCAATCCTTATTGCCATTTTTAAATAAAGGTTATGTTACTTTGGCTCTTACAGCTATTGCCATATTTTGTATTTGCCGTCTATCAATTCAGTTCAAGATCTCCTGCCCCACCGCCCGCAGTTTTCTGTCCATCTGGTGCACCCTTTGAGCCCGTGCACTTCACTGATTATCCCTTGAAGCCCAAATAAAAGGATTATACACCAGATAAAATCCTTGAACTTGACCTGCTAGCCTGCATCCAACCTGCTATTAGATACAACCCCCAAGGCCCGTGGATATTCTCTACCCCAAAACTATTCAGAGGAAAATTCAATTATCTCCTGGCCTACAATATCTATATGGAACTGCCCGTAACACCCAAACCAATGCCAGCCTCTTCACCCGACCTTCCAACCAACCATACCAGCAAGCTTTTTGGAATAGTGTACATCACCCTCACAGGGGTGGTAGACACCATTGTACCAGCTGCTGTCCCATGGCCTTGGGTGGGGAAGTCTGCTTCCTACCTTCTAAAGCTAGCTCCTCTCTTATGGTGGGCCCTGCCCGTAAAAACCCTGGCCCAAGTTACCCCCGGAAATTGCGGACCAGCCGCCCGAGACTGGGTCCCTGACAGGAAAGATAATTTGAGTTCTAAACAATCATTTGTTTAGAACAATAGTGGAGCGGGCCACATGATGCGGATAAATTCAATTCTCAATGTTTATCTATGTGATAAATAAACCTGTACTCAACAAGCTAATAAATAAAAACAATTTTGACTTATTTTTAATATTTGATGTGGTTGCAACTTTAACTAATGTCTTGTAATATATTTAGATATATTAATATTATAATTCACATACTAAAATTTAAAATAAAAATTAAAGTATTAAAATTAAAATTATAATTATAAATCTTAAAAGTTAAATATTGAAGTTTAAATAATCAAAATATAACAATTTTTTTAAATTGTGATTTATTCAATATCAAAATATTTGATATTAAAAATTTTAATATTGTAATATGTATTATTAAAATTTTAATATATATTTTTAGATAATAAATTTTTAATATTTAAATATGTAATATTAAAATTTTTATAGTAAAATTTTAATATTACATATTTTAAATTAAAAAATTTAGTATTAAAATATAAAAAGTAAAAAAATTAATTTGCAAAGGGAAAATATTTATTGGGGAATGCTAATTGCAAAGGGAATGTGATTATTCTGGGGAATTATACCCCAAAATTAAAATTTCAACTAATGCATCTAATTGGATCCACATACTCTTCTGTACGTGGTGGACAACCCTGGATGTGATTGCTAGAGGGGTGGCACCCTGTACCCCGGTGGTTGCTGATTGTTTGATAAAAGGCAGGCGGGTGAGCAAATCAACTAGTAGGTTTTTTGGGGGGCACATAGTATCTGTATAGCGTTGCCAATGCAAATGAGTCATACAGGACGTGCTCAACTGTCCTGTATCCCTGTGGTGTCTTCTGGCAGTCAAGGGCTACATGGCAAATATCCATTTGAATAGGTACATCCTCCAACTTTTTGACATTGGTTTTTAATATGCAGTGGAGGAGGATTCCCAGGTATACTGCGGCATGGATTCTTTGTGAGGTATACTTTTCTGAGAACATGCATAATTTTTTGAATGTTTGAACTAACTTATTAATGTAAGATGTTTGGTTGAACTTGATTAGGGTTCTGGGGCGCGCCCAACTTGAATCAGCCCCCCAGGCCTTGGCAAACAATATTAATAAAGGTTTAAAATTATTCACAAGGACTGCATCCCTGACTTTATTTGATAGTGCCTTAAAAACTTCATTAAAAATTGCAGATTTCAAATATTTATTTCCTATTTGAAAGTTGGTTTTTATTAAATTCTTTTCATATTTGTTGATGTTTGTGAAGGGCAATTGTTGAATGCTTTTGTATATGTATTCATCAAAGTTCAGTTTGATATCCCCGCGAATTTCATTCATTTCTTTGATTTTGATATTTGATCCTAGTTCATATGCTTCCCTTATCCATGGAAAGCACCCTGTAGATGGTGAATATTCCCTATCTTGAGCTTCAATATTAAAAAATTATTCATATTCTGTTGAATTATTTTATTTATTTGGATTTTATTTATTTGTTTTACAGGGACCACCAGTGACTGGTAACCCCCATAAAACCAATTTGGCGTATAAGCCGCCACTTCTGTGACCTCATCCTCATTCCTGGTGATGACTAAAATAAATATAAGTAAAACATAAAAAGACTTACTAATTGTTTCCCCTGTGGCCCCCTCAGTCACAGGCGCCACTTTGGCAAACTTCATGAGTGTTGGATGCTCTTCATTAATTTTTCTAGGCTTAATTTTTCTTATATTTCTTGCAATTTGTGTTTCTTCTTGATTTTCATTTGATAAAGCTTCTGTATTTCTTGAAGCGCTTCTTCTTCTTGATTGTGTTTCATTTTCATCTGTTTTCATTTGATTGTTTCCCTCTTCATTGGGGTTGATTTCCTTTTGAATTTCTGTTCCTTCAATTAGTTTGATCTTATTGTTTTCTTTGGCCCCCTGCCAGAACTCCCACAAATTGTAGGCCAGGTTGTTGAACTTCAGACTTGATAAAATTGTTCCCTGTAGATTAAGTAATGCTTCTTTGTTCTTTTCATCTATAATATTTCCCAATTTATCCAGAGCATCTTCTTTTGACTGGATTAGTGGCAAGCCCTTGTTACCCAGCTTTCCTGTCACTATTTTCTGACATTTTATTTTATTTCAACAACCTTTTGCAGGTGTACTTCTTTTTTGTTGATCAAGTTATAGATTGTTGACATTTTGTTTGAATTACATCAAAAACTGGTTTTTATAGTACTATCTTCAACACAGACATATTTTTCATCATCATTAATAAATTAAAGACAATAAGCATAAATATTTCAGTAAAATATTGCAATTAGATGTCAACTCTTGATATTTTGATATTATGTGCATAACTCAATGCATTTTGTTTAATAAAATCCATTGTAAACTAGGCCTTTTTCATTACAATTTAAAATGAATTGACTGTATTTATATTAGAGAGCCTTTAACGCTTAGTACAAATATTGATACATTGTGCATTTTCCAGCCTGTATATTTATCTATTGATAATAATTCTATAAGCTTTTTAGTTGGATTTTGCAAGGTAATAATAATGTAATGTGTTAATAGATTACTGTTTATTGTCATTAATTGGCTGATTTTCTTTGCTGTGGCAATTGTGCATTTCCTGATATTTACGCACTAGTATCCAATTGGCTGGTTTCAAATCCAATCACACAGGCAATAGGAAAACAAGCTGCCATCCTGAGACTGGATGTGGTTGGGGTGGCAGCATGTTTTCCTATTGCCTGTGTGATTGGATTTGAAACCAGCCAATTGGATACTAGTGCGTAAATATCAGGAAAGCACAATTGCCACAGCAAAGAAAATCAGCCAATTAATGACAATAAACAGTTTTCTATTAACACATTACATTATTATTACCTCACAAAATCCAGCTGAAAAGTTTACAGAATTATTACCAATAGATAAATATACAGGCTGTAAAATGCACTATGTATCAATATTTTTACTAAGCGTTAAAGGCTCTCTAATATAAACACAGTCAATTTATTTTAAATTTTAATGAAAAAGGCCTAGTTTACAATGGATTTTATTAAACAAAATGCATTGAGTTATGCAAATATATCAAAATAACAAGAGTTGACGTCTAACTGCAATATTCTAATGCAATATTTATGTTTATTGTATTTAATTTATTAATGATGATGAAAAATATGTATGCTCATAATTTTAAGCTATTTGTAAAATGTACAACATTGTATTAAATATGTGAAATGTCAATACTATAAAAAGAAAATATTATTAATTATGAATTGAAAGAGAGATATCAATTTTAATAAGTTTTCACAAAGAAAAGATTTATTTACTAATCAAAGGACGGGAAGGGGAGGGAATGGGCGGAACGAACATTACCTTCATCTGCGCCTGTGAAAGAGGCAGCATCAGAGATAGTGGGGAAGGAAAAGGTGGTGGTTTGAGAGTCAGGGTTGGAAGGCAGGTGAATTGATGGGGGTTTGAGGAGGCAGGGTTTGTTGACTGGGAAGGGGCAGCAAGAGCTGATTGCTTCAATTGCTCAAATTCTTCTTCTGTCACATATACTGGCTTGAAAAATGGATGGACTGGCGTGGGGGGAGACAGGGGTCCTTTCTGGACTTATCACTATCACTTGCATAGATTATGATGAGATCAAATAAGTCCTGTAAAGACACAGAAGGAAAAAGCTCATACCCCTTATCAATTTGGGTGTATAGTTTGTTGTAGGTGGCAGGCTTTAAACGCCTGAGGGCAGAACCAAAATTGTAGAGACATACATCTGCAAGATGCATGTCAGCGTAGTTGATGGGATAGGATCAGCAGGTATGCCCCACAGCCCTGATTTCTGGGTATCCTATTCCTGCTGCTCCATCTCTGAACTCAGTACAACTGTGTACACAGTGTTTTGTGTGGCCCACTCCTCCAGCATGGCCTTGAGCTCCGACTGGTAGGCATACCCATCTGCAGTGTTCAAAATTGCCAAGTAATAATTGACACCCAATGGGGAAACTGCCAATAAAACCCCAACAAAACAATACAAGATTGGACCGCACTTGTACACGTCAGATTGGATGTACTTCTCTCCAAACTCTTGGATACTTGCAGATATCTTAGCATACAATAGGAAGATTACATCATTACGGGCCCTCATTGCCCTCCCTTTGATAAAATTAATAATAGTTGAATTGTAGGGGTCAGTGTCCATCAAAATGGGGCCACTGAGAACTTGATTGGATAAGATTCTAGCAGCAATCACAACTCTGTGCATCCACAAATTCACTGTTCTTTTGTTGGTGAAGATGCTGTGGAGTCCCAACTGGAGACGTACCTGGACCAGGGGCATCCACAGGTCACATTCCATAATAGCTATCATAAGGGGATGGGCTGTGTCACCTTTGGTCAAAGTACAGGCACCAGTTGGGGTCTTCTTGGTAGGGGGCCACAGTTGGCGTGGGCTCACAAGGTTGCAGCCACAGTGGACTTTGCAAACCCCATTGTGGCCACAATTTCCCCAAGGGACATAAGCTTCCCTTGCTTTTCAACCATTTCAAGAACAATCTCCAGGGTGATTAGTTTTCTTCTGCGTCTTGCAGGCTGATTGGCTGTGGGAGGTATGTATTCATCATGGGAACTGGTCAATGCTATCTGATTGGCTGTTTTGGGGTCCTGGGCTCTCTGGGTGACCCCATGGCTAAAATGGCTGGTTTTGGATACCATTGCTGATAAGGGATTTGGGTTAGCAGCTGCCTGTGAGCAATGGGCAAACAGGGCCATTCTTGAGAATGCAGGAGAAAGAACACACTCCTGGTAGTGCTTGCAAAGGGGCCTGTGGGTTGGGAGTGGCCATAGAAAGAGGCTTCACGGTTAAGAGACCCAATGTAGCCCTGCATAATTTTGTCAAGGCCAGGGAACAGCTCATTGACTTGGTCATCATTAAAAGAAGACATAATAAATTTTTATTAAAATTTTAAATTTCAAGAAGAGGAATGTATATTTTAGTCAATTTTATTGTTATATATGTTAATTTTGTGAATATTATGATCTAAATTTTAGCCGTCCTAAAATGGAATAGGGTGATTTTTGATAATGACTACAATTCCTAAAAGAATCAGCACAAATCCACTCAAGATTCTTTAGCATCCATTTTGAGACACCCATAAATTATATTTATTTCAAATTCACCGCAATTATTATTTGAAACTTGGTTCTTGGATTTGACAATCCCACAATTTCAGATTTTTTAAGTTTTACATGATGTCTATGATTTTTTTGAAATACAGGAAATCTCAAATCTTACATTAGAATCCCGCATTTCTGATTCATGTATCCTGCATTTGTTTGTTGTGTTTTGTCTTTTGTTAGTTGAGTTATCTGCTCAAGAGATTCAAAATTTTCCAATTTAAATAATCAAAAAAGTCAAATTAAATGTTTGATTTTATTAAATATTTTATTTTTCACTCAGCTGAGTTGCCCGCAAAAGTGATTTGAAATTTGGACCAAGGATTTGACAATCCCACATTTTTACGTTCAGGTTCTGAATTTACAGTATGAAGTAAAATAATGACTAAGACAATTTATTAACCCTAAGAAAATAAAATAGAGACCAGTCTTAATGACTGACAATTTAGTTAAAAAGTCGATTTCTAAGTCTGGAAAATGGTCTGCACTAGCAGGAGGATTAAAACTATCAACAATTAAATTGTGAGTGCTACTGTAAAAGCTGCCTAACTGGTGAAGAATAAAGAAAAGAATTCATGAACTAAGATTTAACTAAGATAAAAGAATTGGAAGAGAAAACACAAGCCACAAAACCTAAGAAGTACCTTTTTGGGGTGCAAGTCAAACAATCTCAACTTGTTGTTGATACTGGAGAAACCAAGCATTTTATTCCGCTTTGTTGAAAAAATTAAGAATTGAGGTGAAAAGTTTAAACATTTTTGGTTAAGAAAACAATTCTGAAAAATAGATGTGGAGAGCAATAAGTTCTTTAAATTTAACTTAAATAAGTTAAACTATATAAAGGAGACTGGGAGGAGAAGAAGGCAGTTACAGTGATGCTTTGATAGGTAAGAGTGAGAAAAAAATACAGAAAAACTAAGTCCAAAGCTTTGAGAGGTAGTAGTCAAGCATTTAGCAAAAAGTAAGTAGTTCAGAGCCAACTTCTAAGCTTCTGCGTGTAGGTCCAGGGTTCAAAACCGGTAGAAAAAGGTACAGGAAGTTTAAAAAACAATATTAACCATCATTTAGGTTGTAACTAGGCTTTAGAAAAGTCTAAGTTTGACCCCAAGGGTGAAAAATGAAGGGTGAAAAGAGAGGAACATGAATAACTAAAAATAGAGTAATCATGAGAAATCTTAGAAGCCATGAAAACCAATAAGAAAGATAAAGAGTAGCAGCTATAAGAAAAAGGTGAATCCTGACAACAAAGTTACCATCAAGAAATGTTATCCACTACCACTTATTGACAACCTCTTTGATGCCTTGGGTGGAGCCACAGTCTTCTCCAAGATTAACCAACTGTAGGCTACAATAAGATCCATATTAAGGAAGAAGACATCCCCAAAACAGCCTTCTGTACTAAATAAAGCTTGTACAAGTGTGTGGTACTTAATTTTGGTATGATAAATGCCCCCTCAACCTTTGTGACCTTCATGAATGAGGTGTTTGCCCCTCACATAGGCAAGCATTCCCTAGTCTACCTGGACGGCATTATTGTCTATAGCCCCTTGGTAGAGCAGCACCACAAGGACTTAGAGGCAGTCTTTGCTACCCTGGCACAACACAAGCTGCTGGACAAACCCTCCAAATGCCAGTTCTTCTGCAAGCAACTGACTTTCCTAGGACACATAGTCTCAAAAGACAACATCAAACCCAACGGTCAAAAGATACAGGCCATCTGCAAGATGCCACCACCCAAATACAAGTCAGAACTCTGCACATTCCTGGGGATGGTGGCCTATGTACGCTGCTTCATACCTGACTGTGGCGTCTTGACAGCCCCCTTATCCGCCATAACTGGTGCTAAATCCAAGTTTGTGTGGACCCCCCAATGTGACCTCTGTTTTAGAAGCCTCAAAGAGAAACTCACAACAGCACCTGTCCTGCAATACCCCAAACATGACGGGGAATACCAAATGGAAACCAACGCCTCAGACACATCCATTGGGGGAGTACTATGAATCAAAAATAATGATGGTGACTTCCTGCCTGTAGACTATGAATCACGAAAGCTGACAGATGACAAGTGTCAATATCCTATCCATGACAAGTAGTTGTTGGCCATTGTACACTGCCTAGTCAAATATCATTGTTATCTAGAACAACAGGAAGAATTCACAGCACTAACTGATCACAAGTTGCTCATCTATTTCAAGACGCAAGCAAACCTGTCACGCCGCCAAGCGCGGTGGATGGAAATATTAGAAAGGTTTAACATGCTCATACAATATAAGCCTGGGGCCAAGCTTGCCATGGCGGACGCCCTGTCCTGTCTGTATGTCTGTGCTTCAAGGGGAGAGAATGGGCTCAACCCAGACTGGACCCTCTTGGTACTTTGGACAAATGCTTCCCCCCTGGCACAACCAATATAAAAAAGAAACAGTCATTAAGAACAAGCACTTATTTGCAGATGTGTATGGAACCTTGCATCAAAAAATGTCCAGCGGAACCACTATCCCTTATATTCCCACACATCAGCAAGTTGACACAATCCTATGTTACCACAGAGACCTTGGACACACAGAAAGCCATAACCTCTATGAATTCCTTAAACACAAAGCATGGTGGCCAACCCTATACCGGGACATCCAGGAAGTCTTGGACCAATGCAAAGTATGCAAAAAGTTTGCCAAAAGCAAAACCCCGCCAAAGTTGGTACTTCCCATCCACACACAGCTACCTTTTAAAGTATGGGCTCTTGACATCATGGGCCCCATGCCAGGAAAACACAATTTAAAGAAATACATCATCACCGCCATTGACTTCACAATGAGATGGCCAGTAGCTCAAGCAGTGAAGGCACATACTGGCAATGATGTGTGGCAGTTTATAGGGAAAGAAATAATCAGCAAGTTTGGAAAGCCAGAACTCCTGATAACCAACAGAGGCAAAGAATTGACCTCTGAAGACACCAATGTATACCTCACCAAGAATGGGATCAAGCACATTGTGACAATACCATATCACCCTCAGGCCAATGGACGTGTGGAGCAGCTAAATGGTAGCCTTGTGCAAGCCTTGGCCAAACTCAACGCCAGGAGACCTGAAGACTGGTATAAGCAGCTATTGACTACACTACTTGTATGCTAAACTCATGTGAATAGATCCACTGGGAAAAGCCCTTTTGAGTTGGTATATAGCATACAGCCCAATATCATTTAAGCACTATCAGGACCCAAGCTGGAGATTCCAAGCAAGGCCCCCCCCTCAATAAGATCCCCAGGTCATAGAGACCAATGGTGATCAAACAGAAAGAGAAAACAAGCATCTTCAAAAGACATTCATCCCCATCCAAGACAGACATGAAGTTGGTGACAAAGTTTGAGTCATGAACATTTACAAAAGCAAACTACAACCCAAAAAAGTAAGCCCAGTGATTGTCAAGCCTCCAGGATAATGTAATAGACTTGACCATTATTCCCTTTAGTTGATTGGTTAGACAGTCAATCACCATTTAGCTGGCTTGATTGTAGAAGCATCAACTTATCCTGTCCCTTAGATTCAGCCAATTGGTACACTGATGATTACCCTGAAGATTGATCCTGATCCAAAAATGGTCCGCCAATTAGACTAGACCTGAACAAACAAACTTGATCCCTGGGCCACAATCACAGAACATTTAATAGCCAATAAGACAAAATACTCAAGATTATTAATTCAAGTTGGTTTATGCCAAACATTTACACCTTCAGATACCTCAAATTCTACAATTAATATAGAAGGTTGTTCAGAAGAATAATGTATGATGCAAAAACCCAATAGACGGGGTAACTAAACTTGCACATGCATAAACTGTAAACAAGATTTTGCCAACACACTGATGAAGTAGCTGAGGCCTGGTAATCTATTGGAGTCCCATGTCAGACTGGCATGGCTCCTAGCTCTGGGGGCTGAAACTAGCAGTCTGGGGACAGATAGACTGACTAGTAAGAGTTAGATGCATCAGATAACTATCTGTCAAGAGGGCCTATCCACCCTATATAAAGTGCTATCCTAACTAGAGATAAAGCAGAAAAATATCACCCTTGAATTAGAGATTGAAGATCTCCAAGTATAGTATCACTACTAGCTGACTCCTAGTAGTCAGTTGTATCCAGATAGAGCGCGCCGTTGTCTATCTGCAGAACCATGTTTCTTCTCCTACAGCCTTTAGATCCCGCCAAGCCATAGCCAAATCCCAAGACCCAATTGGTAGCTATAGACTGTTGCCATACAGTTCCCTATCAACACTCACATAACCATGTCCTCTAATAAAAGTAATACCTCAAGACTCCAAAATCTTGACAGTGATCATCCTAAAGGTAAATAAAAAATAACACTTACCTTGTACAAGGACTCAGAAAATGTAAAAAAGACAAAATCCTCCACCATGATTGCCTGAGACCCTGAAAAGTAAGACAGAGAAAGTGCAAGGCCACCCTACCTGCCACAGAACAACAGTTAGTCCAGTATGGCGCCCAGGCTCTTGACAAACTACCTCCAGAGGAGGCTGACCTTCAGTTAGGAGGGGTGTCAAAACAGCAGGTTCAACCTGCCAACAAGGTTTTGATTAAGCAGGTTTGTGACCTGTAATCCAATTATCCATTCACTTGAAGCCAAGTTAGGAAGGCAACTCAGGTTTCCAAAAACAATAACATGAACAAAAGCTGATCCTCCCCAATGGGTGACTTGTTTTGGTGCTTGACTCATTACAAGGATCAAGCCAATTCTCTTGACATCCCACAGTGTGATCAACACTATCATGTTCCTACTATCCATGATTCATGATGGCTATATAATACAAATCTCTCAATAAAGAATATTATCTAGTTTCTAAATATTTTCCCCCTGTAACTCTGCTAAAACAGCACAGTTACAAAATTAAATTAAAAAATAGCACAAGCTATTACTGAGGAGGGATCCCTTATTTATAGTGCTCTCCCTTGTGCAAAGATTTGCAATTGGAAGTGAGAAGCAGGGGATGGGGATCCCAAAAGCTTGGAATGTAGGAATGGTAGTTGGGGCTTGGAAAGATGGCCAAACTCCTAATCTTCTGCTATCTGTGGCTGGTTTGGAAGTTCCTGAGTTGAACCAATAGTTATAGGTTAGTCTGGTGCTAGGTGGGGGATGAGAGTCAAATTGCTCTCATGATCTATTTTTATCCTAGGATCATTGGTTTGGCTTGAGTTTGACTCTGCCCATGCAGTCTGGGATCTAGCACCCCATTGGTTATTGGTAAACTTATTTTTAAATTGTGGCCCATTATTTCATCCTTCTTCTGGAGTTGTTGTTGTAATTTTAAATTGTGGACCATTATTTCCTCCTTCTTCTGGAGTTGTTGTTCTATTTTTAACTTTTGGCCTTGCAGCCAGGTACTTTTATGATTGACTGCAATCAATGGGGTTTTCTGATTGGCTGTGTAGCGGGGCCTGAGACCTAGTGGGCAAGCGGGTGGGCAGGGGGCTGGCAGCAGGCCTACTGGCAACTGGGTGGGCAACCACAGAAGGTGCCTGCCTGGATGATAAATTATTCCGGTGTATATTAAATTCCATTTTTTCCTCTGTTTGATTTTTCTTTTCCCCAATTAAAGAGAGAAAGTCCTCATTGAATTGGGCGTCTTTAACCAGGGATCCCTCTATTCTTCCCCAGCATAGCCCTCCAGTAATAATCTGGTTTATGTCAGGAATATTCATGACACACAGGCATTGGGTCACCCAGTCCCAATGCTACAATTAGGCTGGGTGCACCCAATACCGCTCTGAATCAGATATTCTGGGTTTTGCAGAAGATCTGCTATCAAATAGATCTGCTGCAAAATTCAACCAGCAGATCTGCAGAATTGCTGGCCCCCACTGCTCTTGTTCCCAAATGCACAGATTTGCTATTTAATAACCTAGCAGAAATTGAGGATGCTAATAATGCAGCCAATAAATTGGCTTCCCACAGCACCTCAATTAAACTGCAAGGTTCAAATATACCTACAGATTGTGACCAAGCCAATTATAAACTCCAATCACCAATTAATGGACTCAATCCTGCATAATTTATTAACAATGCTCCAGCCTCTTTCCCCAACCAAGTGAAGTCACAGATTGATGGAGCCAGCCAATCATCTGCCAGCCACCAGCAGAATTTCCCTGACCAGACCAAGTCACTCAGATCCCAATCCTCATTTCCCAAGCTGCTCCTCCTTACTTCCCAGAAGCCAGTACCCAAGATTTGGGACGCTAAAAGCCCTCAAGGATTAAGAAGTAGTGTATTACAAGGTAGACCAGACAAATGGTATAAAACCCACTTTCCCACACTTAAATTAAGTGCAGACAACATCAAATAAAGTAAATTAATCTTTCAGTTTTGTTTGCTTTATTAGGATTTCAATTTATACACCACTTGAGCAGAAGTCACACCAGAAGACTAGAGTATCACCCTAGACCTACACCCATGGACTACCAGCCAGGTCCAGATCCTGGAATGTCTGGCATTCCCTATGACTCCCCTGCTCCTCCTATCCATCAGCCCTACAACCACAGTAGAGCTGGGATAATCCTTCTGACCATCCTCAGTCTGTCTGAAGTTGTTGTCCCCAACATTGGTGTCTACCTCTCCTTAGCTGCAGGGTTGATATACTTCACACATTCTGCACCTTTCCTTTATTGAGCTCTTTTTGACACACTATCCTGATGGCTTGAGTCTTGCCTCAGCACCTTGGTATATGACAGCCACTAGCCATGTCATTTTTACAAGCAAAAAATCAAATGCTGAACATTTTACTTAGTAAAAATTAAGCTTCAGATAGTTTTTTAGGGTAATATAATCATGTAAAATCCTAAAAAAATGCACATTAATTAAAAATTCAATATAAATCTACCTAAAAAATAGTTTACTATGAATTAACTGTTTTTTCTTATGAAATTATTTTATTTACCAAATAAAAAGTGCTTAAATTATTCTTCAAAAACTTAATGAAAATTAATTCTAAAGAAAAATAAAGACATATACTTATTTTAAGAATAGTTGATATAATAGCAACCCAAAATTACATATACTTTAGTACTAAACCAACTATTTAAGCTAGATAAGCCAGGCTCTAGCACAAAATTCTTTTAATAAAAAATTATCAATTATTTCTAACTTTAAATTTAAGTTATTCATTTAAATAATATTATTAGTTTTAACATTAAAATTCTATAATAAAATATCAGAAAGAGCCAAAATGTCTATTATAAACTAAGTTGAAGGTTTTTCAGAAGAGAGTAAAGTGGCAATCTTGATTATCTGCTCCCCAAGCTCAGACAGCTTGTAATTATTCTTTGCAGCTGTCTTTATATGCTATTTATAAAGCTAACCTTGCACTGCCTTCTCTTCTTTGGAGCCCTTATTTCCATATCACAAATGGATGAGAAAGTCTTCCCCTGTTTGGCCTTAAGGTGCTCAAAGAAGTGGTTGTATCTGGGATTCACACAAAAAGAGGTCTTAAGATGTTTATGCCAGACCTCCAGGCCTGATGTTGTCTTTATTTCATCCTTGAGGACAGCCTGGTAGCAATTACAGCTTGCCTTTGCTGCTGGCTTGCCCCTGCAGCTGACCACCTTGCGCCCCACCCACTGTGGCTCATAGTATTCAAAAAAGAGTTGGAACTCAGCTTATGGCTAACAGCATAAGGGTCATTCCAGAGAGGTATAAATCCTTGTCTAATATTCTCAGGCTTAATAAATGCAATAGAAACAAACTTCTTGATCAGAAACTTGCATTTACCAGTTTAATCTTGCCAAGTGAGAGAGCTGAAAAGGATCTTGCTCTTAAGGTGTCAATCAACAGCCTGTCCGTAATGAAGTAAACATCTTTGTACCTCATCATTAAAGGTTTTTACAAAGGTATTGTGTTGAGCTGTCTCATAATCCATTATAATTGTTTTGGGGCCAAGGGCTCTATTGTGTTCATTCTCTTCAGCAGCTAGGGTGACTTTATCTTTATCAGCATCATCAGGATTGGTCCTTGTTGACAGACCAGGATTCTTTCCAGCCTCAGTGAAAATAGTTTTAAGACCTTTCTGTAGAATCTTGAATGCTCTTAGGTATATCTCCCCTGAGGCTTCAGGAAGAAGAAAATAGGAAAAGGGCAGGACTTTATCATCAAGCTGAACACGCACTACCCACAGCTGATAGAATAACTTAGGACATGTTGCAAATGTCCCATCACAGAGCCAAGTCTCAGTGGCACACAGTTGCTCTAGATTATTATAGGTGGTATAACATATGATCCTTTCTTTTGCACCAGGTCCATCATTGTGAAGAAGGAAATGTTCATTGTCTTGGGTCATCTGCAATTCAGGAGTAAGGGCCAGGTCTTTTAGTTGGGATGTACTTTTTTCAATTGGGTTTAGCTTTTGGCACCTATCACAGATATACTTAACAAGTTGTTCACAATCAGGGAGTTTTTAAGGTTCTCTTTAATCAAGTGCTTGGTGGCCTTTACTGCCAGGTGAGTGGCTTTGATGAATTTTGATACTGGGACCATTTGGAGTAGGTATTATTTAAGCAGCTTCTCAATAAAAGTGATGGGAGGCATGCAGGTATGTTCCCTCTTCTCAAAGGTAACTTTATCCCAACCTTGGGTGTTTAGGCATACAGGGAAGCTTCTGTCTTCAAATTTGAAATGTTTGCTCTTGATTTCTTTCTTCTGATTGTTGCAGTTAAAAACATAGCCATCACTGACCATACTTAGGCCACCTTTGACTGACATCAATGGAAAAATTTAGGGAGTCTTTTTGAGATCTTGAAGAAGCCAATAACATTGCAAATATTGTGGGCTTTGATTGCATTCCATGGCCCAGGAGGAGTGTGTTGGAAACCAGAAAAGTACTCATCTTGCTCATAATCTTCAGGTTTCCAGGAGAGGTTTCAATAGAGGACATTAAGCTTGCCTTTTTTCTTCTTGTTGATGAGATCTTTATCTTTCTCAGACTCATATCAGCTATGAGAGGTGAAACCATCCTCAGAGTCCTTCTCAGAAGCTTAAGGTGTGGGGTTTTTCTTTTTTGTTCATCTTTTTAGGCTGTTTATTAAGATTTTTTGTAGAGGGAGAAGCCTTAGTCTTAACAGTGTCCTTAACAGTTTTTTTATTGGGCCTTTTCTTATTAGGCTGGGTTTTCTTTGATTTATCCTATAAAGAAAAAGGGGATAGAGAAATAACTATGAGTAAATTATAGAAAAGTTAAAGCTGAAAATATATCAACTTGTGAAGGATTATTATATATAACATGCACAAAATAACCTTCACTTTTTAATATATGCAGTATTGCAACTTTTTATTAAGAAAAAGAAGGACATAACCGCATTTAAATGTTTAGTGTCAACATTATAAGTGTTGAAATGTAGTAAAATTAGGTATTTATACAGTCAGCCTAAAATATTGTTTTAATTATGACTTTCAAATTATAGACAGTCAGCATTATTGAGGTAAATCACTATGTAAAAATTATATATCTTAATTAAATTAAGATCAGGTTTGAAATCTAGTCTGAAAATAGGCTATTTGAGGTTTAGGCTATAATAAAGTTATATTCATAACTTTTAAAAACTAAGTTCAAGATATTGTAATAAGTAGTTTTATTATTAATATGTCAAGTGTTGGGGTTCTAAGCTTATCATTTTTTAAGTTGAAATTATTAAGCCACGTCTTTTGCTTATTAGATTAGTGAAGGTGACAACTTTGCCAAAGTTGGCCTTTTTTATAGTGGAGCTACTATTAAATCTTACTTTAATTATGTCATTGTGTTTGATTAACTTATTTTTCTTGTCTCACTTTTGCTTTTGCTTTGGTTTCCCTTTGTTTTGACATTAAATTACATTATATAAACCCTAGTTTTAACATATACAATCTAACCAATTCCATATTTAAGGGTTAACCCAAACACATCCAATGGTTTCAAAGCTATAATAAGCCACTAGTATAATATACAAAAAAGCTTGAAAGTCTTACTGTAAGAGAGGGGGGCTAGACTAACAAAATCTGGCTCCTATCCTGGTGGAACTATCCACCAGGATGCCATCCATTGCAGGACTGAAATGGCTGCTTGAAGAGGCCTACCAAAAGAAGTTGTCCAAGACAAGAGAGGAAAATATGCGCCCAAGGCCATAACCAAGGCACCAGTAAGTAACCACAGCAAACAATCCTGGGTGGGAGGAAATTCTGGATCCATAAGAGAAACTTGGTACAGGGAGGGGATGGAGTGATTTGGGACTGTTGTAAGTTTGGTGTCATGTGGGTCCAGGAAAGGGGATTAATCAGCCCCTAACTTTGGAAAGGGTGGGTGGTCCTCAGGGTGAGGACCAACCCAAGATAACATGACAAGTGTGTTAAAGATGGTAGGAACCTGGGCCAAATTAAAAAGGGAATTGGAGAGCAGACCAGGATTGGGAACATAACTTTGTGCAGCCAAAGAAAGTCTATTACAAATACCTGGGGTTGTGATCCATAACAACAAAAAGATGGGTACCATTGTTGTGTTTGAGGCGCGGCACAGACACACAACAGGAAATCCTAACCTTAGGATTGGATTTGTACTAAGTCTTGGTTAGATGACAGGGAAGACAAATGTGTTTACCTTGCGGCCCTGGAAGAATAATCTCTACTAGTTGTGGCTAGAGAGAGGCGCAGAAGTACAGAAGACACAAAGACAAAAATGTGAATAGAACTTAATTTTTATTGGTGAATGTGAATTGGAATATATAGTAATTAGGAATACCACAAAACACTACCAGGACGGTAGGATCACTTGCCACCAGCATTAGTGGGGCAAGTGTATTGCGCAAAGATCAGGAAACCAAACAATTGTATTTCCTGAATCAGCCATCAACTCATTTCAAGTAGCAAAAGCAAAAGCAAGAGATTTTTCCTCAAAATGGCCCACCAAAGGCAAAATCAAAAAACTGTGAATAGTGGCATTCACAACATTGCCCTCCTCTAGATTGGCCTTAGGGGGTGGTATTTATGAAGAAACTTTGCGTGCACTTGAGCAAAAGGACAGCCACTAGACAAGAGCTTTACAGTGTATTTGGACCCTTGCTTAAAGGTTACTTCTAGAGGGCCAATCCACAGAGAGTCCAACTTATGTGTGTGACCACCTACTCTGTGTTGGTAGTAAAAGACATGGTTGCCAACATTAAACTCAGGCAGGGGGAGCGTCCAGCATTGTCAGGAGAGAGCTCAAGCATCTTAGTCTTATATGCAGAAGTGTAAGCAGTGGCTTGAATATTGATTATTAAATTGGCTAAATCTTTGATGTGGTTGTCAGGATTTGTGGCCTTATCTGAGGTAAGCAGGGGGGGCCCAAGAGCAATGGGGTAGTAGCCTCTCGCCCATATATCATAGCAAAGGGGGAATATCCAGTGACACAATGTTTGAAAAGGTGGTATGCAAAGAGGGCGACAGGTAAGTACAAGTCCCAATTAGCAGCGTCAGAGTAGGTGAGCTTTCTCATGATGGAGACCAGTGTTGAATTTTCACACTTGACAGCCCCATTGGTAGAAGGGTTGTAGGGAGCAGAGAAGGACTGGTGGGACCCCAAAGCTTCAACAACAGAGGTTACCAGCTTGGCATTGAAGTTAGTCCCATTGTCTGAGAGCAACACTTGGGGACATCCATGGCGGTAGAAAATATCTTGTAGCAGGAAGGCAGCAGTTGTCTTAGCCGTGATGTCCTTTGTAGGGCAAGCCTCTACCCACTTGCTAAAGTGATCAACAGCAACCAGAATAAAGTGGCACCCAGAACAAGAGCAAGAAGAGGACCTACTGCGCCAATGCTAACAGTGTGAAAGGCATGTTGAGGAGGAACTAATTTAAACTTGTGGGCAGCAGCTCAAGGCCTCTGTAGCTGGCAGTTGTGACAGCTAGCAATGACGTCTGGGATTAGTAGGCAAAGGTTCACCCAAAAGTAGTTCTTCTGAAGCCAGTCAAAGGTCTTGGCAATGCCTCCATGCCCAGTTTTTTTATGGGCTTGTGACACCAACAAGAGGCAAAGACTGGGCCGTACATAGGGCAGATACTGGTCTCGTACTTTTTTGAAGAGCTGATTGTTGCGTATAAGGGTATCTTTGGATAGCTTGGACAGGGCCAGTTGTACCTCCTCTGTCTTGCTTTCCCAAGAAGAAGGATACCCAATTAGTTCATATAATTGGTCAGCCTCTGCAGGATGCAAAGCAAGAATAGGCATTCTGGAGAGCCCATCAGCGTTCTGATGTTGAATTCCAGGTCAATGGAGCACTGTGAAGTTGTATCCCTGCAGGCTAGAGCCCATCTAGCTAGGCGTCCTTCAGGTTCCTTGAGCTGTTGTAACCATTTAAGAGAAGCGTGGTCAGTGACAACTGTGAAGTGGGTGCCGTATATGTAATGACAAAACTGCTTGACTGAATGCAACATGGCAAGGAACTCCTTCTCTGTGACACTATAGTTCTTCTCATGCTTGTTTAGTACGCAGGAAGTGTAAGCCACAGGGTGGTCTACATCCTCCTTGTCCAGTTGGGCCAGAATGGCTCCAATAACTAAATCACTAGCATCTGTGTACAGGATGAACTCCTTGTCATAGTCAGGATAAACTAGGATTGGCACATCTTTGAGTTTTTTTAAGGGTCTCAAAGGCTTGCTGCTGACTGGCGGTCCACTCAAAAGGAACATTATGTAAAAGCTGGACTAATGGTTCACTAGTATTGGCAAAGTCAGGGATAAACTGTCTTTAGTAGCTTATCATCCCCAGGAAGACTTGTACTTCTTGCAAGTTGGTTGGCGGAAGCATTTTGTCAATGGCTTTGACCTTCTTAGTCATTGGGCAAATCCCTGTCTGGGTCACTTCATGGCCCAAGAACTCAAGACATTCTTTGAAGAAGGAGCACTTGGAAGGCTTCAGTTTGAGGCCAGCTTCTCAAATCTTTAAAAACACCTCTTTGAGATAAACCAGGTGATTGGTGAAGGTAGCGCTGAAGACCGTTATATCATCCAAGTACACTAGAATTCACAACAACTTCAAGCCATGTAGGATGGAGTCCATGGCCTTTTGGAAGGTGGCCGGGGCATTGCAAAGTCCCTGTGGCATGCAAGTAGGCTCAAAAAGCCCTTCAGAAGTAGTGAGTGCGGCTTTCTGACAATCCTTGGGGGATAGGTCAACTTGCCAGTATCCAGATGCCAGATCCATGGCAGAGAAGAACTTTGAATCTCCAAGACGTCAGAGAGCATCATCAATACGCGGCAAGGGGTACAAGTCCTTCTTGGTCAAAGAGTTCAGTTGGCAATAGTCCATCACAATACAATGACCCCGTCCTTATTTTTTAAGATGAGTAGTGGGGAAGCCCAGGGACTTTGGGAGGGTGACAGCAGCCCAACATCTAGTAGTTGTTTGAGCTCTTTAGATACCTGGGCGTCATCCACACAACTGCGGCAATATGGTTTAGCTTGGAAGGGGGGAGCGTCGCCAGTGTCTATCTGATGGATAACACCTTTGGCTAACCCATAATTGGTAATGTCCTTGGAAAAGATATTGGAAAATTGGTCTAGTAAATCTAACACCTCTTTCTGTTGAACTGGAGACAGTTATGAAAAGACTTGGGCAGTGAACAGAGATAAGACTTGCGGCTCATCCTCTGGTAGGTTAAAGTCTTGAAATGTGCCAAAGGGATGAAGAGACAGAACGTCAGGAGCGCCCAACAACTTGCCATATCCAACAACCTGTCCCCCTAGATACAGTCATGGGGATTTCAGTCAGGTTGGCTACCAACAACTGAACAGGGTCTTTATGAGAGACATCTAGGAGCCCAGGACAAAGGTAAGGTTTGTTGCGTCCTAAGGAGGGGGGAGAGTACAACTCCAAAAAGGTGCTTTCAGGTAGTTCATAAGATATCTGAGAGTCCAGGATGGCCTGAGACCCAGGTGGGATGGTAACAGCAGACGTGGCTAGGAGGGGGGATCCCCTCAGATGCAGGACAAGCCATGGGTGGACATTTCATGTTTGAGGAGTGGGTGCAATATTTGAGGTTGAAAACCACAGTGGGATATTCCAAGGCACAGGTCTTGAGGCGTTTCCCCGGAACTTTAACTGGCTCTTCAAAGATTAAGGGGACTTTGTATCCTAGAATAGAGAGGTAACCATCTTTCAAGTTAATTATCCCATTATATTCCCTAAGAAACTGGGTGCCAACTAGGAGATTGTAACTCTCATTCTCCAGGACAACTGCTGGTGCGGCTAGGAGAAGCTTGCCAAACTGCATGGGCAGAGCAGAGTAAGCCCCTATGGCGCAGGTCATAGACAGTTCAGCCGTGCCATACAACTGGTGATAATTAAGGTCAGGGGCAAGTTTGAGTTTCTTCAAAAGCTTAGAGGATACAACATTGACTGGAAAGCCAGTGTCTAGAACTGCCTTAATCTTCACTTTTTGAATGGATATCTCTACTTGAGTGGTAGTGCGGCCAAAGGGGGGAAGGACAGCCAGGATATCTTGAGCCTCTGATAGTTCCTTATCCCACTTTTCAATCATAAATCTTAATCCCGGGAACTCCTTATAAACAGTCTGGAGGGGAAGCAAAACAGACACATTCTTGAAGACAGCATCAGCATCCTCAGCAGCTTCTTCTGACAACTCCACTAGCACAGGTAACCTCTTGCCTGATTGAGGTAAGGGCGCGAGACAATCTCTTTGGCCTCAGTCAAAGGCTTAGCGGTAGTTGTAGTCTTTCCTGAGTGTAACTTATAGGGAACTTCAATGGTTTTGGGAATGGCCAGAACGGAGTACCCATATGCATCAGTGTTGTCAATATCAGAATTATCCAGGTCAGAGTCATTGGAGATATTGTAAAATAGTAGGAGGATAGGAGGAGCCTCATTATCAGCAGGTTCAGATTCAGCCATAGAGGGAGGGATTGGAAGAGACTGGGAAGAATTGTCAACCAAGAGTGTCTCTGCCTCTAGGTTGACTGTTCTTTTCCCGCCTGTTCCTTTGGATCAGCTCCTTCAACCCGCAGATTGGTGCAGACTCAAGAATGATGACCTATCTGACCACAGTTGTGGAAACCTTGGTGTCAAGGAGAATTCTGTGAATTCATAGTAAGAATGCAAGGACCACGGGAAGATGAACCAGAGTTAGAAGCAGCTCAACTTTCCCTGACAATGGCACCAGAGTGGGTAAGATGCATATCTTGCAACAATATCTTTATGCTCTTCATGAAAGAGAGCATAGCCTTATGGGCTTTGAAGTGAAGGCACAGAAGTTGGTTAACCTTGAGGGCTTGAGTGCAAGCCATGTAGGCTTCATGGGCTGTCAACTGTCTGCTCGTAATCAGTTGCTGTCCTTTCATGTAGAATCTGTCTGCAAACTTGGCTAGTATCTCCTTAGGCTTAAAAGCAATATACATGAAGACATCCTTTTTCACTTCCAGGCTAAGGTCATCACCAAACTCATCAATCTAAAACTGCTTTATATCTTCCCACATCTCAATAGAGGGTAGTTCTGGCACAACTACCTCTTGGCAGGTTGGGTGTAGACAGGTCAGAATGTGTTCCTTCTTAACTTCATCCAAGGCGCTTCACATGGCATTTTTGTAGATAGTTAGGAAAGCTGCAATGGTTGAGGTTCTGGGGTCAAAGACTTGCTTAAAGGTAGGCTTAGAGTGAGTTTCAGGAGTTGGGCCACCATTGTTGCTAACAAGTACATTTATACGCAGGGAAAACTCTGCCTCAGATTCCGAGGGGGGTTGTCTAGCCCATAGCTGGCAAACACTTTCTTCAAGGGTGGTAAGAGTCTCAACAGCGCGGGCCCCAGTATTGGCAGCTTGAGTGGTCTGTTGTGCAGTAGCATCCAAGTGTTGACCTTGGGTGGTCACTATTGTGGAGATTTCAGTCAGACACAAAGTAAGGGATGGCCCCGCCGAGAGGCAAGAGGCAAATCTATCATTTACAGATTTGATTACTTCATTCATCTCTTGTACGTCTCTATCCAACTCAGTGTGGTCCCGCTTCAATTGATCCACCTTGTTAGCTAGGACAATTAATTCTCTAGTGCATTGGATTCAAGGTGCTCCAGATAAGCCAGGGCAGCAGCCATCTTCATTGACAACCCCAACTGGACTAGCAGCAGTTGCCATCATTGCACGTAGGGCGGCAAGTTCTTGCTGTAGCTTTGCAACTTGGGTAGTCAGTTCAAGAACCCAGGGGTCAGGTTGAGGCGTCTCAGCAGGACGTCCTTGACTGTGAGTAGTCAAACATAGTTCCCAGATGGCGTCCCATATTCTCTGCTCCCTGTCCACCAAGTCATCAGAAGGGGGAGAGGGCGGAACATCTGGCTTGGGCGTAGATAGCTAATTTACTTGACTCTGGAGTTTGGCTATGGTAGCAGCGGTGGTCACTCTTTCTTGCTCAAATGTGGTACTGAGTTCATTAAGGCCTCTAGCAGCAAAGTCTGCTACCTGCTGTAGCTGCTCAAAGGAACATATACTGAAGGCATTGAGCTGTTGCACAAGTAGCTTGAAGTCAGTGAGATAAGCGTTTAAGGTGGAATCCACCTGAGTTTTCCAGGGTTGTTCTAGCTGGTGAAACTTGTGTAGACGTTCTCTCATGTACTCAGGGATAGACTGGCGCATTTTTTCAATAGAATTAACCAAACAGGCCTGGGAAGTGACAGAGTTGCGTTGATTGTCAGATACCAACAAAAACAGGGAATGAATCCACTGTTGATAGGCAGCAAACTTGTCCCAATGATTAGTAACCGCAGATTGCAGAGACAAGATTTCTTGGATGTGGAGCCCCAACACCATTTGATGGTGGGCCAAGGCAGGCTTCACAAAGGATGATAGCAAGTGTTCAGCGGAGCCAGCCACTGAGAGGAGATATTGTGGAAATTGAAGAGCCACAATTAATTTGTAGTATTCAGCCCAACTGAACTGCAACTGAAGGCAAGGGATGGCTCCTTCACGGGCTATTCCAAGGGCTACTGACATGACTTGATCTAAGTCAGGGGTACCCATGGGGTAAGCAACTAGGCAGGGACCATTTCCAAGGTTCAGTATTGTGGGGATAATAGGCTGGTTGGCAATATCTTCCTAAATAGGAGAACTGGTTATTTCAGGTGAAGTCGGCTCTTGTATAGGCGGAGGCAAGGGACCTTCAAACGTAGATGCAAAAGGGATAACCAAGGGGCTTACAGCCCCTGTAGTGAGCACCATTTTTGTTGTGTTATGAGGTGCAGCACAGACACACAACAGGAAATCCTAACCTTAGGATTGGATTTGTACTAAGTCTTGGTTAGATGACAGGGAAGGCAATAGCGTTTACCTTGCGGCCCTGGAAGAATAATCTCTACTAGTTGTGGCTAGAGAGAGGCGCAGAAGTGCAGAAGACACAATGAGAAAAATGTGAATAGAACTTAATTTTTATTGGTGAATGTGAATTGGAATATATAGTAATTAGGAATACCACAAAACATTACCAGGACGGTAGGATCACTTGCCACCAGCATTAGTGGGGCAAGTGTATTGCGCAAAGATCAGGAAACCAAACAATTGTATTTCCTGAATCAGCCATCAACTCGTTTTGACTAGCAAAATCAAAAACAAGAGATTTGTCCTCAATATGGCCCACTAAAGGCGAAATCAAAATGCTGTGAATAGCGGCATTCACAACAACCATAGTCACCATACATGCCTTATGTAAAGGAGACAACATTTTTGTGGAAGAAGTTTTTTAAAAAACCTCCAGGCAGACAGGCTACAAGCACTAGGATGCTTCCAATGGTTTGAACCAAGTTCAGATCCTCTTGGATCAAATCTCAACAAAAATAACACAGGTGGGCAGGCAGCTGGGCAGGCGGACAAATGGGCAGGCATACCAGAGGAAAGAGAGAGAAGGGACAACAGCAGGAATCAGGACAATAATCTTTATTATCTAATAAAACTACAGAAATACAAATAAATTTTCAAAATCAGGAGTTTTATTTGATAATTGAAATTGATAATCAAGGGACCTGACAGCCCTTGCTTTCATTACATGCATAAGAGGGGTGATGATACCAGGTGTTTAAAGGAGGGAGTTTTGGGAAGCAACAAAGGGAAAGCCAGTTAGATGTAGCAGCCTAATCTTTACATGATCTGGGCCCAATAAAATATGAGCAGCAGACCCAAGTGTAAGGAACAACCACCCAGTTTGCTAAGTGCATTCCAGGGACTCAGAGTCAACATTATCCCTAATGCATGCCTTCAACATCACAACTAGAATGGCCCCAGAACCATTTACTTTGGGCCAAGGGACCCCCAGGCCAGAGGAATTGCTCAACCAGAATTCCACTAATTGTGGAATTTTATTCCCAAATTTCCCAGACCGCAGGTTAGCCAAACCCTGTAAAACGCAGCCTGCATTTTCCTATTGTCCTATCAATTGTTTCAAGACAGAATGACACAAAGAAAGCAAACAATCCATCTGGATTCAAGTCTCTTCCATAGTTTGAGTGAACTCCAGAAAAGGGGGGAAATTTTGGCTCTAAAATCCAGCACAAAACGCTTGTCCACAGTGTGGGCCAAGTCCTCCAGGTTTTGAAGAGGTTTTTTCTGCACACAGCCCATCTATTTTGTAGGTCTGAGGTTTACATACCTGTCCAGAGTTAATGGCAGTCCTCAGAACTTTACACTTATCCACTATATGACAAGCAACTATGAAAAAAGGCCTAAATGCAAATATAAATAACTTATTATAAAGGAAAATATTCCAGATTATGTGTATTTTTATTAAGAAATATAAGAAACTGTTGATTTATGTCAACATTGTGTAGTTTCATTTCTAAAGTTGGCCTAAAATTAAAAGTATAATGATTTATCATTTTAATAGTAAGTTAATTATTATTTTGTAACAAAAACTAAGCCTATTCTTAATTGATGTCAACATTGGCTTTTTTCATTGATTATCAATTCAACTATAGGATACAATATCAAAAATTAGTTTATTTTGCAATTGGTCAGTAGACTTCAGCTTAAGTGACAAATTAAATTCAGCTATCTGCATGTTGACATTTTGTCGGCAAGAAAAAAGTCAACATGCAGACAGGTTAAATGCTTATTATTGTTGCTTTGACCCATTTACTGAAGAGGTCTAATGCTACTAGGATGAAGTGACACCCAAAACAAGAGCAAGGGAGGGGATCAACAGCATAAATTCTTACAGTATAGAAGGTGTGTTTTGGGCAAATCAGATTAAATTCATGCTGAGAAGGACACAGGTGTTGTAGTTGACATGTATGGCAGGAAAGAGAGCCTCAGGGATAAGGAGTCACATGTTTTTGTGATATAAGTTCTTAATTAGCCAGTCATGAGTTTTGGCTAGACCAACATGCCTAGTATCAATGTGGGCCTGGAGAATAAGGGATATATTCATGATGGGGTGTACATATAGCAGGGTTACATTATTAACCTTATTGAATAATTGACAATCTTGGATGACTGTGTCTTTGGACAAGGATTTTAGAGCTAGAATTATCTCTTCAGACTCATTAGTTTAAGAATTGGGGTAGCCTATCAGTTCATACAGTCAGTCAGCATCTTCAGGATGGATAGCTAAGATGGGCATCCTGGAGAGACCATCAGGTTCTGATGTTGAGCGCCAGGTTTATGTACCACTGTGAAATCATACCCTTGCAAGTGCAAAGTCCATTGGGCTAGTCTTCCTTCTGGTTCCTTTAACTGTTTTAGCCACTTGAGTGAAGAGTGATCAGTAACTACAGTTATCTGGTCCCCATATATAGTATAAGAACTACTTAACTGTGTCTTTTACAGCCAAGCATTCCTTCTTGGTAACACTATAATTCTTCTTGTGATTATTGAGCACTTGGGGGAAATAGGACACTTGTCTATCAACATCCTCTTCATCTAGTTAGGCTGAGATAGTGTCTATGGCTACCCTACTGTTGTCAGTATACAAGATGTATTTCTTGTTGTAGTCAGGGTATTTCACAGTAATTCCCATAATGGCTGGCATTACTTGTCCAAGTTGCAAAGCTTGGAAGCCAGGAGAGCAGTTAACTAAGTTAACCAAGTTGACGGATTTAAATCACACCATCAATTGGAAATGGGTTACTGCAGCTCCAGTACAACAGTTGGACACAATTTCCCAAGGTAGTTGATACTGATAAATAGACGTAATCTGAGGGTTACTTGATACAGTCTTCTTTATTAGAACAGTCATCAGAAATTAGTCACTCAAGGGCTCTTTGCATATTGGACAAGATATTTCTTAGACAATGCTGACAAAATAGGGGCTATGGATCCAGGTGGTATTGCTTAGTCAAAATTTGGTACATAATGTAAAATTTTACTGTTCAACTCTAAAAGTTGAGTCTCCCTAAATTACTCAATAAATCCAAACATTCTCCTGGTCTAACTTTGTTTTAAAACACATCTGTTAGTCAGTCTACTCTGCTACATCCTGTATAACTTGATCTTAAGTCAAATTATTACTGTAAATTCAGAACCTGAACGTAAAGATGCAGGATTGTCAAATCCTTGGTCCAAATTTCAAATCACTTTTGCAGGCAACTCAGCTGAGTGAAAAATAAAATATTTAATAAAATCAAACATTTAATTTGACTTTTTTGATTATTTAAATTGGAAAATTTTGAATCTCTTGAGCAGATAACTCAACTAACAAAAGACAAAACCCAGCAAACAAATGCAGGATACATGAATCAGAAATGAGGGATTCTAATGTAAGATTTGAGGTTTCATGTATTTCAAACAAATCATAGACATCATGTAAAACTTAAAAAATCTGAAATTGTGGGATTGTCAAATCCAAGAACCAAGTTTCAAATCATAATTGCGGTGAATTTAAAAAAAAATAATTTATGGGTGTCTCAAAAAGGATGCTAAAGAATCTTGAGTGGATTTGTGCTGATTCTTTTAGGAATTGTAGTCATTATCAAAAATCACCCTATTCCATTTTAGAACGGCTAAAATTTAGATCATAATATTCACAAAATTAACATATATAACAATAAAATTGACTAAAATATACATTCCTCTTCTTGAGCTTAAAATTTTAATAAAAATTTATTATGTCTTCTTTCAATGATGACCAAGTCAATGAGCTGTTCCCTTGCCTTGTAAAAATTATGCAGGGCTACATTGGGTCTCTTAACTGTGAAGCCTCTTTTTATGGCCACTCCCAACCCGCAGGCCTCTTTGCAAGCACTACCAGGAGTGTGTTCTTTCTCCTGCGTCCTCAAGAATGGCCCTGTTTGCCCATCACTCACAGGAAGCTGCTAACCCAAATCCCTTATCAGCAATGGCATCCAAAACCAGCCATTTTAGCCATGGGATCACCCAGAGAGCCCAGGACCCCAAAACAGCCAATCAGATAGCATTGACCAGTTCCCATGATGAACACATCCCTCCCCCAGCCAATCAGCCTGTAAGACGCAGAAGAAAACTAATCACTCCAGAGATTGTTCTTGAAATGGTTGATAGGCAAGGGAAGCTTATGTCCCTCGGGGAAATTGCGGCCACAATGGGGTTTGCAAAGTCCACTGTGGCTGAAACCTTGCGAGCCCACGCCAACTGTAGCCCCCTACCAAGAAGACCCCAACTGGTGCCCTTCTTTGACCAAAGGTGACACAGCCCATCCCCTTATGATAGCTATTATAGAACGCAACCCGCAGATGCCCCTGGTCCAGGTGCGTCTCCAGTTAGGACTCCACAGCATCTTTACCAACAAAAGAACAGTAAATTTTTGGATGCACAGAGTTGTGGTTGATGCTAGATTCTTATCCAATCAAGTTCTCAGTGGCCCCATTTTGATGGACACTGACCCCTACAATTCAACTATTATTAGTTTTATCAAAGGGAGGGCAATGAGGGCCCGTAATGATGTAATCTTCCTATTGTATGCTAAGATATCTGCAAGTATCCAAGAGTTTGGAGAGAAGCGTATCCAGTCTGACATGGACAAGAACAGCCCAATATTGTATTGGTTTGTTGGTGTTTTATTGATAGTTTCCCCATTGGGTGTCAATTATTACTCAGCAATATTGAACACTGCAGATGGGTATGCCTACCAGTCGGAGCTCAAGACCATGCTGGAGGAGTGGGCCACACAAAACACCGTGCACACAGTTGTACTGAGTTCAGAGATGGAGCAGCAGGAATAGGATACCCAGAAATCAGGGCTGTGGGGCATACCTGCTGATCCTATCCCATCAACTACGCTGACATGCATCTTGCAGATGTATGTCTCTACAATTTTGGTTCTGCCCTCAGGCGTTTAAAGCCTGCCACCTACAACAAACTATGCACCCAAATTGATAAGAGGTATAAGCTTTTTCCTTCTGTGTCTGTCCAGGACTTATTTGATCTCACCATCTTCTATGCAAGTGATAGTGATAAGGCCAGAAAGGACCCCTGTCTCCCCCCACGCCAGTTCATCCATTTTTCAAGCCAGTATATGTGACAGAAGAAGAATTTGAGCAATTGAAGCAAACCACTCTTGCTGCCCCTTCCCAGTCAACAGACCCTGCCTCCCCAACCCCCCATCAAGTCACCTGCCTTCCAACCCTGACTCCCAAATCACGACCCGTTCCCTCCCCACTATCTCTGATGCCGCCTCTTTTACAGGCGCAGATGAAGGCAATGTTCATTCTGCCCATTCCCTCCCCTTCCCGTCCTTTGATTAGTAAATAAATCTTTTCTTTGTGACAATTTATTAAAATTGATATTCCTCTTTAAATTCATAATTAATAATATTTTCTTTTTATAGTATTGACATTTCACATATTTAATACAATGTTGTACATTTTACAAATAGCTTTAAAATTATGACCATACATATTTTTCATCATCATTAATAAATTAAATACAATAAACATAAATATTGCATTAGAATATTGCAGTTAGACGTCAACACATGATATTTTGATATTAAGTGTATAACTCAATGCATTTTGTTTAATAAAATCCATTGTAAACTAGGCCTTTTTCATTAAAATTTAAAATAAATTGACTGTGTTTATATTAGAGAGCCTTTAACGCTTAGTACAAATATTGATACATAGTGCATTTTACAGCCTGTATATTTATCTATTGGTAATAATTCTTTAAACTTTTCAGTTGGATTTTGAAAGGTAATAATAATGCAATGTGTTAATAGATTACTGTTTATTGTCATTAATTGGCTGGTTTTCTTTGCTGTGGCAATTGTGCATTTCCTGATATTTATGCACTAGTGTCCAATTGGTTGGCTTCACATCCAATTTTACAGGCAATAGGAAAACAAGCTGCCACCCTGAGACTGGATGTGATTGGGGTGGCGGCATGTTTTCCTATTGCCTGTGTGATTGGATTTGAAACCAGCCAATTGGATACTAGTGTGTAAATATCAGGAAATGCACAACTGCCACAGCAAAAAAAATCAGCCAATTAATGACAATAAACAGTAATCTATTAACACATTACATCATTATTACCTTGCAAAATCCAACTGAAAAGTTTACAGAATTATTACCAATAGATAAATATACAGGCTGTAAAATGCACTATGTATCAATATTTGTACTAAGCGTTAATGGCTCTCTAATATAAACACAGTCAATTTATTCTAAATTGTAATGAAAAAGGCCTAGTTTACAAAGGATTTCATTAAAAAAATGCATTGAGTTATGCACAAAATACCAAAATATCAAGAGTTGACGTCTAAATGCAAAATTCTAATGCAATATTTATGTTTATTGTCTTTAATTTATTAATGATGATGAAAAATATGTATGTTTTAATTATAGTACTATAAAAACCAGTTTTTTGATGAAATTCAAACAAAATATCAACAATCTATAACTTGATCAACAAAAAAGAAGTACACCTGCAAAGAGGTTGTTGAAATAGAATAAAATATCAGGGAAATAGTGACAGGAAAGCTGGGTAACAAGGGCCAGCCACTAATCCAATCAAAAGAAGATTCTCTGGATAAATTGGGAAATATTATAGATGAAAAGAACAAAGAAGCATTACTTAATCTACAGGGAACAATTTTATCAAGTCTGAAGTTCAACAACGCGGCCTATAATTTGTGAGAGTTCTGGCAGGGGGCCAAAGAAAACAATAAGATCAAACTAATTGAAGGAACAGAAATTCAAAAGTAAATCAACACCAATGAAGAGGGGAAAAATCAAATGAAAACAGATGGAAATGAAACACAATCAAGAAGAAGAAGCGCTTCAAGAAATACAGAAGCTTTATCAAATGAAAATCAAGAAGAAACACAAGTTGCAAGAAATATAAGAAAAATTAAGCCTAGAAAAAATTAATGAAAAGCATCCAACACTCATGAAGTTTGCCAAAGTGGCGCCTGTGACTGAGGGGGCCACAGGGGAAACAATTAGTAAGTCTTTTTATGTTTTACTTATATTTATTTTAGTCACTACCAGGAATGAGGATGAGGTCGCAGAAGTGGCAGCATATATGCCGAGTTGGTTTTATGGGGATTACCAGTCACTGGTGGTCCCTGTAAAACAAATAAATAAAAACCAAATAAATAAAATAATTCAACAGAATATGAATAATTTTTTAATATTGAAGCTCAAGATAGGGAATATTCACCATCTACAGGGTGCTTTCCATGGATAAGGGAAGCATATGAACTAGGATCAAATATCAAAATCAAAGAAATGAATGAAATTTGCGGGGATATCAAACTGAACTTTGATGAATATATATACAAAAGCTTTCAAAAATTCCCCTTCACATACATTAACAAATATGAAAAGAATTATATAACAACTGACTTTCAAATAGGAAATGAATATTTGAAATCTGCAATTTTTAATGAAGTTTTTAAGGCACTATCAAATAAAGTTGGGATGCAGTTCTTGTGAATAATTTTAAACCTTTATTAATATTGTTTGATGAGGCCTGGGGGCTGATTCAAGTCAGGCGCCCCCCCAGAACCCTAATCAAGTTCAACCAAACATCCTACATCAATAGGTTAGTTCAAACATTCAAAAAATTATGCATGTTCTTAGAAAAGTATACCTCACAAAGAATCCACGCCGCAGTATACCTGGGAATCCACCTCCACTGCATATTAAAAACTAATGTCAAAAAATTGGAGGATGTACCTATTCAAATGGATATTTACCATGTAGCCCTTGACCGCCAGAAGACACCATGGGAATAAATGTCAGGGACCCACTCTCAGGCGGCTGGCCCACCAGTTTTGGAGGTAACTTGGGCCGGGTTTTTGTGGGCAGGGCCCACCACAAGAGAGGTGCTAACTTCAAGAGGTAAGAAGCAGACTTTCCTAACCAAGACTATGGGCCGGCAGCCAGTACAATGGTGTCCACCACCCCAGTGAGGGTGATGTACACTGTACCAAAAAGCTTGCTAGTATGGTTGGGTTGGCAGTTTAGAGGAAGAGGCTGGCATTGGTTTTGGTGTTACAGGTGGTTTCATATAAGCATTATAGGCCAGAAGGTAGTTAAATTTTTCTCTAAATAACTTGGGGGTAGAGAATATCCACAGGCCTTGGCAGTTGTATCTGACGGCGGATTGAATGTGGGCTAAGGGGTCAAGTTCAATGATTTTCTCTGGTGTGGAATCCTTATATTTGGGCTTTAATGGGTAATCAGTAAAATGAACGGGCCCAAAGGGAGCACCAGGTGGACAGAAAACTGAAGGCAGAGGGGCAGGAGGGCCAGGGGATCTCAAACTTAACTTATAGATGGCAAATAAAAAATATGGTAATAGCTGTATGAGCCAAATTAACATAACCTTTATTTAAAAATGGCAATAAGTTTAGAGTGCAGGGTCCTTTGGTCTATATAGCACCCCACACCAAACTTAACATTTACATGGGGGGTTTGTCAGGGCATTGGGGAAAGCTGGGCCAGGGGAATTGGGTACTTGGGTCTGAAGGCAGCAAAATGGCACTTGGTCCAAGAGTTCTTTCATTGGTCAAAATTCTTGATTTGGCTACCTGATTGTCTTGCTTTAGCGTCGTGGTCATGGGGCCAGGCCGCAGGCCAGTGCCTCTTCCTTGGGTTGGCTCTTGATTGGTTGCTGGTGAAGACTTCAAACTCATGAAGCTAATAGTTGTTGCCTGGTTGCCTCCATTAGGCGTTGTGATTGGCACTCCACTTAGAGCAATAATTTCCTCATCTTAATCTGTTTCACTGGGTGGGCCATCATCTTCAGCGTCAGCTTGTGGGGGCTCAACCCCAGAAAAATGCGGGCGGGCGGTTGGTCCCGCGGTCCATAGGCCCGGCGGCTTGGGGGAATCCAGGTTCTGGGTTTAATTCCTGCTCTTGGGCCTGGGTTTCCAGAGGAGGAGAATTGTCAACCCTTACAATACAGGACAGTTGAGCACGTCCTGTATGACTCATTTGCATTGACAACGCTATACAGATACTATGTGCCCCCCCCAAAAAACCTACTAGTTGATTTGCTCACCCGCCTGCCTTTTATCAAACAATCAGCAACCACCGGGGTACAGGGCGCCACCCCTCTAGCAATCACATCCAGGGTTTTTCACCACGTACAGAAGAGTATGTGGATTCAATTAGATGCATTAGCTGAAATTTTATTTTGGGGTATAATTCCCTGGAATAATCACATTCCCTTTGCAATTAACAATCCCCAATAAATATTTTCCCTTTGCAAATTAATTTTTTTTACTTTTTATATTTTAATACTAAATTTTTTAATTTAAAATATGTAATATTAAAATTTTACTATAAAAATTTTAATATTACATATTTAAATATTAAAAATTTAGTATCTAAAAATATATATTAAAATTTTAATAATACATATTACAATACTAAAATTTTTAATATCAAATATTTTGATATTGAATAAATCACACTTTAATAAAATTGTTATATTTCCATTATTTAAACTTTAATATTTAACTTTTAAGATTATAATTATAATTTTACTTTTAATATTTTAACTTTAACTTTAAATTTTAGTATGTAAATTATAATATTAATATATCTAAATATATTACAAGACATTAGTTAAAGTTGTGGCCACGTAAAATATTAAAAATAAGTTAAAAATGTTTTTATTTATTAGCTCATCCAGTACGGGTTTATTTATCACATAGATAAACATTGAGAATTGAATTTATCTGCATCATGCAGCCCGCTCCACTATTGTTCTAAACAAATGACAGTTTAGAACTCAAATTACCTTACCCTTGTAATGTGATTTGGTAAACATATTTGATATACTTGACCTGTGTCCTAAGTACTAATTAGTAAGCAATACATGAAAAACATGGGTGGTTGTGTTGTGTGGCTATAGTGGCACTGAAATAACAAGGATCAGATGATGACATGCAAGGTCCAATTTGTGGCTTAAAAAAGCCAAAGTACCATCAACTTTTCACAATTATTTAAATAAACTAATTTATTTCTTTCTTTTATTAATTTATTCATTTGTTAGCATAAAAGTCAATAATAATATTCAGTGCATTATAATAAAAACATTTGTCCTCATACCTGGTATAATTAATTTTACTTACCTTTTCTATTTATTCTTATATGTCTATAATACATCAAACGTCACATTATTATATAAAAATAATAATTATTGAGTCCTATTAAAAACAAACTAAATAAAACTAAATAAAACCTAGAGCACTCATTTATCTGATTGGCTTGGAGGCCAGGGCTTTTGGGAGAAAGGATTCCAAGTGCTCATAGAAAGCTGCCACCACATTGGGTGGCATTGCAAATTGGCTGATCTCAAGAATGTTGAAGAGATCCTCTGTGTCCTGAGGGGGCCTTGTTTCACCTTATTCTTGATCCAACCAAACACCTCCTCAATTGGATTCAGAAATGGAGAATAAGGCAGAAGGAAGAGGAGTCTCATTGGGCAGTCTGCAAGGCAGTGGCTGGTGGAATGGCTGTTTTTGTTGATGGGGGGATTCAGACATAACCAGATCCACTTTGTGGAGCCCTACATTATCAAGCACAACAATGTTGGTTGTGCCGCTGTAATTTATCCAAAGGTACTCCTTGATGGCTCAGAGAAAATTGAGAAAGGTCCCACTGTTATGGGAGCCTTTAATCATCTGATACTGGTCCAACCTGTGAGGACCAAGAAGCGCAACCATGGAATAGGTCTGGGAATGGACAGCTGCACAATGGGCTACACCGTCCTTGGACTCCTTCTCAACCCACCCATGCCTAGACCTGAGTGAGGAGGAAAACAAAAATTTGTTGATATAGAAAAACTGGACAATCCCAGTCTCCTTTAGTGCCAGATATGTCTTGGCATAAATGTGTTGATCCTTGATGGTCTTTTCACTGTTCCTATTGTACAGAGAAACTCCGAGCACCTTCCACAAGAAGCCCAAATCAAACATTGCTTTGTAAACAAGGGCTTTAGAAACAGATAGCCCAAACTCTGTAGTGAGCATTGATTGGACAGCAAGTGTGTCCAGGTGGCAATCCTTGGCTACCCACTGCTTGATTGCATTAATATGAACGGGCTGAAGAAGTTTGGGCTGTCTTTTTGCCTTGGTGAATTTGACAATTTTCCCGGTATTGCCATACTTGGTGTTGATGTCAGCAATGTATCTGGCTGTGACACCAAATTGGGATGTAATACCCTGAACCGCCATTTCCCCGTTCAAGCAGTTGAGGAGAGCTTCACGCTCACTATCTGTCAACTGACGCCGGCCCTTGGCAGGTACCACAGCATCCTGGCTAGCAGGCTCAAACAAGGGGATGGGGATTTTGTGTAGAAGGTGGGATCACACTTGCTTGCAGTGGTGCCGTCAATGGTTGAATACACAATAGACACAGATGGTTCCTCAGTAGTGACCAATGGCTTGTAGGTGGTGTCAAAGACGTGGGGGCGGATGTGAGAGAGGGGGGCTAAACTAACTAAGTTTGGCTCCCATCCTGGTGAAACAAACCACCAGGATGTCATCCAGTGAAGAGCTGGGATGGCCGCTTGGAGAGGGGACCACAGGGAGGACACCAGGGACAACTGAGGGAAGTAGGCATTCAAGCCCATCAATATCAGACCAGTGAGCAATCAAGGGGTTTAGGTGGGAGCGGGAGAGGACACCTTGGAGGGATCAAGGGGTACTGAGGGACTCAGAACCACGCTGGGGAGGGGGTGCATTGAAGGCACGGCTTTTTCTGAGACGGGTGAGGCATGATCCACTGTGCTCAAATCCAAGTCATCACATGTCAGGCTTGTGACCACAGCCTCTCCTGAAAAGAGATGGCCGCTGGGGAGATCCCAAAGACTAGAGGGATCTCTACCTACAAGTCTGGCAGATGAAGAGATTTTTTCCACAAATTGGGGGAGGTGGACCACAGAAGAAGCTAGAATGGAGCCAGGGAGAAAACCACAAACTTGAGTGCTGGGAGTATCATAGGAATATTCCTTGCAAAATTTGGGGCAGGTTGGTATAGATTTCTGGCAAAAATCAGATGGAAAAGGTGCTGATAGGGTATACTTAGCAGAACAAGGTCAAACTGAAGCAGAACTAGTCTAAAAAGCTTTACAGTGATTGTGGTGGCCTTGGGGAGAACGGCAAGCAAGAGCGGGTTCAAAAACAAGGGTTTTAAAGGAAATTTTGAAATAACAGTAGTAATTATAAAGAAAATAAATTTAAAAATTAGAGTTTGAACTCTACTTTCAAAATCAAAAGCAAAAAAGACAGCAACTAGGATAAACAACCCTAGTATAGGCGGCCAGAAGGGAAACTGGGTTCAAAACCGGCTATTGAAAGGTAAGTTTAAAACCAAATCTAACACTGTAATCACTAGGCTGCTAGAACACCAACTGGGTTTCCTGAAAGCAAAAACAACTTTAAATTCAAGTTTTGCAAGAGCATCAAACTTTATTATATTTGGAAAATAGACAAGCAGGGGACTGAAAGTCCCCTTGCTTGATTAAAAGGAATGGCTTGTAAACAAAACTGATCACATGACAGTGGGCTCTGAATCCAATTGGCTGGACACAAAACTTTGCTGGGCAGGAGCAGGAAGACTGGAGGGTTTCATTCTAATTTCTGCGGCCGTATCTGATTGGCTGGAGAAAGTGCTGGTCATTTGGAATTCACTCATGCAGTTTAGTGTCAATGTGACAGCCTCTGATTGGCTAGCTCTAATGGTTTTCAGAAGTGGACAACACCACGCTAATAGGTAGTCTAAATTAACCAGTGTTTCTTCCCAGGAGGGAGCCACCAAAGGCAAAGGGTCTGCAGGGTAGGCTAACACAAACCTCTCATCAACCGTGTAAGCTAAATCATTTAAAGAATGGAGGGATATGGCAGGCGTTTTTGAGCCTTTCTTGGTACGACAAGGGAATATTACTCAATCCAAAGCCAGAGGTGGCAGTGAATTTACAGCGGAAGTAGCAACTCTTGGATTAAGAGTGCAGGGCTTGGTGACAACTGAGTAAACAGTGAAGGTGTAAGTAACCTCAGAGTTCCTGGTGACCCTGGTGTAGGAGACTTTGGTAGCAGGCCTTGAAAGTGACTTCTGCCTGGGATTCAAGCTGGTAGTTCTGGCTTGGGATGCGGGAAGTGGTTGGCTGGCACTGGCACCTTGGGAGGCCTGTGTATTGGCATGACTCCCTTCAAGTTGGGTTCTGGGTCTGTTCTTAGACCCTCTGGGAAGCCCTCGTGAACAGGCTGCCCTGCGGGCTGGTGCAGGAGCGGGTTGATAATGTGATTGATAGTCCATAAAATAAAATAAAAAATATATTTTAGATTAAATATGTATTTATTTGGATTTATTAGTTTAGTTGTGGGTAGTTATTTTCTCTTGAGTTAGCCTTGAATAGTAACAGAATTTTTATATCCATGATTTGAAGTGAATAATATTGTATACTTTCTGGGGTTGGATGATTTTAAAGTTTAATAACTCTTTATGTCTAATTATGGTTATTGAGATTGAATTTTTAGTTTGATTTTAGTTGTGGTGGAGCTTCTTTATTTGGGTTGGTGTTTCCTAGTGTGCTTAGTTTACATTAAATTTGAATTCTAGCTCCCACAATTAATATCTGAGTTTACTAGTGGCATTCAAAAGTGATTTGAAATTTGGTTCTTGGATTTGACAATCCTGCAATTTAAAAAACATAGTAAACTTAATGAAAATGGTTGATGGATTTGAACGCTTCAAATCTGATTCCAGTTAATTCATTTCGTTCATTGGAAATATGCAGTTTGACTTGAACTTTGCAAAGTGTCTATGAGTTCCTGCATTTTCAAATATTTGAATAAATACTCAAAAAAATCAATTTAATTAAAAAAAGGCCATCCCACAAAAGTGATTTGAAATTTGGAACAAGGATTTGACAATCCTGCATTTTTACATTCAGGTTCTGAATTTACAGTATAAGCTCTTAGGAGCCTTAGTTCAGTTACTATTGCAAACTTTGCCTACCTTTCTATATTTGAAAAATATAAACATTCTTGGGTTAAAGACTCTAGTTTACAATAATTTGCCCCAAGCCTTAAGACCTTACATTTTTTTAGGGCTCATTAGTCTGTGACTAGACGCAGGGTACCAATCTTCTTGGCCACAAAGAATACAGTAGCCCTAAAGGGAGATTGTGAAGGGCAGATAAGTCCTTTCTCCAAGGCCTCCTTGAGGTAAGAATGTAGGGTGTTATCTCCATTTGGGGTCAGATAGTAGATAGTTTGTGATTTGGGTATAGCTCCTTTGAGTTGAATGAAATGTTGTATATGTTTTTCTGGGAGTAACCCAGGTAAAGCCTCCTTGAAGATTTCTGGATAGCAGGCTACAATTTTGCAATCCTGAGGTGTGGAGGTATTCTGGTGTTCTTTGAAGTGTATGATCTTGTACTGGCAGGAGTCCTAGTCAATTGTCTTCATGTTTTCCTTTTTGTCCAGGGTCTCTGTAATGTGCACAAAGACGTGGTTGCGTAGGAGTTGATCCACTGAGTCAGGGTAGATCTGGTGGTTGACACCTTCACATTTAATGGTCAATACTGAGGTTGCCCAGTCTATGTGAGGGTTGTTCTTTCACAACCAACCCAAACCCAGTACAATGTCAAACTTTGGAAAGTTAATGATGGGGCCTTTGATGGTGGAATGCAGTTCTTGAGCATGACAGAGAAGGGGGCAGCTCCCTTGTCACAGCAATGTGATGTTCATCAGCCAAAACCACATTTTTAATCCGCAAAGGATTAGTGGCTAGCTTGAACTTATCCACAAAGTTGCTGTTGGCTAGGGTTCAATCTGCGCCCAAGTCCAGAGGTGCTGAGCCTGCTTAACTGCAAAAACAGAAAGGATAGGACATCAGTTTATTAGGATGTCTGGTAATGGTGTACAGTACTGGGTCCTCTGAGGGTACTTGGATCATTAGACATTGGTCTACGTCCTTGGGTCAGTACTCATCATTGGGCAAGTCAGGATTTGTGCAGGGAGAGCTTGGATTGCTTAATGCTCTCCCTGGGATTTTCCCTTGTCTTGGTTACCCTGTGTGGCAGTGACACAGAAATGTGTACAATTTGACTGGCCATTGTTCCCACTTCCATGTATATTTGACCCTGCGGGTTTATGGTTTGTGTTGTTTCTGTTGTTTCCAGGGGGTGGTTGAGTGGAGCGCCCGCCTGTGTGAGAGTCTTTGGGTCTCTCTTGTTTTGCAGTTTGTGCTTTGTGAAGAATGTTGGATTTTTGTTCTGCTTTCTCTGCCTTGCAATACAGACTCTGTAGATTGGTCACCTGGTCTAGGTTCACATGTCTCATCACGTGCAACTTGAGAGCGTCATAGTACATGAGGTGTGTTGCTTGGTGTCAAAGGCCATGTCAGAGGGTGTGCATAGTTGGAGTTCCTTGTAGGTGCTGGTGAATTCCTTCACAGTGCCTGTCTGGGTTAAGTTTTTTACTTGATGTATGCTCATGAGTGCGGTGTCCTTAAGCACAAATATTTCCAAGAAGTCTTGTTTGAAGGTATCCCAGTTCTTCTTGGTATGTTCTTTGTGCCACTTGTTGCACCAGGTGCCAGTGTTGTGGGTCAGTTAGATAGAGATTTCTGCAATCCAAAATTGCTGTGGGAATTCCATTTGGGCCAGCTTGCTCTGGGTGGACTGGATTCATACAGCACCATTGTCATTGTTGGCCCCAGCAAAAGGTTCCAAGGCAGCACTTTGGAGTCTTTGGGCTACGTAGGTGTGCATGGTGCTTTTGTCAGTTAGTTGTGGAATGGTGGCAGCTGTCTGAAAGAACCCTTGTGCAGGCATGGTGTTAAAGGCGGGCAGTAGGATCACCATGTTCTGGTACAGGACAAAACCATCAGGTATATTGGCACCAGGGGTGTACAGTGTCCAGTCTAGCAGGAGGCCAGACATGATTCTATCAAGGATTTGTTGGCCGCATAAATTACAGGCAACAGGCAGAATTTGGGGAATAAAGTAGGATGAGGAACCTACTTCTGCTACCAATGTTATAACTGTGCTGTTTTAGAAGAGTTACAAGGGGGGAAATATTTAGAAGCTAGATAGTATTCTTTATTGAGATATAATGATTATATAGTTAATTTGAGTCATGGATAACAGGAACATGATAGTGTTGATCACACAGGAGGATGATGAAGGGGGCGGCTTGATCTTGGTAATAAGTCAAGATCCAAAACAAGGTATCCATTGTAAGGGATCATCATTTGTTCATGTTGTTGGATTTGGCAATTTGAGCTGAATTACTAGTCTGGCTTCAAGTGAATGGATAATTGGGTTGCAGGTCACAAACCTGCTTAATTAAACCCTGTTGGCGGGTTGAGACTGCTGCTTTGACATTAATACCCTCAATAAAGCTAATCTTACATACACCTTTAAGTCTACTTTAATTAGTTTGCTCCAACCAATCACCTCCAATCCAAGGAATATGAATCACCTCATATTCACAGCTGTACACACAGCTTGCCTTGGGATTGGAGGATACCAACAGGGACTAGAATTCTTTGGACCTTCAACCAAAGGAATTAGTGTCAGGAAGCCAGGCATAGGTAGAGAAATTGGTTGGCTTGGGACAGAATACGGCCGGGCCAGAGGGTAATGCCCACCATAGGATGGGTGCTAACTTGATAATATAGGAAACAGATCACCCAAGCAAAGATCAGGGCCCTGAATTGGGCACCATAGTGTCTACCATTCCCATCAAAGTAATGTAGATTACTCCAAACAGTTGGGTGGATGTAGTCTTGGCTGCAGTGGGGGTCTCCATTGGGCGGTCAGGTTGCGGGGTTAAAGGCAGAGTCATGAGAACAAAGTAGGCAGGCAGATAATTGTACTTGTCTTTGAACAATAAGGGCAGCACCTTGATTCTCTTTCCTTCACGTCCTATGTATTCAGTTTCTCTAGTCCTTGCCAAGAGATAAGCAATTAGGATGGTCTCCAAGTTGTACTCCGCGTAGGCAGGGTTGGGCGGGTATTTGGTAAAATGCACAGGTCTAAAGGGGGCTCCTGGGGAACGGTATAGTGCCTGGGAAGGGTCAGCAGGTTGGTCTCCAGAGGGGGCAATTGCCTGATGGTCTACTTGGCTGGAGATAAGATGGAAGATCACTAAGACTAGATAAGGTAAGATTTGTTTGAACCAAAGGTTCATAAAACTTTATTATCAAAAATGATGATGTGGTCTTCACCATACTGCCAGGATTTTTATACCATGGGATTTTGCTCCTTCAATTTTTGCAGGGTTCAGGTTTGCAGACAAGGCACTGGCGGGGCATGGATATTGATTTAGAGTCTTGAGGGCGGCAGATCCAGGTTGTGCCTGCTCTGGTGAATAAAAGTGGCAATGCTTCATTCAGCTGCCACTGTTCACTATGTCACCTGAGTAGTTCAATTGTACTACCCATTCTGGACGGAGAACTGGCAGTTGCTAGTGGTCATTGGCAGAGTTAACAGTAGCATTGTTTGTACCTCCTTAAGGCAAGCTACAACCTCTGCATAGGTCTGGATCTTTGGTGGCGCGAGGTTGGCATCAATCTGGTGACCATTCAGGGAATTGTCCTCGGGAGACTGGCAGGTCTTGGAGTAACTCATCACTTGGGTTTGCAATTAAACAAGTGGGTGGGTTCCTGTCAACTTTGTGTGACTAGAGTAGTCTTTGGAGGGTCAGGGTTTGATTCCAGGGTCTCCAATGTTGATTTCAAACCTCCAGTATTGACGCTTGGCAGGTTGGCAGGTTTCTGTTCCTCCTGTTTGGGGTCATCTATCTCTTGTGGTCCAGGGCTTGACCCAACTAGAAGTTGGGCGGTTCCCTGTCCACTCTGATCAACATAAGAATTTCCCTGAGACCCGGGTTTCAATTTCCAGATTTTCAATACAAGTATTAAAATGTCATTCATGACAGTTAGGACAAGACTACCACTATGATCCAGGACAGCTCAACTCTTCCCACACTGGTCCCTGGACTCCCCTGGTATCTCCACACTCCACCCTGTTCATTGTGGTGTATACCTCCATGTACTACGTGCTGACCTACTTTGCGGGGAGCTTTGGGAGATACAACATCTATACTAAGGTCTTCCGGTGGTTAATGTCTGTCTACCCAATTGTCACCGCCTTGACTGGCTTCCAGTTTGCCAACCTCCTTGTGGGATTCCTGGTCACTAGTCCCTATAGTGTGTCCTAGGTTGTAGCCAGGGACCAGCGTGGAGGAGTCATCATTCTCCAACAGGGGTGAAGGGTTGATGAGAAGCTTATACTTGGCTTGCATAAGGACAAACTCCTCCAGTACCTTCCCAATCACCAAGCAAGCGTCTCCACCGTATACCTGGACTTCAGCAGGCACCAGCCCTTCTGTAGGCCAATACCAATCCTGTAATAGTCTTGCAAACTCTTCTCCAATGAACTCTCTTCCTCTATTTGATATCTCCAAATGCCTCATCAACTTCTCCCACTCCTCTTGGGCAGATTTACTAGAGGCAAATTTCCTGCACCCTAGGCAATAGGATTCCTCATCCCCTGGGCTAGGATAGAAAATATAGGGCAATTGACTCATGAGACTTATACACTCTTTTCACATGGGAAATTCAGATAGGGGTTGTAATAGGCGCTTTATTCTCTGTCAGAAGGAAGATCCCCTTAGAAACCTTCTGAGATATAGCCTTGGGGTAGGGAATAAGAAAGGGTTTGTGCCAATACTTGGAGTCCTTTAACAATATCTTGGACTCCTTGTACTTGGTCTTTGACTCCTGCTCCTTGGTCTTGGGCTCCTGCACTTTGGTCTTGGGCTCATGTACTTTGGTCTTGGGCTCTGTTGTCTTAATCTTAAGCTCCTGTGGTCTGACCCAGCTCTGGCTTCCTATCCTTGGTCTTTTGCTCCTTCTGTAGCTTTGGTGGCCTTTTTAATCCACTTGATCCAGTTTCTGAAGAGTCTCAGATAGCTCTCCCTTTTATAGCCCCTTGTTTCAGACCAAAAACCTCTCTTAGAACTCTGGTTTTTCAAAGCTTAAACTATCCTGTTTTTCTCTTTCTACAATATATTAAACTTTAAAACTTACTTCATCCAATGAAAGCCCTAAATTTTCTGCTTCTGCTCCTCATTTTTTAGGCTTTAACTCTCAAGTTAAAGCCCTTAAAAAACTGATTAAGTAGACTCCAATTTGCAGCCAATCAAACGCCTTGCTTCAATGGTTTTGCCAAAACAGTTTCCCCAGATGACCCATCCCTGACCCTGGTTCAAACCCAAAGCTGTCTTGCTCTGGGTAAACAACTGCTCCATGTTTTGAACGTTTTGCCGTAATTCCCGTCATGTTTCCCCGGCAAATCTCAAGCGCTTCCACATATGTTTTACTTAGGCAATTTTCAACCCTTCAATTTTTCAACGTTTCTCCACGTTTCTTTCAACGTTTTGCACCTTTAAACCTGCCTGTTGCTTGTCCTTTTGCCTCTCCTAGTTGTTCTTGGAAAAATTCTCTTTTTGCTCTCACAGTTTCTCTGTTCTTCTTCCTGCTTCTTTCTGGTCCATTTTCACTTTAATCCTTTTTCTAAAAATAACATATGATTCTAAAAACTATAGGTTATTTTTTCTTCTCTTTCTTTTTACTTATATGATTTTTAATCCTTTTTTAATCATAATCAGGCAGTATTTAATCATTCTTTAACTGCTTTTTTATATCCAAATTTCTTCTTAAAAGTCATTAAACCAGTTCTTCCGGCCTCTGCATCTAATCCAGCTAGGTCATCCTCTCAGCTCTTCAGTTCTTCAGCACCAACTTCTGGTCCTTTGGCCATCATACACTATGATCTGCTAGTCCTTCATCACGTCCTCTTGTCCTTCTGCTTATCCTTAACCAGTTCCTCACCAAATCCTTACTAGGAATCTCCTTTGTTCCTTTAAAGCACTGAACCATATTGGTCCATTCCATTCAATGTGAATTAACAGTTCATCAACTAGTCTTCACTGTGACCAAACAGTCCCTCTTGCTAGTTTTCTCTGCTAATTCTGTGAACCACCTTGGTTCTTTATCTCAGCCCCCATTACCAGAACTTGTAGACCCAGGCATGAGTCTACATTGAACTGGCGTTTGACTAGGCCCTTGCAAGTGGCAATCCACTTAGGCCATTAAACCATAAATCTATGTATATGTGTTGTCTTTAATCACCCAGGTGATGAAGTCTGGGCTTTCAGTTGCAGAGCAATCAGATCTACTTCCCAGAGGCCTGATCATACCAAGTTCTGCAGCTTGCTTCCCCAAGCAAGCCACCTTGGTGACACCTCTGAGCATGCCTATACCCTCCAATGCTCACTTTGGGTTTCCCTAAAGCTCCCATAGGGGCATAAACAAGGACACCCTACCAGTCTGTTAGGCAGGGTGCTTGCTCACAGACCTCCTGTAGGTGTATTAGGGTACTTTGAGCCCTCAGAGCTCTTCCCCTCCCTGGAAGCCCGCGTTACCCGCCAGGGGTCCAAACCTACTCCCCTGTTGCAACCAAGGTTTGAACCTTGCCTGCTAACGTATCTTGCGATACACAAGGGGTGCTCAATGAGTTGCCCCTTGACGTATCTAACATTATGAAAGGATCTGATGGTGATGTCAAATGGCGGGCACTTCATCCTAATTAGGAGCATTGCCAATTTGACCCGTTGATCCCCGCACAAGTTATTCCTTGGCTCCAAACCCTACATGGAACTCCTCACTATGCCACCCCCTTGTGGCCTTGTGGCTTCCTCATTTAGTATATTAACCACAATATCCTACAATAAATGACACCTTATTCTTATTATTCTGTCCTTTCCCATTGAACTGTTGTCTTCCCCAATTCCAAGTACTGGACCCTCATTGGTTCAGTTGCAACAGTGGTAGCAGAAGTAGGTTATGACCTATTTTAAAAACAAAATTCCCCCCAAGAAAGGATGGAGTACGGGCCGCATGGATACTCCACAACAAGAGATGTTCCTTCCAATCCCCAAGGGGGACATTCCTGAAGGTTATGTCATCTATCAAGATCAGTTAGTTCTTATCAGTGTATACAATTGGCTCCGCCTTGGGCAGCGTGACGCTAGCGTCACCCTGCCACAGTTGGATCTGTTGCAGCGTATGCTCAACCTCCAACTAGAGTCCTTCACTGGCGGTGTCAAAGAAGCTGACATTATCAGTTGGCTCCACTCCACCAAAACCTACCTCTGTATCTGTCAGGTTCCTGAATCCATGTGGGTTGCCACTGCATCTGGCTGCCTTACAGGGCCCGCCGCCGTGTGGTTCACCAACTGGGCCAGCCAGGAGTTTGACGTCACCTGGGCAACATTTCAAGACGCTGCCAAGTCCTGATATAGAAAAACCTTCTCTCCCATTATCTTGGGGACTCCCCTCCTAGCCATAAAGCAGACTGGTTCTGTCCCTGAGTATCTTGCCACGTGGCAACAAGCCCTTGCTGCTGCCCCTGAAGCAGTGACTAATGGGAACGCCATGTTGCTCACTCTCATTGTTAATGGGTTAAAACCCCATATTTGCAAGTGGGTTCCCATTGGCCACTGCACCTTCATTGACAACTGTTATAAAGCCATTGTAGAGGCCAGTAACCAGGCTTCAATGGTCTTCTGCTGCACCAACAATACTCCACACCAACCATGTCCTGCACCTAACAATGGCCAAGGTCAAGTGGGCCGTTGCCAACCTCAACAGCAGAAAGGTGCAGCTAAACGCCCCCGCAAGGGGGGAGCTCCAGCTAGCGCTAATTGAGGACCAGGGAAAAGCCTGGAGGTTGTAACAACAAGAGGCCTTACAACCCCAACTGACCCGCCTTCTCAGCCCTTGCTTGCAAAGAACTCCCGCAACTATAATCTTCACGAGGTCAAAACCCTAGACGTCTTGCAGGTCCATAGAAATGACCCCGTATTGCAAGCTGCTCATTACGCAAATAAAGTAACACACTTGTACTATCCCTTCTGTCATGAATAACGGCATTCACCATGTTTTAATTTTGCCTTTGTTGGGTCATTTTGAGGACAAATCTCTCGCTTTTGCGTTTGACTCCCAAAATGAATTGGCTTCTGCTTCAGGAAATATGATTGTTTGGTTTCCTGACTCTGCGCAACTCACTTGCCCCACTCATGCTTGTGGCGAGTGATCCTACCGTCCTGGTAGTGTTTTGTGGTATTCCTAACTACTATATATTCCATTTCACATTCACCAATAAAATTTAAGTTCTATTCACATTTTTCTCATTGTGTCTTCTGCACTTCTGCGCCTCTCCCTAGCCACAACTAGTAGAGATTATTCTTCCAGGGCCGCAAGGTAAACGCTATTGCCTTCCCTGTCATCTAACCAAGACTTAGTACAAATCCAATCCTAAGGTTAGGATTCCCTGTTGTATGTCTGTGCTGCTCCTCAGAACACAACAAAAATGGTGCTCACTACAGGGGCTATAAGCCCCTTGGTTATCCCTTTTGCATCTACATTTGAAGGTCCCTTGCCTCTGCCTATTTGGGAGTCAACCTTGCCTGAAATTACCAGCCCTCCTATTGAGGAAGACATTGACAAACCGCCTATTGTCCCTACTGTACTGAACCTTGGGAATGGTCCCTGCTTAATTGCTTACCCTATGGGTACCCCTGACTTGGAACAAGTCATGGCGGTAGCTCTTGGGATAGCTCAGGACGGGGCCATCCCTTGCCTTCAGTTACAGTTTAGCCGTGCCAAATACTATGAGTTAATTGTGGCCCCTCAGCTTCCACAACACCTCCTCTCAGCGGCTGGATCCGCTGATCATCTGCTGTCATCCTTTGTACAGCCCGCCTTGGCCCATCACCAGATTGTGTTGGGACTCCACGTTCAAGAAATCTTGTCTCTACAAGCAGCTGTTACTCATCATTGGGACCAGTTTGCTGCCTACCAACAATGGCTTCATTCCCTGTTCTCACTGATATCTGACAATCAGCGTGACTCAGTCACCTCTCAAACAAGTTTAGTCAATTTCATCAAACAAATAACCCAGTCCATCCATGAGCACGTTAGGGAGCAACTACATGAGTTTCACCAGTTAGAACAACCCTGGCGCACTCAAGTAGACTCCACCCTAAACACTTATCTCTCCAATTTTGAGCGCCTAGTGCAACAGCTCAATGCATTCAGTGTCTATTCCTTTGAGCAATTGCAACAGGTAGCTGACCTTGCCGCCCAAGGTCTAAATGAGCTCGGTGCGGAATTTGATCAAGAAAGAGCTACCACTGCCAACGCTATTGCCAAACTTCAGAGTCAGGTGAATGAGCTGTCCTCTCCCAAACATGATGCTCCGCCTTTTCCTCCTGCTGATGATCTGGTGGACAGAGAGCAGAGAATCTGGGAAGCCATTTGGAAATTATGTGCTTCCACCTGTAGCCAAGGACGTCCTACTGAAATGCCTAAACCTGATCCCCAGATTCTTGTCTGACTGCTCAGGTTGCTGAACTACAGCAAGAAATTGCTGCTTTACATGAAGAAGTGACAGCCGCTGCTAGTCCACGGGGGGTTAACAAAGAAGATGGATGTTGTCCTGGTTTAGATGGGGCTACTTGAATCCACTGCGCTAGGGGGTTGATTGCCCTAGCTAATGAGGTGGACCATTTGAAACAAGACCAGACTGAGTTGGACAGAGACGTACAGGAGATGAATGAGCTGATTGATTTGGTAAACAACAGGTTTGCCCCTTGCTTATCAGTGGGGCCATCCCTTACTTTGCAACTGGCTAAACTCTCCACGGTTGTCACTACCCAAGGGCAACGCCTAGATGTTACTGAACAACAGACTGCTCTAGCCAACACTACAGGTGCCAGAACTACCAAGACTCTGACAACTCTTGAAGAAAGTGTTTGACAACTATGGGCTAGACAACCCCCCTCCAAATCTGAAGCTGAGTTCTCCCCGCGCATAAATGTACTCAATAGCAACAATGGTGGTCCAACTCCTGAGGCACACTTCAAGCCTACTTTTAAGCAAGTGTTTGATCCTAAAACCTCAACTATTGCAGCCTTCTTAACTATTTACAAGACTGCTATGAGACAAGCATCAGATGAAGTCAAGAAAGAACATATTCTGACTTGCCTACACCCAACCTGTCAAGAGGTAGTTGTCCAGAGCTGCCCTCCATCAAGCCCTAGAGGACATGAAACAGCTCCTGATTGACAAGTTTGGTGGTGATCTTAGCCTGGAGGTGAAAAAGGATGCTTTCATGCACATATCCTTCAAGCCCAAAGAGACATTAGCTGAATTTGCAGACAGATTTTACATGGAGGGACAACAGTTAACAACAAGCAGAAAATTGACAGTGCATGAAGCATATATGGCCTGCGCCCAGGCCCTCAAGGTGAATCAACTCCTATGCCTTCATTTCAAGGCCCACAAGGCTATGCTGTCTTCCATGAAAAGCATAAAAACACTGCTCCAAGATATGCATCTTACCCATTCTGGGGCAGCTGTTTGGGAAAGTTGTGCCGCTTCCAACTCTGGCTCCTCTTCTTGCGGCCCTCATATCCTCACTATGAACTCCCAGAATCCTCCTTAACATCAGGGTTGCCACAACTGTGGTCAGATAGGCCACCACTCTTGCGTCTGCACCAATCCACAGGTTGAAGGAGCTGATCCCAAGGATCAGTTGGGAAAAGAACAGTCAACCTAGAGGCGGAGACACTCTTGGTTGACAATTCTTCCCAGTCTCCTCCTACACTCCCATCTGCTTCTGGCTCTGAACCTGCTGATGATGAAGCTCCTCTTATCCTCCTCCTGTTCCATGACATTTCTGACAATTCTGATGTGGATGAATCTGATGTTGAAGACCATGATGCATATGGGTATTCTATTCTTGCTGTCCCTGAGACTATTGCCGTTCCCTACAAGAGCACAATCTGGGAAGACTTCAACAACCACCAAGCCCTCGTCTGATGCCAAAGCAGTTGTCTCCTGCCCCTATCTTACTCAGGCTAACGGTCCCCTGTATTAGTGGAATCATCAGAGGAAGCTGCTGAAGTTGCAGACGCCGTTTTCAAGAATGTATCTGTCTCACTCCCTCTCCAAACTGTATATAAGGAGTTTCCAGGACTACAATGCATGATTGAGAAATGAGACAAGGAACTAGCTGAGGCACAGGATATCTTGGCTGTTCTTCCACCCTTTGGACGCATCACCACCCAAGTAGAGATATCTATCCAAAAAGTCAAGATCAAAGCCGTCCTGGATACTGGTTCTCCTGTCAACGTTGTTTCTTCTAAACTGATGAAGAAACTTAAGCTGGCCCCTGATCTCAACTACCATCAATCCTATGGCACCGCTGGTCTCTCCATGACTTGCGCCATTGGTGCGTACTCTGCCTTACCAATGCAATTTGGTAAACTCCTGTTGGCTGCAACGGCTGTTGTTCTAGAAAGTGAGCTATGACCTTCTGGTTGGTACCCAATTCCTTTGGGAATATAATGGGATCATCAACCTAAAGGATGGCTATCTTTCTATCCTAGGGTACAAAGTCCCTCTGATCTTTGAGGAGCCCATCAAAGTTCCTGGTAAACGGTTGAAGATGTGTACTCTGGAGTACCCCACTGGGGTTTTCTCCCTAAAATATCAAACCCATTCCACCAACATGAAGTGTCCTCCCATGGCTTGTCCTGCAACTGAGGGAATCCCTCTCATGGCCATGTCTGCTATCACAATCCCCCCAGGCTCTCAGGCTATCCTAGACTCCCAGATATCATATGAACTACCTGAACAGACTTTCTTAGAGCTGTATTCCCCTCCTTTTCTGGGGCGTAACAAGCCTTACCTTTGTCCTGGAATTCTAGACGTTTCCCACAAGGATCCCATTCAATTACTAGTTGCCAACCTTACTGCACTTTCTATGACTGTATCCAGAGGACAGGTTGTTGGTTATGGAAAGTTGTTAAATGCTCCTGACGTCCTGTCTCTTCACCCCTTTGGAACGTTTCAAGACTTTAATCTACCCAAAGACAAGCCTCAAGTCCTATCTCTGTTCACTGCTCAAGACTTCTCTCAGTTGTCCCCAGTCTAACAGAAAGAGGTGCTTGATTTACTAGACCAGTTCTGAGACATCTTTGCTAAAGATAGTACTGATTATGGGCTAGCCAAAGGTGTGATTCATCAGATTGACACAGAAGATGCTCCCCCCTTTCTTGCCAACCCATACTGCCGCAGCCAAGTGGAAGATGCGCAGGTTTCTAAGGAGCTCAAACAACTTCTTGACGCTGGATTGCTAGCTCCCTCTCAGAGTCCCTGGGCTTCTCCTCTGCTCATCTTAAAGAAAAAGGATGGTGGACACTGGATTGTGGTGGACCTATAAAGGTTGAATTCTCTAACCAAGAAAGATTCCTATCCCTTATCACGCATTGATAACACCCTTTGACGCCTTGGAGGTTCTAAGTTTTTCTCTGCCATGGATTTGGCGTCTGGCTACTGGCAAGTTACCTCTCTCCTGAAGACCGTCAGAAGGCTGCACTCATCACATCAGAAGGACTTTTTGAGCCTACTTGCATGCCGCGAGGCCTCTATAATGCCCCAGCAACTTTCCAGAGGGCCATGGACTCCATCCTTCATGACCGGAAGTTGTCATGTGTCTTAGTCTATCTAGATGATATAACAGTCTTCAGCGCAACTTTCACTGATCACCTAGCCTATCTTAAAGAGGTGTTCATAAAGATCTGAGAAGCTGGCCTCAAGCTAAAGCCTTCTAAGTGTGCTTTCTTTAAAGAGCGCCTTGAATTCCTGGGACATGAAGTAACCCAAACAGGAATTTGTCCAATGACCAAGAAGTTTGAAGCCATCAACAAAATGCTTCCACTCACCAACCTACAAGAAGTACAAGTTTTTCTGGGCATGATGGGCTACTATAGACAATTTATCCTTAACTTTGCCAATACTAGTGAACCCCTGGTCCAACTATTGCGTAATGTCACCTTCAAATAGACCGCCAGCCAACAGCAAGCCTTTGAGACTCTAAAACAGAAACTCAAAGAAGCACCCATTTTAGTGTACCCTGATTACGATAAGGAATTCACCTTGTACACTGATGCTAGCAACCTTGCTATTAGGGCTATCTTGGCTCAACTCAACGATGAAGGTGTGGAGCACCCTGTAGCCTATACTTCCCGTGTACTGAATAAGCATGAGAAGAATTATAGTGTTACAGAGAAGAAATGACTTGCTGTGCTGCATGCAGTCAAAAAATTCCGCCACTACGTGTATGGTACCCATTTCACTGTTGTCACTGACCATGCTTTGCTCAAATGGTTACAACAACTTAAGGAGCCTAAAGGACACTTAGCTAAATGGGCTCTCTGCCTGCAAGGTTATGACTTTACTGTGCTCCATTGCCCCAGGATTCAACATCAGAACACTGATGGGCTATCCCAAATGCCCATCCTTGCACTACATCCTGCCGAGGCAGATTGCCTGTATGAGCTAATTGGCTACCCTTCTTCATGGGAAAGTGAGATAGAAGAGGTTCAACTTGCTTTGACCAAATTGTCTGTTTATACCCTCATACGCAACAACCAACTCTTCAAGAAGGTGCGGGGTCAATACCTGCCATACATGTGTCCCAGTCTTTGTCTCTCTTTGGTGTCACAAGCTCATAAAGAAACTGGCCATGGAGGCATAGCCAAGACCTTTGACTGGCTTCAGAAGAATTACTTCTGGGAGAATCTTTGCCTGTTAATCCCAGATGTCAAAGCTAGTTGCCATGACTGCCAACTTTAGCGGCCCCAAGCTGCTTCTCACGAGTTCAAATTGGTTCCCTCTCAACACGTGTTTCATACTGTCAGCATTGATGCTGTAGGTCCTCTCCCCCGCTCATGCTCTGGATGCCACTTTATCCTGATTGCTGTTGACCACTTCAGCAAGTGGGTAGAAGCTCGCCCTACTAAAGACATCACTGCTAAGACTACTGCTGCCTTCCTGCTGCAGGATGTTTTCTACCGCCATGGCTGTCCTCAAGTGCTGTTGTCAGACAACGGAACCAACTTCAATGCCAAACTTGTAACTTCTGTTGTTGAAGTTCTAGGAGCTCACCAGTCCTTCTCTGCCCCCTATAATCCTTCCACTAATGGGGAAGTTGAGCGTGCCAACTCAACACTGGTTTCTATCATGAGGAAAATCACCTACTCTGACGCTGCCAATTGGTATCTATACTTACCTGCTGCCCTCTTTGCCTATTTGGTGAGCAGACATTGGGTCACAGGGTACTCCCCCCTTTGCCATGTTATATGAGCGTGAAGCCACCACTATGTCACTCTTGGGGTTTCCCCTACTCTCCTCTGATAAGGCCATGAACCCTGACAACCACATCAAAGACTTAGTCAACTGCATCATTGATATAAAGGCCACTGCCTACACTTCTGCATATAAGACTAAGATGCTTGAGCTCTCTCCTGACAACGCTGGGCACCCCCCCTTGCCTGAGTTTGCTGTTGGTGACTATGTCCTATACTATCAACACCGTGTGGGTGGGCGCGCACACAAACTAGACTCCCTATGGATTGGTCCTTTAGAGGTGAATTTTCACAAGGGTCTGAGTACACTGTAAAGCATCTCTCCAGTGGTTGCCCTTTTGCTCGTGCACACGCCAAGTTCCTCCACAAGTATCACCCCCCAAAGGCCAATCTAGAGGGGGGCAATGTCATGAATAACGGCATTCACCATGTTTCAATTTTGCCTTTGTTGGGCCATTTTGAGGACAAATCTCTTGCTTTCACGTTTGACTCTTTAAATGAACTGGCTTCCGCTTCAGGAAGTATGATTGTTTGGTTTCTTGACTCTGCGTGCTGTGTTCTGAGGCGTGGCACAGATACACAACAGGGAATCCTAACCTTAGGATTGGATTTGTACTAAGTCTTGGTTTGATGACAGGGAAGGCAATAGTGTTTACCTTGCAGCCCTGGAAGAATAATCTCTACTAGTTGTGGCTAGGGAGAGGCGCGGAAGTACAGAAGACACAAAAACAAAAATGTGAATAGAACTTAAATTTTATTGGTGAATGTGAAATGTAATATATAGTGGTTAGGAATACCACAAAACACTACCAGGATGGTAGGATCACTCACCACAAGCATGAGTGGGGCAAGTGAGTTGCGCAGAGTCAGGAAACTGAACAATCATACTTCCTGAAGCGGAAGCCAGTTCATTTTGAGAGTCAAACACAAAAGCGAGAGATTTGTCCTTGAAATGGCCCAACAAAGGCAAAATCAAAACATGGTGAATGCTGTTATTCATGACATTGCCCCCCTCTAGATTGGCCTTTGGGGGTGATATTGGCAGAGGAACTTGGCGTGTACACAAGCAAAAGGGAAACCACTGGAGGAGCTTTACACTGTACTCAGATCCTTGTTTGAAAGTCACTTCTAATGGACCAATCCAAAGGGAGTCTAGTTTGTGCGCGCGCCCACCCACACGGTGTTGATAGTATAGGACATGGTCACCAACAGCAAACTCAGGCAAGGGGGAGCGCCCAGTGTTGTCAGGAGAGAGCTCAAGCATCTTAATCTTATATGCGGAAGTATAGGCAGTGGCCTTTATATCAATGATGCAGTTGACTAAGTCTTTGATGTGGTAGTCAGGGTTCATGGACTTATCAGAAGAGAGTAGGGGAAACCCCAAGAGTGACAGAGTGGTGGCTTCACGCTCATATAACATGGTAAAGGGGGAGTACTCTGTGACCCAATGTCTGCTCACCAAATAGGCAAAGAGGGCAGCAGGTAAGTATAGATACCAATTGGCAGCGTCAGAGTAGGTGATTTTCCTCATGATAGAAACCAGTGTTGAGTTGGCACGCTCAACTTCCCCATTAGTGGAAGGATTATAGGGGGCAGAGAAGGACTGGTGAGCTCCTAGAGCTTCAACAACAGAGGTTACAAGTTTGGCATTGAAGTTGGTTCCATTGTCTGACAACAGCACTTGAGGACAGCCATGGCGGTAGAAAACATCCTGCAGCAGGACAGCAGCAGTAGTCTTAGCAGTGATGTCTTTAGAAGGGCAAGCTTCTATCCACTTGCTGAAGTGGTCAACGGCAATCAGGATAAAGTGGCATCCAGAGCATGAGCGGGGGAGAGAACCTACAGCATCAATGCTAACTGTATGAAAAGTTTGTTGAGAGGGAACCAATTTGAACTCGTGAGAAGCAGCTTGGGGCCGCTAAAGTTGGCAGTCATGGCAACTAGCTTTGACATCTGGGATTAACAGGCAAAGATTCTCCCAGAAGTAATTCTTCTGAAGCCAGTCAAAGGTCTTGGCTATGCCTCCATGGCCAGTTTCTTTATGAGCTTGTGACACCAAAGAGAGACAAAGACTGGGACACATGTATGGCAGGTATTGACCCCGCACCTTCTTGAAGAGTTGGTTGTTGCGTATGAGGGTATAAACAGACAATTTGGTCAAAGCAAGTTGAACCTCTTCTATCTCACTTTCCCATGAAGAAGGGTAGCCAATTAGCTCATACAGGCAATCTGCCTCGGCAGGATGTAGTGCAAGGATGGGCATTTGGGATAGCCCATCAGTGTTCTGATGTTGAATCCTGGGGCAATGGAGCACAGTAAAGTCATAACCTTGCAGGCAGAGAGCCCATTTAGCTAAGCGTCCTTTAGGCTCCTTAAGTTGTTGTAACCATTTGAGCAAAGCATGGTCAGTGACAACAGTGAAATGGGTACCATACACGTAGTGGCGGAATTTTTTGACTGCATGCAGCACAGCAAGTCATTTCTTCTCTGTAACACTATAATTCTTCTCATGCTTATTCAGTACACGGGAAGTATAGGCTACAGGGTGCTCCACACCTTCATCGTTGAGTTGAGCCAAGATAGCCCTAATAGCAAGGTTGCTAGCATCAGTGTACAAGGTGAATTCCTTATCGTAATCAGGGTACACTAAAATGGGTGCTTCTTTGAGTTTCTGTTTTAGAGTCTCAAAGGCTTGCTGTTGGCTGGCGGTCTATTTGAAGGTGACATTACGCAATAGTTGGACCAGGGGTTCACTAGTATTGGCAAAGTTAAGGATAAATTGTCTATAGTAGCCCATCATGCCCAGAAAAACTTGTACTTCTTGTAGGTTGGTGAGTGGAAGCATTTTGTTGATGGCTTCAAACTTCTTGGTCATTGGACAAATTCCTGTTTGGGTTACTTCATGTCCCAGGAATTCAAGGCGCTCTTTAAAGAAAGCACACTTAGAAGGCTTTAGCTTGAGGCCAGCTTCTCAGATCTTTATGAACACCTCTTTAAGATAGGCTAGGTGATCAGTGAAAGTTGCGCTGAAGACTGTTATATCATCTAGATAGACTAAGACACATGACAACTTCCGGTCATGAAGGATGGAGTCCATGGCCCTCTGGAAAGTTGCTGGGGCATTATAGAGGCCTCGCGGCATGCAAGTAGGCTCAAAAAGTCCTTCTGATGTGATGAGTGCAGCCTTCTGACGGTCTTCAGGAGAGAGGTAACTTGCCAGTAGCCAGACGCCAAATCCATGGCAGAGAAAAACTTAGAACCTCCAAGGCGTCAAAGGGTGTTATCAATGCGTGATAAGGGATAGGAATCTTTCTTGGTTAGAGAATTCAACCTTTATAGGTCCACCACAATCCAGTGTCCACCATCCTTTTTCTTTAAGATGAGCAGAGGAGAAGCCCAGGGACTCTGAGAGGGAGCTAGCAATCCAGCGTCAAGAAGTTGTTTGAGCTCCTTAGAAACCTGCGCATCTTCCACTTGGCTGCGGCAGTATGGGTTGGCAAGAAAGGGGGGGAGCATCTTCTGTGTCAATCTGATGAATCACACCTTTGGCTAGCCCATAATCAGTACTATCTTTAGCAAAGATGTCTCAGAACTGGTCTAGTAAATCAAGCACCTCTTTCTGTTAGACTGGGGACAACTGAGAGAAGTCTTGAGCAGTGAACAGAGATAGGACTTGAGGCTTGTCTTTGGGTAGATTAAAGTCTTGAAACGTTCCAAAGGGGTGAAGAGACAGGACGTCAGGAGCATTTAACAACTTTCCATAACCAACAACCTGTCCTCTGGATACAGTCATAGAAAGTGCAGTAAGGTTGGCAACTAGTAATTGAATGGGATCCTTGTGGGAAACGTCTAGAATTCCAGGACAAAGGTAAGGCTTGTTACGCCCCAGAAAAGGAGGGGAATACAGCTCTAAGAAAGTCTGTTCAGGTAGTTCATATGATATCTGGGAGTCTAGGATAGCCTGAGAGCCTGGGGGGATTGTGATAGCAGACATGGCCATGAGAGGGATTCCCTCAGTTGCAGGACAAGCCATGGGAGGACACTTCATGTTGGTGGAATGGGTTTGATATTTTAGGGAGAAAACCCCAGTGGGGTACTCCAGAGTACACATCTTCAACCGTTTACCAGGAACTTTGATGGGCTCCTCAAAGATCAGAGGGACTTTGTACCCTAGGATAGAAAGATAGCCATCCTTTAGGTTGATGATCCCATTATATTCCCAAAGGAATTGGGTACCAACCAGAAGGTCATAGCTCACTTTCTAGAACAACAGCCGTTGCAGCCAACAGGAGTTTACCAAATTGCATTGGTAAGGCAGAGTACGCACCAATGGCGCAAGTCATGGAGAGACCAGCGGTGCCATAGGATTGATGGTAGTTGAGATCAGGGGCCAGCTTAAGTTTCTTCATCAGTTTAGAAGAAACAACGTTGACAGGAGAACCAGTATCCAGGACGGCTTTGATCTTGACTTTTTGGATAGATATCTCTACTTGGGTGGTGATGCGTCCAAAGGGTGGAAGAACAGCCAAGATATCCTGTGCCTCAGCTAGTTCCTTGTCTCATTTCTCAATCATGCATTGTAGTCCTGGAAACTCCTTATATACAGTTTGGAGAGGGAGTGAGACAGATACATTCTTGAAAACGGCGTCTGCAACTTCAGCAGCTTCCTCTGATGATTCCACTAATACAGGGGACCGTTAGCCTGAGTAAGATAGGGGCAGGAGACAACTGCTTTGGCATCAGACGAGGGCTTGGTGGTTGTTGAAGTCTTCCCAGATTGTGCTCTTGTAGGGAACGGCAATAGTCTCAGGGACAGCAAGAATAGAATACCCATATGCATCATGGTCTTCAACATCAGATTCATCCACATCAGAATTGTCAGAAATGTCATGGAACAGGAGGAGGATAAGAGGAGCTTCATCATCAGCAGGTTCAGAGCCAGAAGCAGATGGGAGTGTAGGAGGAGACTGGGAAGAATTGTCAACCAAGAGTGTCTCCGCCTCTAGGTTGACTGTTCTTTTCCCAACTGATCCTTGGGATCAGCTCCTTCAACCTGTGGATTGGTGCAGACGCAAGAGTGGTGGCCTATCTGACCACAGTTGTGGCAACCCTGATGTTAAGGAGGATTCTGGGAGTTCATAGTGAGGATATGAGGGCCGCAAGAAGAGGAGCCAGAGTTGGAAGCGGCACAACTTTCCCAAACAGCTGCCCCAGAATGGGTAAGATGCATATCTTGGAGCAGTGTTTTTATGCTTTTCATGGAAGACAGCATAGCCTTGTGGGCCTTGAAATGAAGGCATAGGAGTTGATTCACCTTGAGGGCCTGGGCGCAGGCCATATATGCTTCATGCACTGTCAATTTTCTGCTTGTTGTTAACTGTTGTCCCTCCATGTAAAATCTGTCTGCAAATTCAGCTAATGTCTCTTTGGGCTTGAAGGATATGTGCATGAAAGCATCCTTTTTCACCTCCAGGCTAAGATCACCACCAAACTTGTCAATCAGGAGCTGTTTCATTTCCTCTAGGGCTTGATGGAGGGCAGCTCTGGACAACTACCTCTTGACAGGTTGGGTGTAGGCAAGTCAGAATATGTTCTTTCTTGACTTCATCTGATGCTTGTCTCATAGCAGTCTTGTAAATAGTTAAGAAGGCTGCAATAGTTGAGGTTTTAGGATCAAACACTTGCTTAAAAGTAGGCTTGAAGTGTGCCTCAGGAGCTGGACCACCATTGTTGCTATTGAGTACATTTATGCGCGGGGAGAACTCAGCTTCAGATTTGGAGGGGGGTTGTCTAGCCCATAGTTGTCAAACACTTTCTTCAAGAGTTGTCAGAGTCTTGATAGTTCTAGCACCCATAGTGTTAGCTAGAGCAGTCTGTTGTTCAGTAACATCTAGGCGTTGCCCTTGGGTAGTGACAACCGTGGAGAGTTTAGCCAGTTGCAAAGTAAGGGATGGCCCCACTGATAGGCAAGGGGCAAACCTGTTGTTTACCAAATCAATCAGCTCATTAATCTCCTGTACGTCTCTGTCCAACTCAGTCGGGTCTGTTTCAAATGGTCCACCTCATTAGCTATGGCAATCAGCTCCCTAGAGCAGTGGGTTTGAGGAGCCCCATCCAAACCAGGATAACATCCATCTTCCTTATTAACCCCGCGTGGACTAGCAGTGGCCGTCACTTCTTCATGTAAAGCAGCAATTTCTTGCTGTAGCTCAGCGACTTGAGCAGTTAGCGCAAGAACCTGGGGATCAGGTTTAGGCATTTCAGTAGGATGTCCTTGGCTACAAGTGGAAGCACGTAACTCTCAGATGGCCTCCCAGATCCTCTGCTCTCTTTCCATCAAATCATCAGCAGGAGGAGAAGGCGGAGCATCAGGTTTGGGAGAGGACAGCTCATTCCGCTGATTCTGAAGTTTGGCAATAGCAGCGGCAGTGGCAGCTCTCTCTTGATTTAATTCCGCACTTAGTTAATTCAGACCTTGGGCAGCAAGGTCAGCTACCTGTTGTGATTGCTCAAAGGAATAGACACTGAATTCATGGAGCTGTTGCACTAGGCGCTCAAAATTGGAGAGATAAGCATTTAGGGTAGAGTCTACTTGAGTGCGCCAGGGTTGTTCTAACTGGTGGAACTCATGTAGTTGCTCCCTAACGTACTCAGGGATGGTCTGGCGGATTTACTCAATGGAATTGACTAAACATTTTTGAGAGGTGACTGAGTCATGCTGATTGTCAGATATCAGGGAGAACAGGGAATGAAGCCATTGTTGGTAGGCAGCAAACTGGTCCCAATGATGAGTAACAGCTGCTTGTAGAGACAAGATTTCTTGAACGTGGAGTCCCAACACAATCTGGTGATGGGCCAAGGTGGGCTGTACAAAGGATGACAGCAGATGATCAGTGGGCCAGCCGCTGGAAGGAGGTGTTGTGGAAACTGAGGGGCCACAATTAACTCATAGTATTTGGCACGGCTAAACTGTAACTGAAGGCAAGGGATGGACCCATCCCAAGCTATCCCAAGGGCTACCGCCATGACTTGTTCCAAGTCAGGGGTACCCATAGGGTAAGCAACCAGGCGGGGACCATTCCCAAGGTTCAGTACAGTAGGGACAATAGGCGGTTTGTCAATGTCTTCCTCAATAGGAGGGCTGGTAATTTCAGGCGAGGTCAACTCCCAAATAGGCAGAGGCAAGGGACCTTCAAACATAGATGCAAAAGGGATTCCTAGGGGCTTACAGCCCCTGTAGTGAGCACCATTTTTGTTGTGTTCTGAGGCGTGGCACAGATACACAACAGGGAATCCTAACCTTAGGATTGGATTTGTACTATGTCTTGGTTAGATGACAGGGAAGGCAATAGCGTTTACCTTGCAGCCCTGGAAGAATAATCTCTACTAGTTGTGGCTAGGGAGAGGCGCGGAAGTACAGAAGACACAAAGACAAAAATGTGAATAGAACTTAAATTTTATTGGTGAATGTGAAATGGAATACATAGTGGTTAGTAATACCACAAAACACTACCAGGACGGTAGGATCACTTGCCACAAGCATGAGTGGGGCAAGTGAGTTGCCCAGAGTCAGGAAACCAAACAATCATACTTCCTGAAGCAGAAGCCAGTTCATTTTGAGAGTCAAACGCAAAAGCAAGAGATTTGTCCTTGAAATGGCCCAACAAAGGCGAAATTGAAACATTATGAATGCCGTTATTCACGACACTGCGCAACTCACTTGCCCCACTCATGCTTGTGGCAAGTGATCCTACCGTCCTGGTAGTGTTTTGTGGTATTACTAACCACTATGTATTCTATTTCACATTCACCAATAAAAATTAAGTTCTATTCACATTTTTGTCTTTGTGTCTTCTGTACTTCCGCGCCTCTCTCTAGCCACGACTAGTAGAGATTATTCTTCCAGGGCCGCAAGGTAAACACTATTGCCTTCCCTGTCATCTAACCAAGACTTAGTATGAATCCAATCCTAAGGTTAGGATTTCCCGTTGTGTGTCTGTGCCGCGCCTCAGAACACAACAACCATTATACCGTCTCACACCAAAGGAAGATGAAACCCTCTGCCAGCACCTTGTTTATGCGCTTGATAAGGGATTCATTTGCCCCTTGCTCTCTTCATACGGGGCAGCAGTTTTCTTCATAGCTAAGAAGGATAGGTCTCTTTGCCTGGTCACAGACTACTGCGCCCTAAATGAGGTGACAATTAAAAATAAATACCCCCTGCCACTGATTGACGGCCTGTTTGATACACTTGCAGGCGCAAAGGTCTTTAGCAAGATTGATCTCACTGCAAGGTACAACCAGGTCCGCATTGCACCAAGGGATGAGGCAAAAACTGCCTTCTGCACACGCTACGGGTCCTTTGAGTGTCGTGTCATGAACTTTGGAATGACTAACGTTCCCTCCACCTTTCCCATGTTAATGAACAAAGCCTTCAAGGAACTGATTGGGAAGTGTGTGGTTGTGTACCTTGACGACATTATTGTCTTCAGTCAAGATCAAACCACACATATCCAACACCTCCGTGCTGTCCTCAACACCCTTCAGGAAAACCAGCTAAAAGCTAAACCCTCCAAATGTGAGTTCCTCAAGTTGGAGCTACTATTCCTTGGGCACACCATCTCTGTCCAAGGGATAAGGCACAATTCTGCCAAAATCAAGGCAATCACTAGCATGCCGCCCCCCCACTGATGTGGGCCAAGTGCAAACATTCTTGGGCATGGTTGCCTATGTACGCAAGTTCATCCTCAATTGTGGAGAAATAATTGCACCTCTTACTGAGCTCCTCAATACCAAACAGCACTTCCATTGGACCCCCCACCAGAGATCAAGCCTTTGAGACGTTGAAGCAAAGGCTCACAACAGCACCAGTACTGCAGTTCCCCAACAGAAACTGACAGTACAAACTCAAGACCGACGCCTCTGACAGGGCCATAGGGGGCGTGCTAAGGGTAGAAACTGACAATGGTGTCTTCCTTCCCGTAGCATATGAGTCCAGGAAGCTCACTGACTTGGAACAATGTTATCCCATCCATGATAAAGAGCTGGCAGCCATTGTACACTGCGTTGAGAAGTAGTGTTGTTACTTGGAAGGTGCAACCTTCCCACCCCGCGTTCTGACGGACCATAAGTCACTCCAGTATTTCAACACACAGTCCCATCTGACATGCCGCCAAGCAGGATGGGTTGAACGTCTATCCCCCTATCAATTACACATAGAATATAAACCTGGAAAGGAACTTGTCACAGCCAACGCTCTTTCACAACTCTAAGTAGTGTCCATCACTGGGGACAACGGTCTGGACCCAGACTGGCCCATGCTCTACCTGCGCCCTGAGGCAACCCACTACGAGGGCCTTAACTCAGTCACCATCTCCAAGCTGAAGGACAACAAAAGTCAGTTCACCATCAATGCTGGAAAAGTCTGCCGCCGGGCAGAGACAGGTGAGAAGACGCCTTATATTCCCACCACACAACAAGGAGACACCATCTTGCACTACCACCAAACCTTGGGTCATATCAGAGGGTGTAACCTCTTTGAGATCATAAAACTTAAGGTTTGGTGGCCGCACATGCACCAAGACATCTTGGACCTCCTCAATACATGTGTATTGTGTGAAAAGAATACGTCCAAACCTGCACCTCTTAAGTCTGTCCTACCCATCAAGGCTATGGAACCCTTCAAACAGTGGGCCCTCAACATTGTGGGACCACTCCCCAAAGACAGACTTGGTAAGAAGTATATTATCACCGCTATTGACTACTTCACGTGTTGGCCAGTAGCCTGGGCCACAACCAACCACACTGCCACCACTGTTACCCGCTTTATTGGCAAAGAGATTGTGGCTTGCTTTGGGCGACCCAAGCATCTTATCACAGATGGCAGGCCCAAACTTGTTGGACACGTCGTGAAGGCATACTGCGTCAAGAATGCACTCCAGCATATAGTCACGATCCCCTACCATCTGCAAGCCAATGGACGCTTGGAACAGTTAAATGGATCCCTGGTTCAACTGATTGCCAAGCTCTCACAAGAGCACCCTAATACTGCGTGGACTGAATATCTTCCCACCGCCCTACTGATCCTGCAAGCAAGAATCAACCGGGGCACTGGGTTCAGTCCTAACACCCTGGCCTTTGGAACACCTGACGGTCTGACAGGGGTCAAACAGGGGAAACTACAGTCCAAGGTTCCCAACAAACCCCCCTTAGTGCCAACTCCCTCCCTAGACCAATGGCGTGCCAAAGCCTGAGAGATCAAACACATGCAGATTGCAGGAGGGATAAAACACCTCAAAGCTAGATACGTCATAGGTGACCCTGTCTACACCCTCAATCCCAATTCTGCCAAATTAGAACCCAACCACCTAGGGCCCTTCAAGGTAGCTGCAGTCTATGACAACCACACCTACCAACTTGAGGATGCCCAAGGAAACACCAAGAAACTTTACCACAATTGCTTGAGCCCCTGCCGTGCCATCCCCACACAAAGGTTGTTTATGCGGACCTTCCCAGAACTTCTGCAGACTCCAGTCCTGGTGTCTGACGACAAGAAGGGGGCAAGGGGGGGTGTTACAACCAAGGTTTGAACCTCACCTGCTAACATATCTTGCAATACACAGGGGGCGCTCGATGAGTCGCCCCTTGACGTATCTAACGTTATGAATGGATCTGATGGTGATGTCAAATGGCGGGCACTTCATCCTAGTTAGGAGTGTTGCCAATTTGACCCGTTGATCCCCGCACAAGTTATTCCTTGGCTCCAAACCCTACGTGGAACTCCCCACTATGCCACCCCCTTATGGCCTTGTGGCTTCCCCATTTAGTATATTAACCACAATATCCTACAATAAACAACACTTTATTCTTATTATTCTGTCCTTTCCCATTGGACTGTTGTCTTCCCCAATTCCAAGTACTGGACCCTCATTGGTTCAGTTGCAACACCCCCCAGACAGACAAATTTCCCTACTTGCTATTTCAGTCTTCACCCTCCTGCAGCCACGGTTCCCTGCTAGGTGAAGCACTATAGCCCAAAGCAGCCAACATCTTCTGCTGGGTGGAGGTAACATCTGCCTCTGGTAGACCTTTGTTACCTACCAGCCAGGTCTTACTTACCCTAGTAGACCATGTTACCTACTAGGCTCCCCCTTACTTACCCCTAGCAGCCCTATGTTACCTACTAGTTTACAACGTCACCAGCTAACCACACATTGTCACTCTTCAGCATATTGTCTTTATTTGAAGCCAAATCAACCCTCACCTGCAAAACCGCACACATGTGGATCACCACACTCCTGCCACACCTTACCCAAGTAGTACCTACAATGTCTGGGTATTACACTGTGGGAGCAGCAAGCTCCCCCGGGCCAGCATTAAAAATGGCCCCAGGACAGGACCCGTTCCCAGGTCAATTCAAAATGCCCAAATAGGCCAGGGCAGTTTGAATTGGCCCTTGTCCGCCCTGGTGGGTGGTTAGGGGGTTCAAATCCCCTAGTGGGCTTTTGCGGCCGCCCTTGCTTTTGCTTAGCAGCTGGGTGTGGGGGTTCAAATCCTGTTCCCGTTTTTGCCAGGTTGGCCCTCACATCAGTACTCATCCTCAGGGATTAGAAGCCAAGCGCCAGTTGACAAAACAGAAGTATTTGACTACTATCCCTCCTGATGCTCTGTTTGGTCCTGTACATTTCACAGAGTATCCTCACAACCCTGACTGTCAGGAAGCCAGTCGTAAGTAGGGACCTTGGGCAGCTCGGGATGAGGTACAGCCAAGCCGGCAGGTAGGGCCCACCACAGAATGGGTGCTAACTTGATAATATAAGATACAGATTGCCTGAGTAAGGACCAAGGTCTGGAGTTGGGGACCATGGAATCTACCAATCCTGTCAAAGTAATGTAGAGTACTCCAAACAGTTGGGTAGAGGTGGTCTCAGCTGCGGCGGTGGGTTCCAACGGGCGGTCTGGTTCTGGTGTTAAAGGGGGAGTCATAGGAACAAAGTAGGCAGGCAGGTAATTGTACTTGTCTTTGAACAGTAAGGGCGGAATCTCAACCCTCTTTCCTTTGTGTCCTATGTACTTGGTACTTCTAGTCCTTGCCAAAGGGTTGGCAATGAGGATGGTTTCCAAGTCGTACTCTGAATAGGCCAGGTTGGGGGGGTATTCAGTAAAATGCACAGGTCCAAAGGGGGCTCCCGGGGGACGGTATAATGCCTGGGACAATTTGGCAGGTTGGTCTTGGGGGAGGGCGGCGGCCTGGCGGTCTACTTGACTGGAATTAAGATGGAAGATCACTAAGACTAGATAGGGTAAGATTTGTTCAAACCAAAGGTTCATAAAACTTTATTATCAAAAATAACAATGTGGTCTTCACCATACCGCCAGGGTTTTTATACCATGGGGTTTTGCTCCTTCAATTTTTGCAGGATTCAGGTTCACAGACAAGGTGCTGGCAGGACGTGGGTCTTGGCTTGGGGTCCCAAGGGCGGCAGATCCAGGTTGTGCCTGTTCTGGCAAATTGGAAAGGTGATGCTTTGTTTTGCCACCACTGTTCACTATGTCACCTGAGTAGTCCAATTGTACTACCCCTTCTGGGCGGCATGCCGGCAGGTTGTTGGCAGAGTTGAGAATAGGGTTTGTTTTAACCTCTTTAAGGCAAGCTGTAACTGCTGCGTAGGTTTGGGTCTTTGGTGACTCCAGGTTAGCATCAATCTGATGACCATTTGGGGAATTTTCCTTGGGAGATTGGCGGGTCTCGGAGTAACTCGTCAACTCAAGTACACAGTTTAGCAAGTTGGCAGTCCCCCGTCCACTTTGTGTGACTCGAGTTGTCTTTGGAGGGTCCTTTGTAGTAGGCCGGTGGAACGTGGAGTAATTCACCAATCTGAGCCCATCTCTTAACAGATTGGCGGGTCCTGGACTGGTCTGGAGGGTTGGATCCGCCTTCTGGGAACTGAGGTTTAACTCTTGGTTTTTCAATACAAGTATTGAAATGACATTCATGACACTGACCACAACCCCTGGTCTTTGGGAGCGTCTGGGCAGGTATACCACTGTAAGTCTTCCAAAGATCCTTACCCAATTTTCCTGACAGCAAGAGGATTACAGCACACCCTTTGATATTCAACAGGAAGTACAACAATTCTGCTACCTACCTGGTCCCCACGGAACCATCCCCAACACCCAAACTGGCCCTCTCAACCCCACCCAGTTCTGATGCACTGGCCAGAGTAGTCAATTCCTGGAAGTGCTTTACCTGGCGCTCACAGGATTGATTGACTCTGCCTTGCCAGCTGCTGGACCTTGGGCTATGGCTGGGAAGGCCCTTTCCTACCTGGTAAAGTTAGGTCCCATCATCTGGTGGGCCATGCCAGTACCTGCTTTAACTCCTCCCTCACCTGAAGGGGCAGCACAGTACTCTTGGTATCCTGACACCAGGGCTACTAAGGACATTACTGCCAAGACCACAGCTAACTTTCTTCTCCAAGAAATCTTCTACCAACACAGGTGTCCTCAGATGCTGCTCTCTGAAAATGGGACCAGCTTAAATACCAGGTTAATCATGTCTATTGTAGAGGCAATGGGCACTCATCAGTCCTTCATATCTCCCTAAAATCTTTCCACCAGTGGAACTATTGAGTGTGCAAACTCTCATTTCTTTTCATTATGAGGTAACTCACTCTCTCTTCACTGCCAACTGGGATATGTTCCTCCCTGCTGCTCTCTTTGCGTACCACCTAAGCATACATTGAGTGACTGGGAAGGCCCATTTTGCCATGCTTTATGGACGTGAGGCTACTAACCCCTCAATCTTGGGCCTCAATTGGTTGAATTCAATGCTGCAGTCAACCCTGAGACTTGTGTGAAGGAATTGACAAATCACATCATCAACATTCAGGCTTCTAAATACTTGTTTGCCTATAAGGTCAAGACCTTAGAGTTGTCAACTTCCAATGCTTCCAGAGCATACCTCTTACGTTCCAGGTAGGTGACCTGGTTCTTTACTACCAGAATTGTACTGGTGGTTGCACTCAAAAATTGAATTCCCTCTGGGTTGGGCCTTGCAAGATTACCTTCAAGAAGGGCTTTGAATACACAGTCAAGTTATTGTCTTCTGGCAGTCCCTTCTCCTGTGTCCATGTTAATTCCCTCTGCTAGTACCAACCCCCGCGTCAATCTTGAGGGGGGAGATGGTGTAGATTGTGCTATTGATTATTTTGATATGGCCTGCAAATTATGATACTTGCAAAGATCTGGTTGGAGTTGCCTTTGATTTAACAGTTGCCCCTTATCATAAATGGATTGGCTGCAATGTCCATGCATTATGGATTGTATTACCTTAGTTGTTCTGATCCTGGTAAAATTTCAAACCTGGCCAGCCACCTTGGCTATCTAGTGAATGATCCCTGCTCCCAATCTACTATATAAGTAGAATTCTCTCTCTAAATAAAGATAAGTCCATCCACATTTGTGTTGGCTTTTATAATATTCAAGCTTATCATTTCCTTTTCCCTAAAAGGAGACTCTCTTCAATCTTTCCAGGAAATCAAGGTATATCCCCTTAGTTTTACCCTGAAGGCTAACCCAAGGCTAGCCTTGAATCTCAAACCCATCATAATAAAGGTTTTCTGCTGTGTCCTCTTGGATGTTGTCCCCAAGAGCCAAACATGGCACCACCAAAATGCCTGTTTATTGATATTTTATTTCTTAATTAGTTGTTTTTGGTTTTACAGAGGCTGTTTAAGGCTGATGATCAGTTCTTAAATATTTCCCCAGATTTCACATAGGAGTAGATGGTCAGAGCGATATGTTTATGATCCATGTTTCAGATCCTGGGGCCTATTTTAGATAGCTAGGTATCGTGCCTGCATAGGCTCACTTTGTACGACAGCTGAGCATTTGTGGATTGAGTTGTTTCTGTGCTTTGCCTTTTGGGGTGAGGTTTGACGCGCTGGAGTGTATTTTGTCACCGATTTACATGGTAAACAAATGTACACCAACGATCGACTCAAACCGTTTAGTTTGTGACTTCATGCATTTTATACTAAATCACTTATTTGCACTTGTAGTCTGGGCCGTTAGTTGCTTCCAAGTCATTTTGCCCATTGGCGCCCCAAACCCTGGTCAGCTGATGACATGCTTTACACTGGTACTTGTATTTTGTTTGTATATGAGTTCATTTCGCTTAGCGCCATAGCTGTGAAAGCTGCTGTATAGTTTCAGATGGGAGTGCTAGCCAGTGTGCTATTAAATTAGCTTTAGTGTTAAGTATTTTCAAGAGCTTAAGGCTAAATTAAAGCCGGCATGAAGCTTATAATTTAATGAACTGTTGTGATATTAACCCTGTAAAAATGGGGTTTAGAGCAGGTGACCCGATTTCGCCAAGGTGGTATCAGGATTAACGGGAAATCTAGCCCTTGTTAGATCAAAGCTGCTCAGTTTTCCCAATCCAGGATGAGGCTATATTTGATCGCAATGGGTTTGGATCTTTTTTAAGAATGTTCTGATAAATTAGGATTGGTTTTAGATGCTTGGCGGTGGAGCGGTTTTAAACATCTTGGATTTGGTGGAGGGAATTAAGGATCCTGAGTTAAATGCTTTAAATTGGAATATCATTTTAATGGTGATATGCTACATTTATTTTAAATAAAAAAATAAGTATTGCGAAAGGATTTTCTTAATCTTTAAACTGTTGACAAAACAAATAAAAAATATTATTTAAATAGGGATTTTAATTTGGTTTGGAAAGGCACTTGTAGACGAAGAGGATAGTTATTGTTCTTGTCAATTGCTTTTTGCAGCAGCAAATCGAAGCCATTTTACTTAGCGCAGGCTGAGATCATCCCAGGAGGGCCTGTTAACCTTGGAACGGATTCACTGCAAGCTTCAATAAAGAGGCACTACTTGAGCCCTGAGAACTACTTAGGTAGTATAAGTTGTAATTAACTCAGTTTGAGGGTGTGGCGTATGTAAAGCTTGATGCAATATTTGGGAGCATTGATTCCATCCACCTAACGGGCGCTTCCTTGATACTTTCTACATTACGATGGTATGCTAATAGAAACTTTGCAAAGTAACAATTGAGCTATTCCGAGTAATTTTCATCAAAGGATCAGAAGGCTTCATGTTTAGTGGTCCTCTTAAGTGTTATGTCGATTTTACTATATTTCATGCTTATTCCTCTTTTTCAACAACTTTTTCTCTAAACTTGTTGCTTCTTTATAGCTTCCTGTCTCTTTCCTAATACAAGATAATACCATTCTCCCCGCCCCACCTCCTCAAAAGGAAACTTTTATTGGAAGAGAGTCTTCAGCCTTAGCATTTAAGCCTTCCGAGACAGCCTTTGATTCAGAATCAAGATCAGAGACGCCAAGGGATCCTCGCCCTTTAAGGCCTATCCATTACATTCTCAAGAGCCCTGATCTTTTTGCTTTTGAAGTATCGGATCCAAGGATCTCAGTTGTTGAAGCCTCTATTGATCCTAACCAGCTAAAGCTTAGCTTTACACTTAATTGCCTTTCCAGGGTAAGTATATTTTTTACTTTTAAAGGTGGTGTACAAATATTTTTAGTGAAACCTATTTTGCTTTATTTTAAATATGGGTCAATTCGAAATTCCGTTGAAGCTCATTTTTCAAAAACGTATTAATTATTTCATTTGGCCTACACCGGAATGTTAGTGTATAAAAATAAGTTTATTTTATTTGTATCTTTCTAAATTTTACTCAAAGTTGTACTCTCTTAACTAACTTAATCAGGGTCCCGGCCATTACACTAGGACTGTCTGTAGAACTTTAGAACAAATTGCCTGGCTTCACAATGAGCTTCACAGAGAAACGCCTTTTATGGCTTTAGGCCTCCCCCACTCTTTATTAGAAAATACGATCTGCTTAAGAACTGAAGCTTCTGCACTCGAACTGTCCCTTGAGGCCAAGCGGTTTCAAGTTGAAAGATATTTAGCCCGCGTTTTGGCCAGATCCGATACTTGTCTACTTGAACCTCTAGAAATATTTTTATCCAATAGCATGGTAAGATACTCCGGCCTATACTCCCATTCGAACTGCTGTATTTTTATAGGAACAAAATCTATGTAGCACTGTTCGAAAAAGCCTTTTTGATCGGATTAAAGCTCTTTCCTTCAATCCTTTTTCCCCGAAAAACGAAGATGGAGTTCGGCCTCTTCCTCGCATCAAGGCAGAGGCCTCTTTAGATGATGAGATCTTTTTAGATATAGATGATTTCCAAAAGAAGCGATCTTCTATTGTTGCTGTAGAATCTTCTTTTAAGGAATCACACCAGACTCTTCTTCAGCTAAATGCCTCACGTGAGAGTCTCATCTCAAGTCTTAGTCGCTTAGGGGATTCCTTTTTAGGTGCTCTACACTCTAGGCATCGTCTAGGACCATTGACTAAAGTGGAAAACCGTTATAAATTTAGAAGATTTGATGTTCACCTCGAGACACTGGCAACTCTATTCGATGATCTCGGAGTTATTTCTCAACGCCAAGGCCATACTGAAGCTAGCAAACTTGGGTCGATATTTGAGGAATATATCGTAACTATGGCCACGCTTAAAGCAACCTTCAACAATAGCGTCGATCTATGGTCAGAGTATTTAAACCCCAACCAGTTGACTGCCGAAGCCGAGTACAACAGAGCCTCTTTCAAATCTAGTCAACAACAGCTTGTGTGGGAGTACGACCATTTCAATACTTTCAAGGCCCAAGACACGAAAAATGTTATCAAAAAGTTTGCTCGCTTGCAGCTTAACATTGAAAAGGCTAAGCTCGCTGTGCTTAAAAGTGGCTTGGCATCGAGTTCATCATGTATTCCCGTTTCTCAGTCTTCCTCGTATACCTCCGTTGGTTCATCATCTTTGTCACCTACTTAATTTATGTTAGTTCCAAAATATGTTCAGCCTTTAAGCCATCGCTAGGCACAAAATGTTTAAGTTTATGAGTCCTTGGATTTCAGGAAATCAACTAATTTAGCTACTTGATTAAATCGAATTCTCTTATCCATTCCTGATTTTATAGTATAAAAGTTTATAAGCCTGCCTCTGAATGTTCAAAATAGAGCACTGAGGATTCTCTTTTAAACAAAAGTTTACAATGCATTGAAATACTTAAAAAAACATATCCTTATTTACTGCGGTAAAGGTGGCCGAAACCAAAAACGAATCGATATTTAACTAAAGCGCTTGCTAAAATTAGGGTCAAGGCGATTAAAAGCTTTTAAAGTGATAAAATTTGATAATCTGACGCATTGAGCTTGCCATCGAGGATGCCTTTAATTGCTTTAAACCAAACATTTTAATTGTTGATTCTAAATAAATCTGAGTATGGGCTGTGATATCAGATCAAAACGAGCTACATCAGCGCTGTTAAAGAAGAAAGTTAAACTGCCTAGGATATGCTATATTATGGCATGCAATCATGGTATATTTAATATTATGTTCGTCTGCTATATCTGGGACAAGAAGCTATTAATTAACTAACCTTCTTACAGTCTATTTCAGCCAGTTTTGATACAGATACCATTCTCTTTATAAACGCTTTTAACTTTACAAAAAACAAAGAGTTGAAAGAAAAGATAAATAAAGTTCCTTTTGTAAATACTTTTTAAAGTCCTTTAATACTGTCGAAACAGCAGGCTCGACTCGCCAGCAAGGTTCCAAGTCAGCAGGTTTGTGACCTGCAATCCAATTATCCATTCACCTGAAGCCAAGTTAGGAAGACAACTCGAATTACCAAATAAAATACAATAACATGAACAGAAGCTGATCCTCCCCGGTGGGTAACTCGTTTTGGCGCTTGACTCATTACAAGGATCAAGCCACCCCCTTTGCCATCTCACTGTGTAATCTACACTATCACGTTTCTGTTATCCTTGATTCACAATGACTATATAATCACTATCTCCCAATAAAGATTATTATCTAGTTTCTAAATATTTCCCCCCTTATAACTCTGCTAAAACAGCACAGTTACAACAATACCTTTACTTTATCCGCTTAGCAGCAAGCTTTAAACAAACTACTCTTTAAACACGTAAACTTTACCATCAAGCCTGCTGAATGCAAAGACCGAAAACAATATATATGCCTATTATAGATTATTAAAGAAAAGTAGTATGGTTCTGGAACTTTGTGTTTGGAAAGTTAAAAATCTCTAATGAAGGAAATCACCGTTGAGCCATGATTGATGGCTGGAAATCAGCTGTAGGGTATCGATCAACGGGATATCTTCCTGCCGTGGATACTGCGTCATCTGAAGGCTGCCCAGCCAAACTTTTGCTAGCCGTCCATAGCTACCAGGCTTAAATACACCTCGCCTGGGAAAGTGGCAAGCCTCGTCAAGACAACAAAGATATCCGAGGTCTACTTGGCAAGGGTATGTAACCATATAAAATTTCCCTATAGCCCATTTCTCAACCTCATCCCTAACATGGCATGCAGACCGGAGGAGTTGGTTGCCCGAGAGCTGCCAAACTCTGGCAAAAACCAAACATCATTGCCCATAATGATAGCAAGCGCATAAGAGCCCACGATATCCCAAGCTTCAGTAGTTTCCAAACCTGCAAGGATGAGCCAGGCCAGCTAAAGGATCACGCCAGATCAAGGAGAATATGGGATCAAAGGGTCTAGATGTATTCAGAATCAGGTTCAATACACTCTCTTTCCGTCTGAGCACAGACCAAACTTTTCTGAGCTGACCCAACTTTGCTCAAGTATGGCCTGGCTTTGCTCATCCCCACAGGTTTGGAATCGCTGTAGTGCTGACAATGAGGTGACCTTCAGATGGGAGGCAAGAAATCATTGAGAGATAGAATCAGCCTCTTAAGTTAAAAGTATTGTGGCTTGATCCTGCCAAGGTTCACGGATCAAGTATGAGTGGGTGAGATAGTGTAGCTGTTTTTCATGTGACCAAACTATCTTTACAGAAAATGGTAGGATATGCATTTTTAATCTGAAAGGTTAGAGGTTAAGAATCCACCCCCTCAACCCACTCCCTGATTATGGAGTTATCCTGCTGTGACAGGGATATCAGGGGGAGGCCTGCTCTTGCCAGCAAAAGCCTGATGGCCCTGTAGTTAGCTGGCAGTAGGTACTAAGGTGCTGGAATGGTCTCTTTTGCTTGGGCAGAGATGTATTCTATGATATTTCATGATGTCTAATCCTTTAGAATTGCAGAATTTCACAAGACATGTGTCATGTTCTGAGCAGCCTTAATAACTCTTCCTGGTCCTCTGTGTACTGAGTCTAGATGCTTGCAGTGTCCATCAGGGACCCAAACTGTGGTTCTGTGGGCATGATCTTCTTACTCTTAGGCGGATCTTTGTTGTGCCATTATTTTGGTGGCGGCCAGCTTGGCTTTGAGTCTTATATTTCTGAATGCAAGTTTCTGTGGGTGGTTTCCCTTTTGGAGCTATCACACCAGGTTGGCTATTGAGTGAGACCACTTCTGTTTATACCCTTAGGTGATTTTAAAGGGGGAGTAACCTGACCATTGGCCAACTCTAACTGTACTCTTGATACTAGTAGTGCATGCTTGACAAAATGTGACCAAGCATCTTTGTCTTTAATGCTGATGATCCTTTCCAAGGTACTTATAAGACTGCCATTTAGCCTTTCCACTCTGCCTTTTGCCTAGTGTTGCAACTAAACTAATCATAGCTCAGCATTTATACTGAGATAGACAACAATACAAATGGAAAGGGCAGGGATTAATCATCAGATGATGGCTATATTTTCAGGGATCCAGTCTCAGGTGGCCGGCCTGTTGTTCTCAGGGGTAACTTGGGCCAGAAATTTAGCAGGCAAAGCCCACCACAAGTGAAGAGCTAACTTAAAAGGGTAGGAAACAGACTTTTTCACCCAGGACCATGGGTCAGCGGCCAGGATTATAGTGTCAATCACCCCTGTGAGGGTGATGTACACAATCCCAAATAGCTTGCCAGTGTGGTCAGTTGGGAGGTCGGGTGAGGAAGCGGGCATAGGCTTGGGTGTCACAGGTGGTTCCATGTGGGTATTGTAAGCAAGAAGATAGTTGAATTTCCCTCTAAACAATTTGGGTGCTGAAAATATCCATGGGCCTTGACAGATGTATCTAACTGCTGATTGTATGCGGGCCAAAGGATCAAATTTGAGTATCTTTTCTGGTGTATAGTCCTTTTATTTGGTTTTCAAAGGGTAATCAATGAAGTGAACAGGGCCAAAGGGACACCTGGAGGGCAGAAAACTGCGGGTGGAGGGGCAGGAGGGCTGGGAGATCTTGAACTGAATTGGTAGATGGCAAATACAAAATAAAGCAGTAGCTGTGTAAGCCAAAATAACATAACCTTTATTCAAAAATGGCAATAAGTTTGGAGTGCGGGGTCCTTTGGTCTATATAGCACCCCACTTCCAAACTTAATATTTTACATGGGGGGTTCATCAGGGCATTGAGAAAGGTGGGCCTGGGGGATCTGGGTGCTCAGGTTTAAAGGTGGCAAAATGGCACTCGGGCCAGGAGTTCTTTCATTGGTCAAAATCTCAAATTGGCTACTTGATTATCTTGCTCTAGAGTTGTGGTCATAAGGTCAAGCCGCAGGTCTGTGACTCCTTCTGGGGATGACTCCTGATTGGCCACTAGTGTAGACTTCAGCTCATGAAGCTAATAGTTGAAATTTTGTTTCCTCCATTAGGTGCTTTGATTAGTCCTCCATTTGGTGCGCTTATTTATTTGGTTTGGCTTGCTTTACCATTTGGGCCAACATTTTTGGTATCAGCTTGCAGGGGCTTGACTTCAGGAAAACGCGGGCAGGCGGCCTGAGGGAATCTAGGGTCAGGGTTTGAATCCTGCTCCCGGGCCTGGGTTTCCAGGGAGGAAGAATTGTCAATTCTGACACACCCATTGTTATTAGGGTATTACAAGATTGGCGCTTTGATCAGAACTTGTTTTAATAGTAGGATATTTTTGTCACATTCTGGTGTCCAGATGAATTTCTTTTTAGCATTACCCTTGGTTAGGTCATTGATTGGTGCAGTTAATTTCCCACAGACTTTGATGTATTTCCTTAGGTAAGCTGCCATTCTGAGAAAGCATTTAACTTGTTTAACAGAGGTGGGGTGTTGCATTTTGTTTATGGCTTTTATTTTATCTGGATCTGCTTTGATGCCACTTTCAGAGACAATGTGGCCCAAGAACAAGAGTTCATTTTCCATAAATTGGCACTTGCTAGGCTTTGCCTAGAGTTTGTGCTTTTCAAGTCAATTGAGTGTCTTGCGGACATGTTTGAGGTGTCCCTCTTTGGTTTTTGAGAATATGATGATATTGTCAAGGTAGCATAATGTATTTGAGAGACCGTTTTGTGCTTGGTTCATCATAGTGACAAACGTTGCAGGAGTGTTGGTCATACCAAAGTTCATTTATTTGAGTTGCCCAGACATTTCTGACTGGTACAACAAGCCCATAGGGCCAATAAGGAATGATCAAGCAAAAGGAAAGGGAACAGTCTAAGGGGGAGGGGTCAAAGAAACAGGAGGGCCCAGAGAAAAATCTTGAGGGGGAGGAGTTTATGGGGTGGGGGGCATCTGGGCCGCTTCTGGGAGAACAAAGACTGCCTGTTTCTGATTGGGAAAAAGGACCAAGCCAGGGATCAGGGACCATTTTTCTGCCAGCTCTTGACACAGTGGACTGGATGTGTTACCATAGAAGACCTGGCTTACAATCTACCCAAGTTTGTGTGCCATGAGGGTATTTGGAGCTTGTGCTGGGTGAGTTGTGGACTCAAAGGATTTAAGGACAGCAGCATAGATTACCCACAACACCGTGTGGAATATTGCCTCACAAAAGGACTCAGGGACTTGGGAGGGGGCGTCAATGAAGAACCAGTCCACTTCCAACCCTTCCATAGGTGTAAAATACTGGTGTGCAGGCCAAAGAATTGCACAGGCGGTTTGACATACTCTTATACTCTGGGGACACTCAAAGAACCTTTGTGTCACATTGTCATTGGCCCCACATCTGTTGCAAGTGGAATTTGGGCAATTGCTACGGTCTGCCATGCAGTATACTCTGCAGAGGACCTTCCACGTGTTTTTCCGCATTTTGAGATTGATCATGTCCTTGTGGCAGTACTTCCAGAACAGGCTTAGCTTCAGGCTGGTATTGTTATTTTGGAGCACCTCCATTATTTCTGGTGTTGCCACAGGCCTTGGGGGTTCCAGGATGGGTGCTCCAGGGTGAGCAGGGAGGCCTATGACCATTGGGCACCATAACAGGCCTGCCCTTCCTCTATGGGCAGTTGCAGGTCTGAATGAGCTGATACTCCATGACTCTTTGTATGCTGAGAGCATTGCTTTCCAGAATGGATCCATTCCTTGGGGACCTCTCTCTGACGTGATCTTTGACATCCAGTTGTTGAGGGTGTGTTGCTTGTGGGCCAGGTTCAGGCCAAGGGCTCTGGTCCACTGCGTCCTAAATGTGTTAGTCCAGTGGGGCTCTGTCACATGGATGGAGAGTGCCATGGATATTGTGCGTCCAGAGACCTTGGCTGAGGCTCTGCATACATCACACAAGCCTAGGCCGCCCTTGAGATTGTTGCCAATCATCTTTGTGGTGGCAATTGGCTGAGTACCTGGTCTCCCCAGGGTGTGCTGAACTATCTTATTGAGACTCCAAAAGAATTGTTGGGATAGAGGGAAGAACTGTGCAGTGTATCAGACCTTTGAGTACCCAGGTATGTTCACTAGTTGGACTCTGCTGATCTGAGTCACCAGTTTGCACTGCCAAGAGGTCATGGCTTGAGAGACTGCACTAAGAATGCCTAATTCCATCAAATGTGTATCAAAACCTCCCACCTTAACCCATGTGCCCAGATGGCACACCAGGTTCCTGGTTGGTTTTATAGCAAGAGGGGGTCTAAAGCCAGGATTGTCTAAAATGATGGCTTAGGACTTAGTGGTATTCACTCTGACCTGGGAGAGTGGAGTAATCCTTGAGCGCCTTTGAGAAGATAGACCATCATTCTTGGAGGCCAGGCCTACAACACAATCATTGGCAAAAGCCTTGATTGTGAATGGGTCCTGCCCATATGTGCGCAATCCCAACAATTTACTGCTGAGTTGGCGGATCCATAGGTCAATGGCTAGGTTATAGAGAAGAGGGCTGAGGGGGTCTCCCTGGCAAAGGTCACAGGACAAAAGGATTTCCTATGTCTCTCCATGAGCTGCTGCCACTTGGATATATGACTCTTTCAGAAGGGATTTCAACCACACCCAAAAAGTTTCAGGGACTGAGTGGGCTAAGAGGCATGCATCAAGGTAGGGCCATGATACCCTGTCATATGTTTTCTCTTGGTCAAGGAAGATAGTGATACCATGCTGACTCTTGTCCCGAAGAATATTTGTCACAATATTAACATTGGCAGCAATAATTATGTTAGAGTGAAATGGTAAGCTTCATGATATAAGGACAAACAATGAGGATATAAAAGACAAATTTTGAGTTGATTGAGCAACAGGATACTGATTCTGGAAAACAGTGTCAACATTTTTGAGCCAGCATTAGTGTAGCAGAAGATGGACAGCAAAATTGTTGCAGTCAGAGTGAATTGTAGGGGAAAATTAGAATCTGAATCTGAAGGTGTCAATGTGCAGAGAGCGGGCCAAGATGCCAACATGGAATCAATGGCAACCTTTACCATGAAAGAGGCTAGTTTCTCTCAGACAGGGTCAAACAGCCCCAGATAAGCAAACATTTTTTGGGGGGAAACTTTCTTTTATTTGAGTGATAATAAGCTATCTAGAAACTTGTTTCTAGAGGGGAAATATGTAAGTCTTAAGGGAGTTCAGGATGGGGCAGGAGGGGATTCTGTGGCTTCTGATTGGCTGGCAAGGATATTTTCAGCAGTTGTTGGTCCTGCATTGGAATTTGAGTCAATGATGTCATAATGTGAAAAATTCCAGTGACCAGTGGGCCAAGCACTGCCATCCCCAAATAGCGTATACCATGTAACTTTCTTGTCATAATTATTTGGGGGAAAATAAGGCAGGTCCAGATTTTTGAGGGCTATTTGTGCAACCCCAGCTTTGACCCATTTTTTGTCTATGACGGCATTCAAGCCGTTGATTTCTTTCAGGGGTTTGGCTGCAGTTCTTTGCAGATTTTGGGTTTTACAATGGTGTAATATCCCTTCTATTTGATTTTCTACCGTAACAGCTGCAGCCTGGAGTAAACCTGTGTTGGTTTGGATGTGTGGCAAGAGGGATTGTTCTGCACATTATTGACACCAAAATTTTACTCAACAGTTTCTGGTCAGTGTTCAGGAGTGTGATAGGTTGCCAATTTTTCAGCTCTGCTCTTGATCCCTTTTTGTGGAGCAGGATTGTCAGACCATTACCACCACCAGGTATGGTTGTCCCATTTTTTAGGGCTGCATTAAAAACGCCCAGAAGAATTGCACTGAATGAAGCAAAATGATGTCTGTAGAACTCATATGGCAGTCCATTGGGCCCAGGGGCCTTCAGTTTTGGTGCCATATTGATGGCTTCTTCAAGATCCTCTATTTTAATTGGGTGTTCAAGATATTTCATTTTGGGGGTTGCTGGAACCAACTCTAGCCACTTTCCAAGGGACATAGGGTTTGGTTTGTCTTCTGAGGTGTATAGGTTGCTGTAGAAAGTATGGGTTGCATCAAGCACCCCCTTCTTTGAGGTGTGTGTTTGCCGTATTTCTGCTAGTGGTGGTAGTTGATTTACTATCTCAAAATACAATTCTCCTATTTACTAAAGATTAGGTTCAGAAGAGTATCTGCCTAATTCATGTAATAAAGTTAAAAGTATGTAATATTGATCTTTTATTCAATAGTCAAGAAGGGAGTTTTATAGTTAGGGGAAATTAGACAAGAGCCTCAGAACGCCAGGATCCTCTTGATTACAGCCCAGTTTCCTCTATCCTTAGCCCATTGTTAGCTAACAATTGGCTGATCATTAGTTAATATGAACTTAGGATGCAACCTAGTTAATCACACGATCTTGTTAATATCCAGGCCAATAGTTCTATTGCTCCATTGTTTACTGAGCTTAATGGATCAAATTTGTGATTACAGTGACAGCTAGTTTATAACCAATCACTTCACAACATTTCCCCCCACTAAACTAGACGTTACTGTGAAAGTCTTTTAACCTTTTCTAGTATGGTGAATTGCCCAAAAAGGAATAGGAAACCAGTGTTGCATTATACCAATGTTTCCAAACTGAGGATCAGCCAAGCTCTGAAGGAAATACCCAAAGTTCTAGTTGTAACCACACACAATTACTCTCCCATTCTAGCTTTGGAGGAAGCCAAATTTACCAAAATCTTAGGAGGCAAGATAGATGCAGCCTTCTATAGTTCCCCCAGTATGGCCTCATACCAGCCCAGTACCTCTCCAAGTAAGTCAGGATCACAATACTCCAGTATGCCCACATCCACCCAGCTTTTGACAATTGCCAAGAAAAGAAGTCATGGTAGCAGAAGTAAGGCAACTTCTACCGCCTCAACAGATAAGATTGAGGAACAGGCTCCAACTTTAGTTGAGTTACTTACAACTCTGAACAAAGATGAAATGAGTAATACTCCTGTAATAGTCCGAGAAGATAGCCAAGGCTCCTATATCAATCTAGCTACTCATCTATATTGGGAGAGGTTTCCCATACTTCAATTCCATGGCCCAGTGGTTATGTGGTCTACTCTCATGCTAGCCCTCAAGAATCCCTATGTAATCTTCACAAAGAGACTTGAAGCAGGGAACAATATCCATTGGTGTGTACCCTGTTCAAAACTTGTAAGGTATGCTCAGATATTCCTTCAGGACTTCTCCTATGATGAGGTATACTTGACAGATGACCAGATCTCTTATGCTCTCAAACTTCTTGAACTAGTCTTTACAGCGTGGACTGATCCTAGATCTGCTGTTGGCCCGGTACCCTTGTGGCATGGTTCAGACAGTCATGAATACCGCTTGCAAAGAGCAATGAGTACTAAACTGGAGCTCCTAAGTTACAATTGAGCAGGTAGCAGACAATCCATGGCGCTGGTTGGGAACTTGGTGCTTAGTGGCTCCAAGGTTGTATATCACCAAAGACTCCACCATATGCCTGAATATATCAAATGGTTGTTGGGGGTCATGTACTCAGTAGGAGGCAAGACACCCAATGAATATGCCCAGCAAGAAAGCCTTCTCTGGGAGTGCATCTTGCTTGGACTTGCTTTTCCTTATTCCATTGGTGTCAACCGTGTCAATTTCCTTCCAGTTGATGACTCTCCTTTTCTTTCATTTGCATTCTGTTGGCTTCCCAGTGTTTGGATAATCTATGCAGCCATTGGCAAAGTCCTCGTCCAGCTGGGTCTGGGTTTAGAGGCAACAGTATCTCAATAAAGACCCTGTTGCTTAACCCTACATTTCTTCTTACTATAAGCTTTATCACTTCTTGACGCAAAAAGGATAACAACCCATGGACTATTTTCATTAGGTTTTTATTTTTCCAAATTGTTATCCATAAAGGGGTTTATGCTCACTCACTTGGAGCCTTGTGCATATACTGCGCATGGACTCAGGTGATCAGTTGGCCAGTTTCCAGATCCTTGAGGGTATAGCTGTCTACACCCACTTTCTGGACTACTTTGACCGGACCTTGCCATAATGAGGCAAGTTTGCTTTTGCAACCATACCCTTGATTGCTGTAGAAGTATACCAAACTTCCTATTTTGTATGCAGGAAGGGCAGGTTGGGTTTTCATTGCACAATCCATATCTTTCTCCTTTGTTGCTAAGTTGGTGGAGTACACCTCAGACTGTAACTTGATTAGTGTCTGTGCTATTATCTTCAAATAAGTGTTGGAGGTGAGGGGATTGTTGGTTTTAACTAAACTGTAGAGATGTGGTGGGAGACTTGTTTGTTGACCATAAAGAAGCTGGAAGAGGCTTTTTCCCGTAGCCCTGTAGAATCCTATGTTGTACGTAAAGGTAGCTGCCAGAAGATATGTATCCCATTTTGTTTTGTGCTGATGACTAAGTTTCCTTAAGATCTGTACCAGGCTTCCATTTGCCCTTTCTACCATTCCATTTGTTTGGGGATGGTATGGTGTTGACAGGGTACCACAGATGCCCATGAGTTTGTTCAGTCTGGGTATCATGTATCCAGTGAAGTTGGTCCCATTATCCGTTAGCAATGTCTGGGGGCAGCCATGTTTGTAGAGTATGTTCTCTAAAATGAACTTGGCTGTGGTCAGCGCTGACTGATTCAGAATTACTTTTGCTTCTACCCATTTTGTCAGCTGGCCCACTGCTACAATAATGTACTTGTTATTGTTAGCAGTCAGTGGGAGGGGACCTACTACGTCTATGGCAACAGTGTGAAATGCAAAGCCAGGTTGGATTAGTTGGTGCTGGTAGCGCGAGACCTTTGGTTGTTCTATTGTACAATCATGGCAAGCAGCCAGGGTTTCCGCTACATCTGAGTGCATACCTTCCCAGTAACAATGTTGTTGTAGAAGTTTGAGGGTCTTATGGATACCACCATGGCCCACAGTACAATGAGCTGATACTACTGCATCTGTACGCAAGGATAGCCAAATGTATGATAGCCACTTCCCTTTATACAGCTTAAAAAGCTGATTATCCTTGACACAGGTGTCTACTGCAAGTGCCTCCAGAATTTTACAAATATCAAGCAGCTCCTCCCCCCCACATAGAAGGCTTCAGCATCAGTTTGCCGTAAAGTTTGTCTGCTGCTGAGGAGACCAGAGCTATGGTAGGAAGACAGGAAAGACAGTCAGCGTTCTAGTGCATGGCTCCCGCACAATGGATTATCTCGTAATCATAGGCTTGTAGCTTAATAGCCCATTGGGCCAGACGTCCTTCCGGGTCCTTCAGGGTCCTTCAGGGTCTTTAATCATTTAAGCAAGGCATGATCAGTTATCACTGTAAAGTGTACTCTGTGGAGGTACACTCTAAATTATTGGCAGGCGTAAATGACTGCCAGGCATTCCCTTTCTGTAACCGTATAGTTTCTTTTGTGACTATTCAGTGTGCAGGAACAATAGCCTACAGGATGGTCTTGATCATCATTATCTAACTGCAAAAGAACCACACCAATTGCAGTCAAACTAGCGTCTGTATGTACAATGAAAGGACGTTCAAAGTTGGGATAGGAGAGTACCAGCTCTGACACTAGAGTGGCTTTCAAGTCCTTGAAGGCCTTCTGACAACCATCTGTCCATGAGAATTTGACGTTGTTTTTCAACAAGTGGAATAATGGTCCTCCTAAGCCAGCAAAGTTTGGAATGAAGTGTCTGTAATAGCCAATCATCCCTAAAAACACCTGCACATCTCTTTTGTTGGAAGGCGTTTGCATGTGTGTGATAGCTTCAACCTTAGCTGTAACAGGCCACAAACCATCCTTACTAGAAATGTAACCAAGGAACTCCAGATGTTCCTTAAAGAAGTTACACTTTCTTGGTTTTAACTTGAGGTTGGCAGCAATCAGATGCTGTAATACCGCCTCCAGGTGGTCCAAGTGCTGACCAAAGTCCGAGAAAAGACGTTAATATTGTCAAGGTAAACTAGGACACAAGTCAACTTGAGGTCTCCCATCATGGAGTCCATGGCCCTTTGGAAAGTTGCAGGAGGATTTGCGAGTCCCTGTGGCATCCTGGTAGGTTAAAAAACGCCTTGTTCTGTAATAATGGCACACTTTTCCTGGTCTGCCTTTGGAAGGTCAATCTGCCAATATCCACTGATCAGATCCATTGCGCTGAAGTATTTTGCACCACCCATCTTGTCCAGTGTATCGTCTATGCGAGGCAATGGATAAGAGTCCTTTTTTGTAACGGAGTTCAATTTTCAATAATCCATTACTACACAGTTTGACCCATCCTTTTTCTTTACAATTAGCAATGGGGAGGACCAAGGACTCTTGCTGGGCACCAAAAGGCCAGATGCAAGTAGCTTCTGTAGTTCTTCATTTACAATGGCTTGGTTGGCCAGACTACGCCTTATTGGCCTAGAGTGTATAGGGGTAATACCTTGCGTATCCAAAACATGTTCAACTCCCAGAGCTTTTCCTAGGTCATGATTGTTCTCTGCTTAGACGTCCTTGTATTTCTCAAAGAGTTGCATAGCTTGGTCTTTCTGGTCCTCTGTCAGTCCATTTAAAGACTTGTGTGGAATGAGCAACAGAACGCTCAGTTGATTGCAAGGTAGTGAGAATTCACTGAACTCACCAAATGGAGTGGAATCCATACGTCCATAGTTCTCTTCCAGCTTCATGTAGCCTAGAAGCTGATGTTTCTTTACTGTCAGCGCTTTATTGGAAAGGTTTCCTAGAAGTACTAAGATTTCTTCTGCTGAAGGTATGATAATGCCAGGTAGGATCCAGGGTTCCAGCTGCAAACCATTGTGGAGTCCAAACACTTCACCATGCATACCTCTAGTAAAACTGGGGCTTAAGCCTGTATTATGAATCACTTGAGACCTAATTGGAATGGAGAATTCCTAAGAGGAATATAAGGGAATCCCTTTGTACTCCTTAGTGGCCAGAGGAAGAATTTTGATTTTCTGTTGACGCAAGGTGTATGCTACTGGCATATCCTCATCAGCATATTCCATATTGATATAATGGATTTTCTTATCATGGAGGTCTCTTGGTCCATCACCATGATAGAACATTGATACTGAGTGACCCAAAATGCTGAAGGTGCTATCATGATGGTTGATGATAGTTCCGTAGGTTGCCATGAAGCTGGTACCAATTAAGATATTGTAGCTCTCATTGCGCAACACTATTGCCGGGGCTGTTACTACCAATTTACCAAAGCAAAGTGGTAAGGAGGAATAGGCTCCCAAAGCCTTGGTCTTGTCAGGTCCTGCAGTACTAAATTCCTCATTGTAGTCTAAATCAGGTGCAAGTTTCAACTTTTTGACTAGCCTGGTTGGCACAATATTTCCTGGAGCTCCAGAGTCCAGGATTGCCCTTACTTGAAGCTTATGAACCACCAGCTCAATTTAAGTGCAATCATGACGTTCTCCATAATGAGGAGAGGTAATTTTGGTAACCTTGTGAATGTCCAATCCTTTAAACTGGGCAAGGAATGACTCTAGCGCAGTTGTTAGGTCCAGCTTCAGCGACTTCAAAGTATCCAAATTTGTAGAGACTTGTACTGACCTCAGTAGTTGAGACAAATTTTTGATGCTATCACTCTTGTGAGTGACCTTGGCGTATGGCATGCAAAGTTGTTCAGCATATGGTATAGAGATGGTGTCAACAGCTTCCTTAGAAGGTATACTTTCTGTACAAATAGCTTGTTTCCTTGTGACTGCGTTGACAGCCAAAACTCTATGTAGCAAGTCTTCATTTATTTCCTCTTTGTCTGGCATGTATCTTTCAGGGCAGGCTTCTTGGTCCAACAGGCCGGCGTTGCGGTCAGGAGCGTCAGGATCCAGGTTGATAGGTGGAGAGGGTTGGGAACTACTAGTAGTCAGGGTTTTCTCCTCAATCTGACTGCTTAGCAGTTTTTTGACTCCTCAACGTCTTTTTCTCCGTCATCTTCTTCATCCTTGTTTTCACACTCATCCTCCACGTTGTCATCATGGTTTAAGTGGCGCAATTTGCCTTGGGCTGCTTGCAGTCTCGGGAAAGATGCCCTACTTGCCCGCACTTGTAACAGATGCGGTTGTTGGTTGTGTTGTTGGCTGGGGGCATAGCTACTACTGTAGACTTCCTAGGAGAGTCCTTGTCCCAAGTCCTACCCTTGGAATCTGCAGCAGGAGATGGAGTGACTTTCTTATAATCCGGAAAGGGGACTTCAAACTGTTCTTATAAAGATCCCAAGTGGCGCATGAGATCAGGGACCATTCTTGCACTATATATACCAGACTTGAGAGCAATTGAAAGCTCTCTGTTTGGGCGTACATAGTTAAGAAGTGCTCCTTTTACGTCCACAAAAGTGGCGGCTCCCATGGAGACTAGTGTCTGTGCTTCCAAGTAAAAGCGTTCTGAGAACTCCATTAGGCTTTCTCCCTTTTTTATCCTTCCTTCTGTGAACTACATTTTGCAGTAAAATAAGTCTTCTTCACTGCCAAATTCCGCAATGAGAGCTCTGGATACGTTCTCATAAGTCCAGCCTTGTTCTGGGAGTCTTGGCATTATGATGGTCTGGGTCTCTGAATCCAAACAATTAAAGATAGCAGCATTCTTCATAGTGTTGTCCGCCCCATACATAGAGTTGTTGTAAAATCAGAGGAACATGTGAACATTGGCTTTCTTATCAAACCTTAGTAAGTTTGTTGGTTTGAAGTTTGGGATGACTGTAGAAGTGCTAAAGTTATAGCTTCTTCTGGGCGGGGGTGAGACATTTCTCTGAGTCACGGCGCAAAAGCGTGCTTCTGAGGCCGTGTCTCTGGTGTTGTTGCTAGTCCTGGAAGTGGAGGCAGCAGCGCCAGGGAGAGGCGTCTCACTAATATCTAGGACTGGTTCTGCTACATAGACCTTCCTCATGGTGAGGCCTATGTTGTCTTCATTGCTCTCATAACTATGAAAAGAGCAGCAATCTTCTGACATTGTTTGACTGACTGTAGACAGGATGCTTTTGCTTCTACCTGTGGTTCTCTGTGGCCCTGTCTCCAGAACAGTTTGACTGGAGTAAGCTTGAAGCAACTGCTCTACTTGTCCTTGTAGCTGCAGAATTTTGCTGCCTTGCAAGCGTACTTCTTGCGCCAGGTCTTTTATTGTGCAATTAGCTGTGTGCTGTTTGTCTTTGAGTCTCTCCATATGTGTATCTTGTTTTTCAAACGTTGTGTTGGTCTTTTCATGCATAGCCCAATAGTTGTTGCTTAATGATGCCAGGTTATTGCAAATATCTTCTGTGCAATTGTGATTGTGGTTGATCAATTTTAACAATTTGGGTTTTTCCAAGTTGAACTGATTACAATCAGATAGGGATCGCCAGAGGCCCTTGTCAATTTTGCTGACATGTTCGGATAGCTCCTCCATTTCCCGTTGGATAATGGTGGTAACTTTCTTATTGCCATCCACAGCAACTCAGTCTTCTATAAGCCTTACAGCGTGGCTGAGTGGCTCTACCTCACTATATAGGTAGCGGAAGGTAGTCTCTGCACCTTTTACATGGTGGGTCACCGTGCTTAGCCAGTTGTTGTCCAGACCCTTGTGCTCCAGGACAGCTCCAATCATTGTGGACACATAGTTGGTCAGACGTTCCTAAAGCTGTGTTGACCATTTAGCCGTGAAGCTCTGATGACTTGCCAAGTGGTTCAACTGATAGCTAATGTTGGCCATAGAGCTTGTAAGTTTGTCATACAGACAACAAAGGAAAGCCTGCTGGTTATTTATCAGGTTTCCCTGATGCAAGATTAGGGATAGCTGATATCCTAGGTGGGTCCAATTGTGACAGATGGCAGGGTGTGCAAAGCTGTGAATATACTCCTTATCCTGCTCAATTGTCTTCATTTGAATACAAAGCTGGTTTGGAGTTATCCCTGTGAAGTTCCGGCATTTCTCTTTGGCTGTGGTGCCATACAAAGGGAGTACAGCTAGCTTCTTGTGGGCTTCCCTGTTCTGATACGCACCTCGGTCCATCCCATTGATAGCTTGCTCCAGCTGTTGCTGGGTGGGCCCGTGTTCCCATCTACCTCCAGAGGTACTGGGACATTGAGATGCAAAGAGGACTGGTCCTCTATTAACCAGGGATGCTGCACGTCAGTCATAAACTGACCAAACACCATAAACTTGTTAGGTAGACCATCGCTTATACCAGCAAGGCAATTGATCTCCAAGAACAACCCATCAGGGTGGTCCTGAAGATGGCAAAGGAAAGCATGGAGAAGGTTATCTCCATCACCTCCCTGCACAAAAGACGAGTCCCCGGTAGGACAACAGTTACCATCAGAACGTTGCATGCTTTGAGTGAGCACCAATGTTGTATTTCTGCTAGTGGTGGTAGTTGTTTTACTATCTCAAAATATAATTCTCCTATTTACTAAAGATTAGGTTCAGAAGAGTATCTGCCTAATTTGTATAATAAAGTTAAAAGTATGTAATATCAATCTTTTATTCAATAGTCAATAAGGGAGTTTTATAGTTAGGGGAAATTGGACGAGAGCCTCAGAACACCAGGATCCTCTTGATCACAGCCTAGTTTCCTCTATCCTTAGCCCATTATTAGCTAACAATTGGCTGATCATTAGTTAATATGAACTTGGGATGCAACCTAGTTTATCACACAACCTTGTCAACATCCAGGCCAATAGTTCTATTGCTCCATTGTTCACCGAGCTTAATGGATCAAATGCGTGATTACAGTGACAGCTAGTTTATAACCAATCACTTCACGACAGTGTTACACCGCCATCAGTCACCTCAGATATTGTCCTCTGTGCGCACCTAGTCTTTTACATGGAGATGAAGGCTTTGGTGGGCTGCTCACCCTTGATAGCTAATGAGGTTGCAGCCTGAATACAGGCTAATTTTGAGCAATTCTTTTAAATTTTGGTAAGCTTTTCACGGGCTGCTTGCCAGGCGGCTGTCTAGCCTGTGTTTTTTTGTTTTGGCATGTTTGCCTCCAGGTGTCTAATGGTATTAGTGATGCAGCGTTTATAAGCCTTATTAGCAGTCATAAGGCGAGATGATTCTTTTCAAATCAGTGCCTTAACATTGGCTTTGATAGTAGCCCATTGGTCCACCCGCCCATGTTTTTTGTTGACCTCATGGTCCAAGCAATCAATATGTCAATTCATTGCTGGTTTGAGTCATTGAGGAGCATGTGGGATTGTTGTGTGGGGCACACATCATGGTCACCTAATTTAATAGTGGCACAGAGGAGTCTGTGATCAAATCCAAGGAGGTCCACTAGGGAATGTCAGAAAACACAGCCACCATGCCTGGGGAAATAAATATATAGTCAATGTGTGAGGCAGAGAACTATATTTTTTCCACTAGGTTAATTTACGTCATTATTGCTGGGTAGCCTGCCTCAAAATTTTTGTGTCAATAAGTCCCAAGTCTTGCTGCCAATCCCCAAAAAGACTGGAGTAGTCCATAAGGGGCATTGGTGGAGCCTTGTCTGCCAGTGATAGCCAAGAGTTGAGATCTCTACAAAGATAGTATTTGGAGGGAATTCAATCTTCTTGAGTTGAGCAAAAAAGATTACCTTGTCTTTATGGGCCAACAGGCCGTAAATAACTACAAAGGTGAAGTTTTCACCTCCACTGTCAATATCTGCCATTAGAAGTCTGCTGTCAAGATGTGTTTGTTTGTTCTTTGATTGGAGATCCCTGTCTAATCCATATGCAACATTTCATGGACCAAAGGGTGGTGTGGGGTAGCATGAGTCTCTGGAAACTGGGCCCAGCCTCAGAGCTGCAGTTGACTTCAGTCAAGCCAACCAGATCTGCTTTGAGGTAGAGCAGGATATTTCTTTTCTTATCCTGGGACTGTAGGCTTGAAATTCCTGCAATGTTGAGGGTCCCTATTCTAATTGCGGTTCCAGTAGCCACTATGCCAAAGTGCCCCCACTGGAAGTAGGACCACTATTGGCATTGGCCGCTGAGTCTTTGGGTTTCTTAGTTGCCTTAGACTTGTTGGGCTCCCCAACTGTGTATGGGGATGGCTTGGTCACTGCAGCAAGTTTATTCTGGACCTTGTGTCTTGGTCTGCCACCCTCCTGTGCAAAAGGTGACTGATCCTGATTGGGTGAGACCTGGTTTTGTGCATGTTGCATATTCCCTTGGGCCATTGCAATAGGAGAGCTACCCAATAAAACTCAGGCCGGGTTGTCCAGTGGTTCCTGTTCCATCAGGGCTAGATTTTCTATTGGCTCATTAATTACTTGGGCAGTAAGTGACTGGGTCCCCTTTTAATGTATTTGGGTGGTCTGAGGTGCATCTGCTTGATCAGAATCTGGTACCACTACTGGTTGAGGCTGGTTCTGGGCTTTTGCATGTGCCTTCTTCTGGCACAATGTAATTGGCTTGACCACCTCATACTCAGCCATGGTGCCCCAGGCCAAGGCTACAGGAGCATTGGATTGGGCACCAGTTGGCTCACTATTCTGGTGCTCATTGGGGGTGTCTTGTTCCAAGGCCTGGACTCTTTCTATGGTTGTAGGGCAAAGAGACTCTCTGTGGCCAAGAGCAAAGAATAGCACACAGATAGGCAGGGTTTGCTCAGGGAACACCTTGAACATTGTCACTTAGGGTTCCATCCTTCTTCAGAATAGTTGCTCAACAGGGAATGGACACAATTATGTCATTCTTGTATGGTTTGATCATGGCCATAGCCTTTGCTGTGGTCAGGTGTCCTATGTAGGGGTTTTTAAGCATCTCAAACTGTACAATTTCCCCATACTTGAACAGCCCTTCCTTAAGCTGGGATTCCACCTCCTCCCTGGGTATTTCCAATGGCAAGGCCTCAAAGGACATGAAGAGTGTGGTGTCCTGATTGAATCTGGTGCAGGTGGTGGGCAGGACTGTCTGGGTCTTCTTCCCCTTGGGATCAGTGATCTCAAGAGTGAAGATTTCCTCCGCTGCTTGATCAGCATCTTCATTGCAGAGGAAGCCAAGATCAAAGAAGTTTTTTAGTGGGCTTTGGTGAAGAGACAAAGCCTTGGGATATGCTGTGGCAATTGCTTTGGCCTCATCCTGTAACTTAGTAGGGTTGCCTCCAAAGTTGACTCTGATCTCATGGGGCACAGAGGACTTGGGGAGGGCTCTAGTGATGTCTTAGAACCATTGTTCAGAGGTCAAAAACTTGAGCCATCCTTCAGAGGGCACAAAGGGACCTTTTTGGTGGTTCTGAAAAAGTATGCCAGCTGGTCCTTGACAGGGTGCTTCTGATACTGGACCACCTTGGCCCAGGATCTAGTGGTTCTGTTTGCCATACCTTTATTACCTATAATAAAATCCTACAGTAAACTTGGAATCTTATGCGCTTTGATTGCTTTTATTAATGCTTAGATTCCAAAAAGTGGAGCTAAGATGTGAAAGAAAGGTGTTATCCCAAAGTTCATTTATTCAGGTTGCCCAGAAAATCCTGACTGGTACAACAATCCCGTAGGGCCAAAAAGGGAATGATCAAGCAAAAGAAAAGGGAAAAGTGTAAGGGGGAGGGTTCAAGGAAACTGGAGGACCCGGAGAAAAGCCTTGGGGGAGGAGGTGGGGCTGAAGGGCATCTGGGCCACTTCTGAGAGGACAAAGACTGCCTGTTTTTAGTCAGGAAAGAGGATCAAGCCGGGGATTAAGGACCACTCTTCAGCCAGCTCCTGGCACAGTGCACTGGATGAGTTGCCATAGAAGACCTGGTTTATAATACACCCAAGTTTTTGAGCTATTAGAGAGTTTAGAGATTGTGCTGGATGGGGAGTGGTCATCCCAAAGTTCATTACCCTAAATTCAAACAATCCAAATTGTGTACAGAACGCAGTTTTTGGTATGTCTTTTTCTTTTACTTCAACTTGATTGTAACCTGAAGTGAGGTCAATTTTGAAGAAAAATTTGGCTCCAAAGAGTCTTTCAAACAGATTCTCTATAAGTGGTAGGGGATATTTATTATTTACTGTGCTTGCATTGAGAGCTCTGTAGTCTGTTACTAGATGGAGTGAGCCTTCCTTTTTCTTTACAAAGAGCACTGCTGCCCTCATGGGGATTCTGATGGGTGAATGAAGCCTTTAGCTAGGCTATCATCAATGTGATTTTTAAGGGTTTGTGTAAGGGCTGCAATCCCTAAATTAACAAACCTGGGAATTGAACCCACAACTGTCACTGCTAAGCAAAAACGCGGGTGACCGCGTAAACCTGCTGGGGGATTTGAACCGCCCACAAACCACCAGGGCGGGTGGAAAATGACTCTCAAAAGAGAGATTGGTTTAAATTTGTTAGCAATAACAAAACGTTCCAAAATGACCAGGGCCAGTTTGGAAACTGGTCCAGGGGGGCTAGCAGCCCCCAACAGTAGCAGAGCCACCAGCTCCAATGCTACAAATGAGCTGGGTGGCTCCCATCAACTGGTAAATGACTTTTTCTGGGTTATTCAGTAGATCCAGTATCAACTGGGTCTGTTGAATAACTTGAAGAGCAAATCTGTTCCAGTCTCCACCCATTCAGCTAGTCTCAGCAGATTCAAAGTTCCTGCTCCAGTTCCACCCCTCAGTCCTGATTCACTTGCCAACCTGCAACCAACCTCCAAGAATAATGCCACTTCACCCACTGATGTAATGAAACATCATTTGCTGGAAGATGTACCAGTTTTCCCTTCCAATCAAACAAACCCTGCTAAAGAAGATCCCCAAGCCTTTGAAACCCTCACAATGCCTTCAGTTTCCAACCATTTCATTGGGTCAAGATCAGATGAGCAGCCACTCAACCAGGAATTTCACCAGCAGTTAACAATTCCCCTGCCCAGAAGCAGGCCCAAATTGCTAAGCAGCCCCAGCCCCAAATAATTGAGCAGGATATAATTATCCACCAATCAGCTTCCAGCAATCCAACCAATCCCCAGATGAAACCAGACAAGCCAAACCCAGACCCCAGAGCTTTCCCCAGCCATGAATTAAGCAGCCAATTCCATAACCCAAGCCCAGAGAGCTTCCCATATACCCAATCCAAAATTCTTGGGACCATATCCCCTGTTCCCAAGAATGCCTCCCCATTCCCAAATTATCTGTGACAAAAGGTTGGACTACTGGAGCCCATCAAGGAGCTGCCAGTAGTTGCTTCCAAGGGAGAACAGATGAATGGTATAAGAACCATTTCCCTTCAATTAAGACAGACACAGAAAACGTTAAATAAAGTGTATGGTTCACAGAGTAGTCTTTGCCTTCATACCCCATATACTATTACCACCTCGGACAATCCCTTACCAACCAATTCAGTCACCAGCATCACCACTAGTAGAAACAGTAGAACCCTTAGTCATGGACTACCAACCAGGGCCCAGCCCTGGATGGACCAGTAGCTTCAACCCTCCCACTCCTTCTCCAACCCCACAACCTACTACTGCAGTCATTCCTTATGACCACAGCAGATATGGGATGGTCATTCTGACTGTCCTTAGTCTAGCCAAAGTTGTAGTACCTCACCTAGGTGCCTATTGTTCACTTGCAGCCGGAATGCTGTACCTATCCTGCTCCTTGCCCTTTCTGTATTGGGCCTTGGTGTCAAGATATCCTGATGGGTGGACCCCTTCTCAGTCTCCCTGATTCAATGCTACACCCAGCCATGACAGTTTGTGTCTCCATGGGGGAGAGTCTGTAGAGGGGTGCAGGTTTGGACATGGCCTTGCATAATTCAATGCCATGTTTGACCTCCTGTTTGGGGGGTAGTTCTGTGATCTCTTCCTTTAATACATGGGTGTATTGATTTAGGAGTTCTGCAAGCTCTTGGGATTGAATATTGACTTTTTTAATTATTGAATTCATGTACCTCATTATGTGGAATGTACTGCCTTTAGTTAGATGTTCTGAGTTGTCCTGATTTGTGATTTGGACAAATACTGTGTCTCTTAGGATTAGATTGTTAGGTTCTTTGAGGATATTGAGATTGACTCCATTTTTCAGGATTGTCAATTCTTTTCCCCTTGAAACCTGGGCCCAAGGTTGGTATTCAAACCCTGACCCTGAATCCCTTCAGGCCGCTGGCCCACGTTTTCCTGAGGCTGAGCCCCTGCAAGCTGATACCAATAATGTTGGACCAAATGGTAAAGCAAGCCAAACTAAAGAAATCAGCGCACCAAATGGAGGACTAATCAAAGCGCCTAATGGAAGAAACAAAATTTCAACCATTAGCTTCATGGGCTTGAAGTGTACACTGGTGAACAATCGAGAGCCATCCCTAGAAGGAGGCACAGGCTTGCGGCCCAACCCCATGACCACAACTCTAAAGCAAGATAATCAAGTAGCCAATTTGAGATCTTCAACCAATGAAAGAACTCCCAGCCTGGGTGCTATTTTGCCGCCTTTGAACCAGAGCACCCAGAACCCCCCAGCCCACTTTTTTCAATGCCTATGATGAACTCCCCAGGGAACATTAAGTTTGGTAGTGGGGTGCTATATAGACCAAAGGGCCCTGAGATCCAAACTTATTGCCATTTTTGAATAAAGGTTATGTCATTTTGGCTTATACAGCTACTGCCTTATTTTACCTTTGCCATCTATCAAATCAGTACAATGTCATCCTGCCCTCCTCCCCCCTTTGCCCACAGATTCCTGTCCTTAAGGTGTTTCCTTTGGCCCTGTCCACTTCACATAGTACCCTCTGAAACCTGAATATAAGGGAAACACCCCAGAAAAGATCCTTGAACTAAATCTGTTGTGTTCTGAGGTGCAGCACAGATACACAGCGGGGAATCCTAACCTTAGGATTGAATTTGTACTAAGTCTCAGTTAGATGGCAGGGAAGGCTATGTGATTAATTTGTGGCCTTGGATGAATAATATATACTAGTTGTGGCTAGAGAGAGGCGCTGAAGTACTTGAAGACACAAAGACAAAAATGTGAATAGAACTTAAATTTTATTGTGTATAAAAATTTGAAATAATACTGTGTAGCTTTGCCACAAAACAGTACATGGACAGTAGGATCACTTGCCACAAGCATGGTTGGGGCAAGTGAGTTGAGCAGAGTCAGGAAACCTAACAATTGTATTTCCCAGTTTGGATATAGACTCATTTTGAGGGGCAAAAGTAAAAGAGAGATATTTGTCCATGAATTAACCCATCAAAGGTGAAATCAAAACATTGTGAATGGCGGCATTCACAACATTGAACCCTTCCAGATTGGCCTTAGGGGGTAGTACTTGCAGAGGAACTTGGCATGAACTCGGGCAAATAGACAACCACTAGAGAGGAGTTTCACAGTTTACTCAGACCCTTGTTTGAAGGTCACTTCTAGAGGGCCAACCCACAACGTATCTAGTTTTTGAGCGCGTCCTCCTACTCTATGCTGATAGTAGAGAACATGGTCCCCAATGTTGAACTCAGGCAAGGGAGAGCGTCCAGCATTGTCAGGAGAGAGCTCAAGCATCTTGATCTTACACACAGAAGTATAAGCATTGGGCTGTATGTCAATTATGCGGTTGACTAGATCTTTGATATGGTCATCAGGATTCATGGCCTTATCAGAGGAGAGTAGGGGGACCCCAAGAGCAACAGAGTGGTAGCCTCATACTCATAAAGCATAGCAAAGGGGGAATACTTGGTGATAAAATGTTTGCTAAAACAATTAGTAAAGAGAGAAACAGGTAAGTATAAATCCAAGCTTGCAGTGTCAGAGTAAGTGAGGTTTCTCATAATAGAAGCCAGTGTCAAATATTCACTCTCAACTTCCCCATTGGTAGAAGGATTATAGGGGCAGAGAAAGACTGATGAGACCCCAAGGCTTCAACAACAGAGGTTACCAACTTGGCGTTAAAGTTAGTCCCATTATCAGATAGCAACACTTAAAGGCAACCATGCTGGTAGAAAAAATCTTGCAACAGGAAGGCAGCAGTTGTCTTGGTAGCAATGTTCTTAGAAGGGCAAGCTTCTACCCACTTGCTGAAATAATCAACAGAAATTAGGATGAAGCGGCAACCAGAGCAGGAGTGGGGGAGAGGCCCTACAGCGTCAATGCTGACAGTGTGAAAGGCATGCTGAGGGGGAACTAGCCTGAGCTTGTGAGAGGCAGCTTGAGGTTGCTGGAGCTGGCAATCATGGCAACTGGCAATAACATCTGGGATCAGCAAGCAAAGGTTTTCCCAGAAATAATTTTTCTGGAGCCAGTCATAGGTCTTGGCAATGCCCCCATGCCCAGTCTCTTTATGAGCTTGAAGCACCAACAAAAGGTGAAGACTAGGCCGTACATAAGGCAGATATTGGTCCCACACCTTTTTGAAAAGCTGGTTATCACAAATGAGTGTGTCTTCAGATAGTTTGGACAGGTCATCTGAACTTCTTCTGTCTTGCTCTCCCAAGAGGAATGATATCCAATTAGTTCATACAGCTGATCAGCCTCAGCAGAGTGTAGAGAAAGGATGGGCATTCTGGATAATCCATCAGCGTTTTGATGTTGAATCCTGGGACAGTGTAGCACAGTAAAGTCATAACCTTTCAGGCAGAGAGCCCACCTAGCTAGCCGTCCTTCTGGCTCCTTAAGCTGTTGTAACCACTTAAGCAAAGCATAGTCAGTGACAACAGTGAAATGGGTGCCATACACATAATGGAAGAAATGTTTGAATGAATTCAACACAGAAAGGCACTCTTTCTCTGTAACACTGCAATTCTTCTCATGCTTGTTCAGGACACAAGAAGTATAAGCCACAGGATGATCCACACCCTCATTGTCTAGTTGAGCCAAGATGGCCCTAATAGCTAAGTTCCTAGCATCAGTGTATAGGATGAACTTATTATTGTAGTCAGGATACAATAAGATGGTAGCCTCCTTGAGTTTCTATTTGAGGGTCTCAAAGGCTTGCTACTGGCTAGCAGTCCATTTGAAAGGGACATTACATAACAGTTGGACCAAAGGCTTGCTCATATTGGCAAAGTTGGGGGTGAACTTTCTGTAGTAACCCATCATGCCCAGAGAGACTTGTACTTCTTTCAGGTTGGTGGGGAAAAGAATTTTGTTGATGGCTTCAACTTTTTTGGTCATTGGGCAAATCCCCGTCTGGGTGACTTTATGGCTCAAGAATTCAAGAAGCTCTTTGAAGAAAGCACACTTAGATGGTTTCAGTTTAAGGTCAGCCTCTTAAATCTTTATGAACACTTCTTTGAGGTGAGCCAGGTGATATTTAAAGGTAGTGCTGAAGACCTTTATATCATCTAAGTATACTAGGACCCATGAAAGCTTCAAGTTGAAGAGGATGGAGTCCATGGCTTGTTGGAAGGTGGCTGGGACATTGAAGAGTCCCTGCGGCATACATGTAGACTCAAACAGCCCTTCAGATTTAATGAGCGCGGCCTTTTGTCAATCCTCAGGCAAAAAGTCAACTTGCCAGTAACCAGATGCCAGATCTATTATGGAGAATAACTTAGAGCCTCCAAGACAGCAGAAAGCATCATCAATACGCAGAAAAGGGTAGGATTCCTTCTTGGTTAAAGAGTTCAGTTGTCAATAGTCCATCACAATATAGGGACCCCCTTCCTTCTTCCTTATTATGAGTAAGGGGGAAGCCCAAGGATTTTAGGAAGGGGCCAGTAGCCCAGTGTCTAACAGTTGTTTGAGCTCTTTAGACACCTGAGCGTCCTCCACGCAGCTGTGGCAATATGGTTTAGTGCGGAAGGGGGGGGCGTCTCCAGTATTGATCTGGTGGATAACACCTTTGGCTAGACCATAATCAGTGCTGTATTTGGAAAAGGTGTCTGGAAATCAATCTAGAAAATCAAGCACCTCCTTCTGTTGAACCATGGATAGTTGCGGGAAATCTTGTGCAGTAAACAAAGATAGGACTTGGGGCTTGTCTTCAGGTAGGTTAAAATTCTGGAACATACCAAAGGGATGAAGTGACAGGACGTCAGGAGCATTCAATAATTTGCCATAACCAACAACTTGTCCTCTAGACACATGTATGGGGAGAGCAGTTAGGTTGGCTACCAGCAATTGGACAGGGTCTTTATGGGAGACATCTAGGATTCCAGGGCAGAGGTAAGGTTCATTGTGACCTAGCAAGGGAGGGGAGTACAACTCCAGGAATGTACGCTCAGGTAGCTCATACAATATTTGGGAGTCCAGGATGGCTTGAGAGACAGGGGGAATGGCTATAGCAGAAGTAGCCAGGAGATGGATCCCCTCAGACGCAGGACAATCCATAGGCGGACACTTCATGTTGAAGAAGTGGGTATTGTATTTTAGAGTGAGTACACCAGTGGGATATTCTAAAGCACACATCTTGAGGCACTTCCTGGAAACTTTGACTGGCTCCTCAAAAATCAGAGGGACTTCATACCCTAAGATAGAGAGGTGGTCATCCTTTAGGTTTATGATTCAATTGTATTCCCTAAGGAACTGGGTACCAACATGGAGATTGTAGCTTTCATTCTCCAAGAAAACGGCAGGCGCAGCTAAGAGAAGCTTGCCAAATCACATAGGGAGAGCAGAATATGCCCCTATGGCATGAGTCATGGATAGCCCAGTTGTACCATACAACTGATGATAGTTAAGGTTGGGGGCAAGCTTGAGCTTCTTAACAAGATTTGAGGAGACAACGTTAACAGGAAATCCAGTATCCAAGACAGCCTTAATTTTCCCCTTTTGGATGGATATTTCCATATGAGTGGTAGTACAAAAAAGGGTGGAAGGACAACCAGAATTTCTTGAGCTTCTGCTAGCTCTTTGTCCCACTTTTTAACCATAAATCTCAAGTCTGAAAACTCCTTATAGACAGTCTGGAGAGAAAGCAAGACTGAAATATTCTTGATACAGCGTCAGCAACTTCAGCAGTTTCCTTGGAGAACTCTACAAGCACAGGAGACCTCTTTGCTTGAGTGATGTATAGGCGAGAGACAACCTCTTTGGCCTCAGACAAAGGTTTAGTAGTTGTTGTAGCTTTCCCAAAGCATAGCTTATAGGGGACCACAAGGGTTTTGGGGAAGGCAAGAACTAAATACCAGCAAGCATCAGGGTCATCAACATCAGAATTTTCCAAGTCAGAGTCATCAGAGATATCATGAAACAACAGCAGAATAGGAGGAGCCTTGGTATCAGCAAGCTCAGAGTTGATTATGGAGGGAGGGATTGAAGGAGACTGGGAAGAATTGTCAACCAAGAGCGTCTCTGCCTCTAGGTTGACTGTTCTTTTCCCATCTGCTCCTTAGGATCATCTCCTTTAACCCAAGAATTGGTTCAGACTCAAGAATTGTTACCTATCTGACCACAGTTGTGGCAACCTTGACGTCTAGGAGTATTTTACACGTTCATTGTAAGGATGCAAGGGCCACAGGAAGGCGCTCCAGAATTAGAGGCGGCACAATTCTCCCATACAACCGCTCCAGAATGGGTAAGAATCATGTCTTGCAACAGCGTCTTTATGCTCTTCATAGAGTAAAGCATGGCCTTATGGGCTTTGAAATGGAGGCACAGAAGCTGGTTAACCTTGAGGGCTTGAGCGCAAGCTATGTAAGCTTCATGGGTTGTCAATTATCTGCTTTTTATGGTTTGCTGTCCTTTCATGTAGAATCTATCTGAAAATTCAGCTAGAGTCTCCTTAGGTTTAAAAGAAATGTACATAAAAGCTTCCTTTTTTACTTCCAGGCTAAGGTCACCACCAAAATTGTCAATCAGAAGCTGCTTCATATCTTCCCACGTCTCAATGATGGGTAGTTCAGGCACCACCACCTCCTGGCAGATTGGGTGTAGACAGGTAAAAATATGTTACTTCTTAACCTCATATGATGCTTGTCTCATGGCAGTTTTGTAGATAGTTAGGAAAGCTGCAATGGTTGAGGTTCTGGGATTGAAGACTTGTTTAAAGGTAAGCTTGAAGTGTACTTCAGGAGTTGGACCACCATTGTTACTATTGAGTACGTTTATACGTGGGGAAAATTCTGCTTTGAATTTGGAGGGGGGCTGTCTAGCCCATAGCTGACAAACACTCTCTTCAAGGGTAGTCAGGGTCTCAACAGTACAGGCACCCGTATTGACAGCTTGAGTGGTCTGTTGTGCAGTAGCATCTAAGCGTTGACCTTGGGTGGTCACTATTGTGGAGAGCTCAGCCAGTTGAGAGGTAAGGGATGGCCCTACTGATAGGCAAGGGGCAAACCTGTCATTTACCAAATTGATCAACTCACTCATCTCTTGTACGTCTCTGTCTAATTCAGCCTGGTCTTGTTTGAAATGATCCACCTCATTAGCTAGGGCAATCAACTCCCTAGCGCATTGGATTCAAGGAGCTCCTGACAGACCAGGGCAATCTTGACTGCAAGTAGACGCACATAGCTCTCAAATGGCATCCCATAATCTCTGCTCTCTATCCACCAAATCATCAGATGAGGGATTGTTGGGAATTTTGACCAAGCAATGATGCCAATTATGATGGAGCCCACGGATTGGGATTTCTACAACCAAATCCATAAATAAGTAGTACAAAATACAATGATACTAATTATGAAAGATCTTGCAGATATGAATTGCAGCTATCAAATAATATAAATTGGTAGTATAAGTTATATGCAAATCTGATCAGCAGTAGTATGCTGACCTGAGCCTTAAACTAGCCAATGATAAGCGCTGCCGCAACACTTAACAAATACACAAAGCGCCGCGGCGCCAAACTATTTTTACGTCAAGCACCGCCTGGCAAATATTGCAGGTGCCACAGCGCCGCCTTACTTTTATGTCAAGCGCTGAGGCGCTGGGTTTGATTCCCCATAATCTCAAATTCCCATAACTGTCACATTAATAAGCATCAAGCTTGTAGATGCCATGGAGACAGGAAGTGATCCTGAAGTACCTAAATTAGTCCACGCCAGCAAGGATCACCTGTGCTGGGTGAAGATGAAGATATTCTATTGGTTGACGTGCAAGAAGCGCCAAACCTAGATTAATAATTACCCAAATTAGGGGTGTGTTAGAATTTCCTAGAAGATATTTCTAGCAACCCAGGGATTAACCTTGTAGTTGGTATAAGAATAAGTAATCATTTACAATAAAATCAATCTTTGAACCATATTTATTTATCCTTAATCTGGTTGACCTTTATCTTAATCCTTAAGTGCTTCTGCGCAATCAGAAGCCATTGCTGGGCAATAATCATGGTTCCATTCAATTCTGGCTCTTCTGATACAATACTACTCATATCCTCACATATGACTGTATTCTGACAAATGTCCTGTGCCCTATAATCTCAAATAATTGTGGTGCTGTAATGCAAAAAGCGCAACAGGGAGAAGGCAGAGCATCTGGCTTGGGAGTAGATAATTCATCCACTTGACTCTGGAGTTTGGCTATAGCAGCGGCAGTGGCAGCTCTCTCTTGACCAAACGCTGTACTGAGTTCATTGAGGCTTTTAGCAGCAAATTCTGCTACCTGCTGTAGTTGCTCAAATGAATATGTGCTGAACACATTAAGCTTCTGTACAAGTTATTTGAAATGGTGAGATAGACGTTCAAGGTGGAATCTACTTGGGCTTTCCAGAGCTGTTTCAACTGGTGAAACTAATGTAGACGCTCCCTGACGTATTCAGGGATGGACTGGTGCATTTTTTCAATGGAAATAACCAACCAGTTCTGGGAGGTGACATAGTTGTGCTGATTGTCTGATAACAAGGAAAACAGGGAGTAGATCCACTGTTGATAGGCTGCAAACTGATACCAGTGATGAGTGACGGCTGCTTGTAGAGATGAAATCTCCTGGACGTGGAGCCCTAACACCATTTGATGGTGGGCTAAAGAAGGTTGTACAAAGGAAGACAATAGATGCTCAGCAGAACTAGCCGCTGAGAGGAGATGTTGTGGAAATTTCAGAGCCACAATCAACTTGTAGTATTTGCTTGACTGAACTTTAATTAGAGGTGTTGGATGGCTTCTTCACAGACTATCCCAAGGGCTACTGCCATGACTTGTTCTAAGTTAGAGGGACCCAAAGGGTAGGCCACTAGGCGGGGACCATTCCTGTGGTTCAGTATAGTGGGGACAATAGGCGGGTCTGTGATGTCTTCCTCATTAGAAGGACTGGTAATTTCAGGTGAATTTGGCTCTTTAATGGGAGGAGGCAAGGAATATGAAAACGTGGATGCAAAAGGGATAACTGAGGGGCTTACAGCCCCTGTAGTGAGCACCATTTTTGTTATGTTCTGAGGCGCAGCACAGACATACAACAGGGAATCCTAACCTTAGGATTGGATTTTTACTAAGCCTTGGTTAGATGGCAGGGAAGGCTATATGATTACCTTGTAGCCATGGATGAATAATCTCTACTAGTTGTGGCTAGAGATAGGCGCTGAAGTACTTGAAGAAACAAAGATAAAAATGTGAATAGAACTTAAATTTTATTGCATATAAAAATTGGGAATATATACTGTGTAGCTTTACCACAAAACAGTACATGGACAGTAGGATCACTTTCCGCAAGCATGAGTGGGGCAATAAAGTTGCACAGAGTCAGGAAACTGAACAATTGTATTTCCCAGTTAGGATATAGACTCATTTTGAGGGGCAAAAGAAAAAGAGAGAGATTTGTCCTCAAAAAAACCTATCAAAGGCAAAATTGAAACATGGTAAATGGCAGCATTCACAACAAGATCCCTTGGCCTGCATACAATCCGCAGTTAGATACAACCATCAAGTCCCGTGGATATTATCAACAACCAAATTGTTTAGAGGTAAATTCAACTATCTTCTTGCTTACAATACCCACATGGAACCACCTGTGACACCCAAGCCTATGCCCGCTTCCTCACCCGACCTCCCATCTGATCATACTGGCAAGCTGTTTGGGATTGTGTACATCACCCTCACAGGGATGATTGACACTATAATCCTGGCTGCTGGCCCGTGGTCCTTGGTGGGGAAGTCCTTCTTATACCTTTTTAAGTTAGCTCCTCTCTTATGGTGTGCTTTACCCGCAAAAAACTTGGCCCAAGTAATCACTGAACCCAACAGGCTAGCCACCCAAGACTAGATCCCTGACACCATTATGTTTGATGGCCATGGTCTTTGTTTTCCAACATATGCTGGGGCTCACTTGGATGAACTAGTCCATGCCTGCTACAATTTTGTAGTTTATGTTGGTTATGACAAATCCTTTGATGGACGTTAGTATGCCTTGGAGGTCAATTCTGAAGGGAGTTGTTTTGCCTTCAAGTAGACCTTTTATTTGTCTGCCATTCTGGCATATTTGAAGTTGGATTTGATAACAGGTATTTTGTACTTGGTGACAAATGGCTTGCTTACCATGGTGTTTTGTGCACCAGAGTCAAATAAAATTTTATAGTATGTGAGTGTTGTGAAGTGATTGGTTGTAAACTAGCCGTCACTATACTCACATATTGATCCATTAAGCACAGTGAACCAAGGGACAATGGCACTCTCGCTCTGGATGATAACCAGTCCAACTAATCAACTAAGTTGCACTCTGAGTTCATATTAACTAACAATCATATTATCATTAGTTTAATATTGGGCTAAGTAATAGAGGAAACTGGGCTGTAACTAAGAGGATCCTGGTGTTCTGTGACTCTCATTAATCCCCTCTCTTACTATATAACTCTCTCCTTAATTGATTAAATAAAGAATAAATTTACATAACTTATACTTTATTATATGCATTAGGATAGATATATATCTTGACCTAATCTTTAGTAAGAATAAAGTTGTATTTGAGTTAAGCAAAAGTAGCTATCAATCAACCAATAGCCAAAGTTACAACATTTGGTGCTCACTCTAGCATGCATCTGTATGATGGTACTTGTTGCCCTGCTGGGGACTCTTCTTTTGTGTGGGGAGGTGATGGAGATAATCTTCTCTATGCCTTTCTTTGCCATCTCCAGGACCACCCTAATGGGCTTTTCTTGGAGATCAATTGCCTTGATGGAACAAGGGATGGTCTTCCTAATGAATTTGTGGCTTTTGGTCAGTTTTTAACTGATGTACATCATCCCTGCCAGATAGAGGATTGGTCCTCACTGCACCTCAACGTCCCAGTGCCACTTGAGGTAGATGGAAATGCAGAGCCTACCCAGCAGTAGCTGGAGCAATCCATAGGCAAAATGGACCGCAGTGATTATCAAAATGGAAAAGCACATGGGAAGCTGGCGGTACTGACATCATATGGCACAACTGCAAAGGAGAAATTCTGAAACTTCACGGGAATCACTCCAAACCAGCTTTGTTTACAGACAAAAACAATTAATCAAGCAAAGGAGTACATCCATAGCTTTGCTCACCCCGCAATTTGTCACAATTTTATTCACTTGGGTTATCAACTTTCCCTCACATCACACCAGTAAAACTTGATTAAAAACCAACAAGCATTCATCTGATGCCTTTACAATGAGCTTGTAGGCTCAATGTTTAACATCAGCTATTAGATTAATAGTTTGGCTGGACACCAGCACTACATTTCAAATTGGTCCACACAGCTTGAAGAACGCCTGACTAATTACGTGGTCACAATGGTTGGGACCATGCTTGAACACAAAGGGCTAGACAATAGTTGGCTAGGCACAGTCACTCACCACGTAAAAGGGGAAGAAGCCACCTTTTGCTACCTATGCAGCAAGGTCAAGTCTCTCCGCTGCTCTGTAAGAATGATTGAGGATGGGGTTTTTTCTGAAGGCAACAAGGAAGCCACTGCCATCATCCAGCAGGACATGGAGGAGCTTTCTGAACACGTCAGTGAGATTGACAAAGGCAAGGGCCTTTGTCAATCCCTTTCCAACTGCAACCAATTCAACATGGAATTTCTAAAGTTTGCAAAAAATAATTAAGCACAACCACAACCGCACAGAAGAAAATCATGATAATCTGGAAAGATTAAATAATAGTCATCAGGCTATTCAAGAAAAGAACAATGTGATGTTTGAAAAACAGGAATCACATATGGAGAAGCTTGAAGACAAACTACACGTAGAAAATTGCACAATAAAGAACCTGGCTTGAGAAGTACTATCACAACGTAGCAATATTCTGCGTCTACAAGGGCAAGTAGAGCAGCTACTTCAGGTGTATGCCAGCCAGATTGTGTCAGAACCATGACCACAGACAGCCACAAGAAGGAGCCAAAGCGTCTTGTCCACTGCCAGCCAGGCAATGTCAGAAGACTGTTGCTCCTTCCATAGCTATGAGAGCAATGAAGACAACATAGGCCGTACAATGAGGAAGGTCTATGTAGCGTAACCAGTTCTGGATAGCAGCAAAACACCTCTTCCTGGGGCTGCTTCTTCAACTTCCAGGACCAGCAACAACGCCAGAGATGCAGCTTCTGAAGCACAATTCTGCGCCTCAAACCAGAGAAATACCTCACCTCTGCCCAGAATAAGCTATAATTTTAGCACTTCTTCTGTTATGCAGAACTTTAAGCCAACAAATCTGCCAAAATTTGACAAAAAAGCCAATGTACACATGTTCCTCTGGTTATACAACAACTCTATGTATGGGGCAGATGACGCCATGAAGAATGTGGTCATTTTTAATTGCTTGGATTCAGAGACCCAAACAATAATAATGCCAAGATTGCCAGAACAAGGTTGGACTTTTGGGAATGTATCCAGGGCCCTATTGCAGAGTTTGGAAGCAAAGAGGCTTTATTTTGCCAAAAAATGGAGTTTACAGAAGATAAGATAAAGAAGGGGAAAGCCTAATGGAGTTCTCAGAGCGCTTCTATTTGGAAGCACAGACCCAAGTCTCCATGGGAGCCGCCACTTTTGTTGACGTAAAAGGAGCACTCATAAACTATGTACGTCCCAATAGAGAATTATCCATTGCGCTCAAATCAGGGATTTATGGTGCAAGAACATTCCCTGAACTTATGCAACATTTGGGGTCCTTCAAGGAGCAGTTTGAGGTTCCCTTTCCTGACTATAAGAAAGCCATTTTTTCCTCTTCTACAGATCCCAAGGGTAAGACTTGGGAGAGGGACTCATCAAAAGAATCAACAACTGTAGCTACTCTTCCAGTCAAAAACATGACAAACACTTGCACATGTTACAAGTGTGGGCAGCTGGGACATCTCTCTTGGGATTGCAAGCAGCCCAAGGCTAATGTTTGCCACCTGGGCCAGGAAGACAACATAGAAGACAAGCTAGGAGACAAGGACAGAGAAGAAGATGGTGAGGAGTCAAAAACCTGCTAAGCAGTCAGGTTGAGGAGAAACCCCTGACTTCTTGTAATAACCAACCCTCTCAACCTATTGACCCGGACCCCAACATTCCTGATTGCAACATTGGCCTGCTGGACCAAGAAGCCTACCCCAAGAGATAATTGTGTGATAAATAAGAAATAAACAAAGACTTAATCCATAGAGTTCTAGCAGTCAACACAGTCACAAGGAAGCAGGAAATTTGTACAGAAAGCCTACCTTCCAAAGAAGCCATTGATACTGTCTCTATACCTTACGCTGAACAACTTTCCATGCCATACACTGAGGTCACCCACAAGAGTGACAGTGTTAAAAAGTTGTCTCAACTATTGAGGTTGGTACAAGTCTCCACAAACTTGGATACTATGAAATCCCTGAAGCCCAAGCTAACAACTGTGCTAGAGTCATTTTTTGCCCAGTTTAAAGGTTTAGACATCCACAAGATTACCAAAATTACCTATCCTCATTATGGAGAAAGACACAACTGCATCTACATTAAACTAGTGGTTCATAACCTTTGTGTACTGTAAATTCAGAACCTGAACATAAAAATGCGGGATTGTCAAATCCTTGGTCCAAATTTTGAATCACTTTTGCAGGCAACTCAGCTGAGTGAAAAAATAAAAGTTTAATAAAATCAACCATTTATTTTGATTTTTTGGTTTATTTAAATTGGCAAATTTCAAATCTCTCAAGCAGATAACTCAACTAAAAAAAGACAAAACCCAGCAAACAAATGCGGGATACATGAATCAGAAATGCGGAATTCTAATGTACAATTTGAGATTCCTGTATTTCAAACAAATCATAGACATCATGTAAAAATTAACAATTCTGAAATTGCGGGATTGTCAAATCCAAGAACCAAATTTCAAATCATAATTGCAATGAATTTGCAATAAATATAATTTATGGGCATCTCAAAAAGGATGTCAAAGGATCTAGAGTGGATTTATGCTAATTCTTTTAGGAATTATAGGCATTCTCAAAAATCACCGTATTCCATTTTAGGACAGCTAAAATTTAGATGCTTGATTGCAATAGATTTTAAAAAAAAAGCTAATAATAAAGTAGAATTATATATTACAATCTATCTTATCACATTGTATTTTTCTTGGTGTGTTGATAGTTTATTTGCTGTTGATAATATGCTTGAAATTAATTGGACAGCTTCACCTCCAGTTGCCTTAGTGATAGGAAATCAAACTGCCTTCCCGAGACCAACTGGGCTTGGGAAGGCGGCTTGATTTCCTATTGCCTTGGCAACTGGAGGTGAAGCTGTCCAATTAATTGCAAGCACATTATCAACAACAAATAAACTATCAACACACCAAGGAAAATACAATGTGATAAGATAGATTGTAATATATAATTCTACTTTGTTATTAGTATTTTTTAAAATCTACTGTAATCAAGTATCCTTAGTAACAATACATGAATACATAGTTAGTAAACTAATGGTTTATCTTTTCCCCCTCCTTCTTCCTTGAAATTTTCTAAAAAGTTCTGCGTCATCAGGAGGGTAGCTCATATATCATTATATTGTTTTGTGGTTGCTATAGTAGTGATTTAGAGTGCAGAATATTACATCATTTCCATTTTAGACAATTTTTTATTTCACTTAATATCATCTCTAAACATGGCTGTTGAGATTGGATTTTTCATTTGATTTTAGTCATGGTGGAGCTTCTTGATTTGGGTTGGTGTTTCCTAGTGTGCTTAGTGTACATTAAATTTGGAGTCCAGTTCCCACAATTATTATTTGAGTTTGCTAGTGGCATTCAAAAGTGATTTGAAATTTGGTTCTTTGATTTGACAATCCCGCAATTTCAAAAAACATAGTAAACTTAATGAAAATGGTTGATGGATTTGAACGCTTCAAATCTGATTCCAGTTAATCCATTTTGTCCATTGGAAATATGCAGTTTGACTTGAACTTTGAAAAGTGTCTATGAGTTCCCAAATTTTTAAAAATTCAAATAAATACTCAAAAAAATCAATTTAATTAAAAAAAGGCTATCCCGCAAAAGTGATTTGAATTCAGACCAAGGATTTGACAATCCTGCATTTTTCTGTTCAGGTTCTGAATTTACAGTAAGAGCAATTCTGAACTCTGGAGCTCCTGGGAGCATTGTGTTAACCAGGCTAGTCAAGAAGCTGAAACTTGCTCCTGATTTGGACTATAATGAGGAATTTGACACAGCAGGACCTGATAGGACAAATGCATTGGGAGCCTATTCATCCTTACCACTTTGTTTTGTTAAATTGGTGGTAACGGCCCCAGAAATAGTGCTGCAAAATGAAAGCTATGATATCTTAATTGGAACAAGCTTCATGGCAACCTACAAGACTATAACAACCATCAGGATAGTACTTTCAGCATTTTAGGTCACTCCATACCAATGTTTTATTGCAGCAACAGACCAAGAGACCTCTCTACAAAGAAGGTCCACTATATTAATATGGAATACGCCAATGGAGATATGCCAGTAGCGTACACCTTGCGTTAACGCAAAATCAAGGTTTTACCTCTGGCCACTAAAGAGTAAAAAGGGATTCCCTTATATTCCTCTAGAAAGTTCTCCATCCCAACTGGTTCTCAAGTTATACATAATACAGGCCTAAGCCTCAGTTTCCTTAAAGGAATGCATGGTGAAGTATATGGACTCCACAATGGTTTGCGGTTGGAACTTTGTATTCTACCTGGGATTGACATGCCATCTTTGGAAGGAATTCTGTTACTTTTGGGGAACCTTTCTTATAAATCACTGAAGGTGAAGAAACACCTACTGTTGGGCTACATGAAGTTGGAGGAAAACTCTAGCCTTATGGATGTCACTCCTTTTGGCAATTTTAGCAAATCTGTGCTACCCTGCAACCAACCAAGTGTTCTGTCGCTAATTCTGCGTGATTCCCTAAATTGACCAACAGAAGACCAGAAAGTCCAAGCTATGCAACTCTTTGAGAAGTATAAGGACGTATTTGTGGAAAATGATCAAGACCTAGGAAAAGCTCTGGGAGTTGAACACGTTTTGGATACGCAAGGCACTGCTACTATACGCTCTAGGCCAATAAGGCACAGCCTGATCAACCAAGCCATTGTCAACAAAAAGCTACGGAAGCTACTTGAATCTGGCCTTCTGGTACCCAGCAAGAGTCCTTGGTCTTTATTACTGCTGACTGTAAAGAAAAAAGACAGGTCAAATCACGTGATAATGGACTACAGCAAATTGAACTCTGTCACAAAAAAGGATTCTTATCTGGTGCCCCACATTAATGATACATTGGTCAAGCTGGTTGGCGCAAAGTACTTCAGCACAATGGATCTGATCAGTGGATACTGGCAGATTGACCTTCCAGCGGCAGACCAAGAAAAGTGTGTCATCATTACAGCACAAGGGCTTTTTCAGCTTACTAGGTGTAAGGTCTGAAGGCTTGGGGAAAATTGTTATAAACTAAAGCCTTTAACCCAAGGATGTTTATATTTGTCAAATATAGAAAGGTAGACAAAGTTTTCAATAGTAACTGAACTAAGCTCCTAAGAGCTTATGTGAAGTAAAATAAGGACTAAGAAAGTTTATTAACCCTAGGAAAATAAAATAGAGACCAGTCTTAATTACTGACAATTTAGTTAAAAATTCAACTTCTAAGTCTGGAAAACGGTCTGCACTAGCAGGAGGGTTAAAAACATCAACAATTAAATTGTGAGTATTACTGTAAAAACTACCTAGCTGGTGGAGAAGAAAATCAAAAGGAGTCATAAGGTAAGATGAAATAAGATAAAGAGTAGAAGGAGAAACACAAGCCACAAAACCTAAAAAGTACCTTTTTGGGGTGCAAGTCAAACAATCTCCACTTAAGTTGAAATTGGACAAAACTTAGGCCTTTTATTTAGGTCTGATTATTGAGGTGAAGAAATGGAGGGGAAACTCTAACCAAAGGTGGTTAGGAAGGCTTGGTGTGAAGAAGAGATAGAGAAAACATGTTTCTACTTACATTAACTTAAAAAGTTAAGTTCAAGATAAAGGGAAAGGAGGGGAAGCAGCAGATTGCTTGTCATGCTTGTGGTTTGGGCAAGAAAAGCGAGCAGGAGATAGAAGAGTGGGAAAGAAGACAGAAAACAAGCTCCAAAGTGCTGGCGTAATCCACTTTGAAGATGCAAAAGGTAATGAGTTCAGACTAATGGTTACTAACCCTAGCAAAAATACAGCGTGTTTGAGAGTTGTCTTTAATTAAAAGTAACTTTGAAAAGAAGAATTAACTGTTAAATATAGATAAAATTGACTGGTAGAGCAAGGGAATGAAAGGGGAAGATGTTTAGGCAAAAATTTGTTTGTGAATCAACCCAAAGCTTTGGATAACTGGTATTTATGATCCTAAAAAATACTAGCAGCAATAATTAAAGGAGGAGAATCCTGACACTAGGATGCCACAGGGACTTGAAAATGCTCCCGCAACTTTCTAACAAGCCATAGACTTTGCAATGGGAGACCTTAAGTTGACTTGTGTTCTGGTTCACCTTGACAACATTAACGTCTTTTCACAAACTTTTGGTCAACACTTGGACCATTTGGAGGCCATGTTTCAACGTCTTATTGCTGCCAATCTCAAGCTAAAACCAAGGAAGTGTAAATTCTTTAAGGAACATTTTGAATTCCTTGGTTATATCATCAGTAAAGATGGCTTACAGCCTGTTCCCGCTGAAGTCAAAGCTATCACACACATTCAAATGCCTTCCAACAAGAGAGATGTTCAGGTGTTTTTAGGGATGATTGGCTATTATAGATGCTTCATATCAAACTTTGCCGGCCTAGGAGGACCATTATTCCACTTGTTGAAAAACGACGTAGAATTCTCATGGACAGAAGGTTTCCAGAAGGCCTTTGAGGACTTGAAGGCCACTCTAGTGTCAGAACTGGTACTTTCCTATCCCAACTTTGAGTGTCCTTTCATTGTACATACAGACGCTAGTTTGACCGCAATTGATGTGGTTCTTTTGCAGTTAGACAATGATGATCAAGACCATCCTGTAGGCTATTGTTCCTGCACACTGAATAGTCACAAAAGAAACTATACGGTTACAGAAAGGGAATGCCTGGCACTCATTTACGCCTGCCAACAATTTAGAGTGTACCTCCACAGAGTACACTTTACGGTGGTAACTGATCATGCCTTACTTAAATGGTTGAAAACCCTGAAGGATCCTGAAGGACAACTGACACAGTGGGCTATTAAGCTACAAGCTTACAACTACAAGATAATCCATTGCATTGGAGTCATGCACCAGAACACAGATTGTCTTTCACATCTTCCTACCATAGCCTTGGTTTCCTCAGCAGCAGAAAAACTTTACAACAAACTGATGCTGAAACCTTCTATGTGGGGGGAGGAGCTGCTTGATATTTGTAAAATTCTGGAGGCACTTGCAGTAGACACCTGTGTCAAGGATAATCAGCTTTTTAAGCTGTATAAAGGGAAGTGGCTACCATACATTTGGCCATCCTTACGTACAGATGCAGTAGTATCAGCTCATTGTACTGTGGGTCATGGTGGTATCCATAAGACCCTCAACCTTCTACAACAGCATTGTTACTGGGAAGTTATGCACTTGGACGTAGCAGAAACCCTGGCTGCTTGCCATGACTGTACAATAGAGCAACAAAAGGTCTTGCGCTATCAGCACCGGCTAATTTGACCTGGCTTTGTGTTTCATACTGTTTCTATAGATGTAGTAGGTCCCCTTCCACTGACTTCTAGCAAGAATAAGTTCATAATTGTAGCAGTGGATCAGCTTAAAAAATGGGTAGAAACAAAAGCAATTCCTAATCAGTTGGCGCTTACCACAGCCAAGTTCATTCTAGAGAGCATACTCTACAAACATGGCTGCCCTCAGACATTGCTAACAGATAATGGGACCAATTTCACAATATATATGATACCCAGACTGAACAAACTTATGGGTAATTGTGGTACTCTTTCAATATCATATCATTCCCAAAAAAATGGAATGGTAGAGAGAGAAAATGGAAGCCTGGTACAGATCTTAAGGAAACTTAGTCATCAGCACAAAACAAAATGGGATACATATCTTCTGGCAGCTACCTTTGCGTACAACATAGGATTCCACAGGGCTACGGGAAAAAGCCCCTTCCAGCTTCTTTATGGTCAACAACCAAGTCTCTCACCACATCTCTACAGTTCAGTTAAAACCAACAATCCCCTCACCTCCAACACTTATTTGAATAGACTAGCACAGACACTAATCAAGTTACAGTCTGAGGCGTACTCCACCAACTTAGCAACAAAGGAGAAAGATATGGATTGTGCATTAAAAATTTGGCCAGCCCTCTCTGCATACAAGATAGGAAGTTTGGTATACTTCTACAGCAACCAAGGGTACGGTTGCAAAAGTAAACTTGCCTCACTATGACAAGGTCCAGTCAAGGTAGTCCAGAAAGTGGTAGTAGATAGCTACAATCTCAAGGATCTTGAAACTGGCCAACTGATCACTTGAGTCCATGCACAGTACATGTGCAAGGCTCCAAGTGATCAATCATAAACCCCTTTATGGATAACAATTTGGAAAAAGAAAAACCTAATGAAAATAGTCCATGGGTTGTTATCCTTTTTGCATCAAGAAGAGATAAAGCTTAGATTAAGAAGGATTAGTATGGTTTAGGCAATTGGGACTTTATTGAGATAATGTTGCCTCTAAACCCAGATGCAACTGGATGAGGACTTTGGCAATGGCTGCATAGATTATCCAGACATTAGGTAGCCAGCAGAATGCAAATAGAAGAAAAGGAGAATCATCTACAGGAAGGAAATTGACACAGTTCACACCAATAGAATAAGGAAAGGCATGCCCAAAAAAGATGCATTCCCAGAGAAGACTTTCTTGCTGGGAACATTCATCAGGTGTTTTACCCCCTACCAAGTATATGACTCCTAAAAGCCACTTGATATACTCGGGCATGTGGTACAGTCTCTGGTGATATACAACCTTGGAGCCGCTAAGCACCAAGTTTCCAACCAACATCATGAACTGTCTACTCCCTGCTAAACTAAACTAAGGAGCTCTAGGGTAGTACCCATAGCTCATTGAAATTGGTATTTGTGACTATCTGAACCATTCCACAAGGACACAGGGCCAACAGCAGACCAAGGATCAGACCACGCTGCAAAAACCAGCTCAAGGAGTTTGAGAGCACAAGAGATCTGATCATCTGTCAAGTATACTCCATCAAAGGAGAAGTCCTGAAGGCATATCTGAGCATACCTTACCAGTTTCACCCTAGGGATTTGCCAATGAATGTTATTTCCTACTTCAAGCCTTTTTATGGAAATCACGTAAGGATTTCCAGAGCTAGAATAAGATTGGACCATATAACTACTGGCCCGTGGAATTGTAGAATGGGATTTCTCTTTTAACAAAGAAAGATGTCCATTTCAATGTAGGAACCTTGACTATCTTCTTGGATCACCACAGAAGTGGAGCTCACCTCAACTTTTCTTAACTTTTGGAGAAGATTGGTTAAGCTTGGTACAGGTTCATTGGTCTTATCAGTAGGAGTGTTTGTAGAAGCTTTACTCCTGTTAGTACAGCTCCTTTTCTTAGCAATTGTGGAAAGTTGGCTAGATGTAGGCATACCAGAGTCTTGCACTACAGACTTACTTGAGGGTGTACTTGGTTTATAAGAGACAGTACTGGAAAAACTATAGAAATCTGCGTCTATCTTGCCGCCTAGCATCTCAGTGAATTCAGTTTCTTCTGAGACTAAAAAGGGTGAGTAAACATGTATGTTCCCAACCAGAATTTTGGATACTCCTCTTTGGGTTTTGTTGGTTCTCTGTTCTGGAACATTGGTGTAGTGTACAACTGGCTTTCTGTTCCTTTTTGGGTGGGTTACCATATTGAAGAAAGTTAAGAGACTTTTACAGTAATGTCTAGTTTAGTGGGGGGAAATGTTGTGAAGTGATTGGTTGTAAACTAGCTGTCATTATACTCACACATTGATCCATTAAGCTTAGTGAACCAAGGTACAATGGTACTCTTGCTCTGGATGATAACCAGTCCAACTGATCAACTAAGCTGCACTCTGAGTTCATATTAGCTAACAATCATCTGATCATTAGTTTAATATTGGGCTAAGTAATAGAGGAAACTGGGCTGTAACTAAGAGGATCCTGGAATTCTGTGACTCTCATTAATCCCCTCTCTTACTATATAACTCTCTCCTTAATTGATTAAATAAAGTCTAAATTTACATAACTTATACTTTATTATATGCATTAGGATAGATATATATCTTGACCTAATCTTTAGTAAGAATAAGGCTGTATTCAAGTCAAGCAAAAGTAGCTATCAATCAACCAATAGCCAAATTTATGGCGGTGAGTTATAAGTACATTGGTAGACAAGAAGTTGTGAGAAATCTTTAATTTTTACATTCATAAAGATAGAAGATTGCGTGACACATGGGATGTAAGCAGCAAAGTTTGTGCCTTGGTACAATTTCTTGTTGGTTTGGGGGGAGACATGGGCACTTAAGCCTTTTCCCCCTCCTCTTTTCACTGTTCCTCTGTTTTTATACCTTTTATGTCAGAGAATGTGGGGTCAGATTCATAGCAGGTTGCTGTTTCAGCATTGTTCACTTTGTGGTGCCCTCTTTCTTGTTAAGGGAGTGGTTTGCGCTTTGGCTGTGATTGCCATTGTTTCAATTGGATTTGCCGTTGTTGAGGTTGGTGTTTTGGCGCTTGTTGCCATTGAAATTATCTCTGCCATTGCTGTTGGAGGAGCAGTTTTTGTTGCCTGCAGAATATTCCATGTTTGCCTTTTTTTTCTGTGTGCTTGGCTTCTGCAATGAGTGCAGGCATGAAGGTGTTGGCCTCTGGGAGGACAAGGGCAGCAACTGATGGTTTCATTCTGTTGATGAATAATTTTCTAGTGTGCACATTGTCAGCTTGTGCTGAGTTTTGGATTTTGCTATTTATCTTTTCAAATTTATTGGCGTAAGCTGTGACAGTGGTCTTCTGAGGAAGATTGCTGAGCTGTATTGCAATGTCTTGGAGGGATTCAGTGACGCAGAAATTGTGAGTGATGTCTGCTTTAAACTCTTCCCAGTTTTCAAGCTGGTTGTCAGTATGTGAGCTGACCCAAGTGACAAACCAGTTAGCTGCAGTCACTTACAGGCGCTTGCTGGCTTCCTGGACCCATTTTTTGTGGGGGATGCGGCTGGTGCAGAGTTTAGTGGCTGAGTGGTCCAGCCAGTTAATGATGTTTTCTTTGTTTTTACTAAAGAAATTGTCACTACCAATGTACTTGATGTTGGTAACTTTGCCTGTGATAGGCAGTTGTGTGTTTGTTTTTAGTTGGAGAGAGCAACTGTATTAAATTATCTTGATGCATGCTTTGGGCATGACCAGTCCTTCAAATAGGGTACATCCACTAGGTACTGTAAATTCAGAACCTGAACAGAAAAATGCAGGATTGTCAAATCCTTGGTCTGAATTCAAATCACTTTTGCGGGATAGCCTTTTTTTAATTAAATTGCTTTTTTTGAGTATTTATTTGAATTTTTAAAAATTTGGGAACTCATAGACACTTTGCAAAGTTCAATTTGAACTGCATGTTTCCAATGGACAAAATGAATTAACTGGAATCAGATTTGAAGCGTTCAAATCCATCAACCATTTTCATTAAGTTTACTATGTTTTTTGAAATTGCGGGATTGTCAAATCCAAGAACCAAATTTCAAATCACTTTTGAATGCCACTAGTAAACTCAGATATTAATTGCAGGAACTGGAATCCAAATTTAATGTACAGTAAGAAACTAGGACAAATCAACCCAAATCAAGAAGCTCCACTCTGGATAAAATCAAATGAAAAGTTCACTCTCAACAGCCATGTTTAGAGATGAAATTAAGTGAAATGCAAAACTGTCTAAACTGGAAAAGATGTAATATTCTGCACTCTAAATCACTACTATAGCAACCACAAATCCATATAATGATATATGAGCTACCCTCCTGATGACGCAGAAATTTTTTAAAAGTTTTTGACCCCTGGCTACTCCGGGGGCCAAAAACCTTTTAGAAAATTTCAAGGAAGAAGGAGAGGGGGAAAAGACAAACCATCAGTTTACTACACTATGTATTCATGGGTTGCTATTAAGGATGCTTGATTAATGTAAGAGAGGGGGCTAGACTAACAAAGTCTGGCTCCCATCCAGGTGGTACCAACCACCAGGATGCCACCCAGTTCAAGACTAGGATATCCGCTCAAAGGGGCCTCCCAATGGAGACTGGCTGAGAAAGGGGAGGGAAATATGCATCCAAGGCCATGACCAGGGCCCTGGTAAGCAACCACAGAGAGTGATCCCGTGTGGGAGGGGCATCTGGACTTAACGTGGGATTTGGTGCAAGGAGGGTAGGGAGAGAGCTGAGACTGTTGTGGGGAGAGAATCAGCCAATTCAGAAAGGGGGTTCAGTATTTCTGGATTCTGGAGGGGGTGACAATCCCTCAGGGTAAGATGCTGACCAAGGGAACAAAACATAGGATGCTAAGTTAGTGGGGACCTGGTTGAGATGTCCAAAGACATTAGAAAGCAGGCCAGTAGAAAAACCAGGAGATTGAGAAACCAGGGAAAGTTTGCTCCAAAAAACAGGGCTGGAGGACCAGAACAACAGGGAGATAGGCACCACTATCCACATAGTCACTGTATTCCAAGGAGACAACATGATATCAGAGGGGTTCTTTTAACTAGAACTTCTGGGCAGGCGGTCCAAGCGCTCTGGGAAAGTAACAAGGGCACAGGCCAGGTTTGGATTCCCTTGGATCAACTTACTAACAAAAAACTATGGGCAGGCATACAGACAGACAGGCAGACCAGGGAAAAGTGGGTGGGGGGACAGCAGCGGGAGTCAGGACAATAACTTTTATATTAAATATAACTTTAAAGTAAAAATAGATTTGCAAAGTCAGGAGTTTTATTCAACAATTGAAATCAGTAAGCAAGGGACCTGACAGCCCATGCTTCCATTATATGCAGAGGGGGGTGATAGGACTGGGACTTTTGAAAGAGGGCTATCAGAAAGCAATCAAAAGTGGAGCCTGTTAAAAGCCATTGGCTAATCTTCCCCTGCTTTGTGACCAAGAGAATAGGAGCAGCAGACCTGGATGTAGAGCTCAGTCCCTAATTGGCTAGGAGCCTTCTGGGGACTCAGGGTGTGCATTTCCCCCTAATTCCTTCCTCTGATGTCTCAACCAGAGGGCTCCTGAACCCAATTATTTTGGACCAAGGGACTTCCAGGCAGGAGGAAAGCTGACTGGGATACCATTGATTGCGTTATTTGATACCCAATTTTTCTGGGCTGCGGGTTAAGCCTACCCTGTGCCATGTGGCCTGCATTTTCCCGTTGACTTGCCAGCTGTCTCAGAACAGGTTGTCACCAGGACAGCAAGCAATCTAGCTGGATCAGAGTCTCCTCCACAGTTAGAGGGGACTCCAAAGAAAGGATTGGGGCTTTGGCCAGGAAGACCAACACAAAGTGTTCATCTACCGTGTGGGCAAGTCCTCCAGGTTTCTGAGGGGTTTTGCCTGAACATGGGCCACTTTTTTTGATGGTCTGGGAAAAATATCCCGATTTAGGGCTAAGGGTGGGCCACAGAACTTTACAATTACAGTAGATTTCAGAAAATGCTAATAATAAAATAGAATTATATATTACAATCTATTTTTATCATGTTGCCTTTTCCTTGGTGTGTTGATAGTTCATTTGCTGTTGATAATTTGCTTACATTTAATTGGATAGTTTCACCTCCAGCTGCCAAGGTGATAGAAAATCAAGTCGCCTCTGCAACCACAGTTGGTCTTGGGGAGGCAATTTAATTTCCTATTGCCAAGGCAACTGGAGGTGAAACTATCCAATTAAATGCAAGCACATTATCAATAGCAAATGAACTATCAACACACCAAGGAAAAGGCAACGTGCTAAAAATAGATTGTAATATATAATTCTATTTAATTATTGGCATTTTTAAAAATCTATTGTAATCAAGCATCTAAATTTTGGCCGTCCTAAAATGGAATAGGGTGATTTTTGAGAATGCCTATGATTCCTAAAAGAATTAGTACAAATCTGCTCTAGATACTTTAGTATCCTTTTTGAGACACCCATAAATTATATTTATTTCAAATTCACCTCATTTTTTATTTGAAATTTGGTTTTTGGATTTGACAACCGCGCAATTTCAGATTTGTTAATTTTTACATAATGTCTATGATTTGTTTGACATACAGGAAATATCAAATCTTACATTAGAATCACACATTCTGATTCATGTATTCCGCATTTGTTTGCTGAGTTTTGTCTTTTGTTAGTTGATTTATCTGCTCAAGAGATTCAAAATTTGCCAATTTAAATAAATCAAAAAAAGTCAAATTAAAATTTTGATTTTATTAAATATTTTATTTTTCACTCAGCTGAGTTGCCCGCAAAAGTGATTTGAAATTTGGACCAAGGATTTGACAATCCCGCATTTTTATGTTCAGGTTCTGAATTTACAGTATATCTTTGTTAATATCATGGGCGCGGAAGTACGTCTTCCAGGTATCCTGATATGTGGCCTGGTTTAGTATGTGAGCAAAGGTGGGCGGGTTCTGTTCAGTAATTCTTTCTTTCATAGGTGTGGTGTAAGGAATTGCATTCCTTTCACAAAATTCAATGTAGAAGAACAATTTATTGGAATTAATGACACCAAGGAAAACAATCTCAAAATTAATTTTTTGCAAAAGAGGATTATATTGGTATTAATAATGGTTTGGAGATTAACACGTCAAAAACATGTTCAAAACTGAATAAAGAGTGTGTTTTAATTAAGAAAATTAATAGCAAAAACCATATTGAAAGCAAAAGCAAATACCAAATCTTTAATTTTAATATAATACCTACTTTAAAACCAAAACCAACAGATACTCTAAGGCTTACAGACAACGTTAAACTGAATACTATCCACAATATGAGCTCCAAAAGTGACCCAAACAGTGAATTAACTAATCAGATTTTGGAAATGACTCCACAAAACCACACAAGCTCCCAGAAATCCCCAAGAACCAATTAAAGGACCAAAGCTAACCAAGCCAGAGAAATCATCATCATCCAAGCCCAGAAACTCTCTTGGGTCAATGCAAAGACCCAAATTGCTAATTACAAATCCACAATAACCTTGCTTCTTCTTGAAATGCAGGCTGCAGCCTGCTGCAGTCCTGCAAGGAAATACTCTTCCAACAGCTCCTGCATGATATTCTGGTAACCACCTGGCCTACTCCCCTTTCCCTTCAGTATTTAAACTGAATTTCCCTGATAGAGAAATTGCTCCAACAATTTTTATTCCTATCTTAGTTCAATAAATCTATATTTTCAAACTTCTAAACCTTGATTAGTAGATAATTAAGGCTTTCCAACAACAAAATGAAGCTCATTCTTATTGTATGGGCTTTTTTGTGTGTTAATTTGTTATGGACAAGCTAATGAGAACTTCAAAACTCCTGAACCTACTCCCACAGATAAATCTGAAGACTCCATTTGGTATTTTTTGGACCACATTTTTGTCATTCCCCCTATGTAGAAACAGCTCAGTTCCCCCTATTATCCATCCCAAGGCTCCTTGGTGTCAGGGATCCACTCATTGGGAAGTCTTTCTTCAATTGAATGAAGTAGAGCTCCCAATTTGAATTTGACCAGAGTGGAACCTACTGGAATCCCTATCATTAACATGTGTAGAAGGTGACCAAATAAATGGAATCTTCCTAAGAAGGGAGTGAAGTGGTTGAGGAGATAATAGATCTTGGTGTATCCCAAGACCAACCAGGTGGCCTTGGGGTGGATGATAGGTGGGAATCAAGCTGTTTCAATTTAAGGGGCATGTTGTTGACGTGGACCAAAACAATACCAAATTGAGTCTTCTGATTTATCAGTAGGAGTTGGTTTGGGTGTTTCAAAGTTAACATTTGCTTGTCCATAACTGATTAACACACAAAAGGTCTATACAAGGAAGATGAACTTAATGCTGTTGGGGGGAATCTTTATAATCTAATAATCAAGTGTTTAGAATTGAAAATATAGATTTATTGATTGATAGGAATAGAAGAACTTATTGGAGCAATTTGGAAGGGAAAAATTTGTCAGTTTAAATACTGACTTCAAGTAAGGAAGGGAACATTGTGGTTACCAGGTGGATATGCAAGAGTGATTTGAGAAGTATTGCCTTGAAGTACTGCAGCAGGCTGCAGTCTGCAATGCAAGAAGAGGCAGGTTGGGATATTGCATTGCAGTATTGTACCTTACTATGGTTGGGGATGGTATCTTGGGCTGGATGAGCAGTATTTCTTTAACTTGGTTAGTTCACTGGGTTTGATTGGCTACCTGAGTCCCTGAATCTCTGGTTTGTACAATATTTACATTTATTTTCTGATTGATTGGCTGTTTTATGATTATTGGAGCCAAATTTAAGTGCTGAATTGTTATTGTTGTTGTTATTGTTGTCCAGAACCTTAAATTTCACTTTTGAATTATAATTTATGTTTCAATCTTGGTTTTCATGTTTGCTTTTGTTTTTGCATTTGGAATTAACTTTAACACATTCATTTATCAAATTTGAACGTGTTTTTGAATTGATTACATTAAAGGATTTGGTTTTGTCCTTGGCTTCTGATTTAGCATTTAAAAATGCAATTTCCAGTTTCTCAATAATTTTAAAACAAATTAAGTCTGGTTTCCAATTTGTGTTATGGATGGAATCCCTTAAACTTGGTTGTCCTTGGGGTACACTAGTAGCTACTATCTTTTAAATCACCTTACCCCACTCTGGGGAGATTTTGCTTATTTGGTCATCTCTTACATATTTTAATGATAGGGATTCCAGTAGGGTCCACATTAGTTAAGTTTAACTTGGGGGCCCTTCTCCATTCAATTGGAGAAAGACTCCCCAATGAGTGGATCCCTGACACATGGTCAAACCCTGTAGCTGTACCGGTGATGAGGAGCAACTTTTTTGGGAAGCTTCAAGTATAGAATTAAGAAGAAGAGAAGTTTTATTGGATAATACTTTAGACTTATATAGCTTGTGCTGTGGCGGGGATTTAAGCCAGATCAAAGATAAGGGTGGTCATGTGCAGAATGGGTTTGAGTTGCTGGATACCTGGATGAATCATGTTATATTGGTTTGTTGCCATTTCTGGTATGTTGAACTGTATATTGGATTGGCACCAAACCGGGCAATGGCTGGATGTTAACTGTGCTGGAAGTGGCCAGAATAACTGTACATCCAGCTCCTCAACAATTATAAGCATTATTAATTGAGTATTATATAAAATTAAATGACAATGGTATATATAGTATTATGGTGAAAGTTAATAGGGAAGTTAAAGCAGTTTGGTTAACTGAAAATAAGTCTGAAGTGGGAACAGAAAGCTAGGAAATAGCATAAAACAACTATCAAACTGACATATCCTCTTCTAACCTTTAACTCTTAAAAGTTATTATTAAGAGATCATATTTGTCAGGGATCCAGTCTTGGGCAGTTGGCCCGCCGTTTTTGGGGGTAACTTGGGACGGAGTTTTTGTGGGTAGAGCCCATCACAAGAGAGGAGCTAACTTTAGAAGGTAGGAAGCAGACTTCCCCACCCAAGACCACGGGCCAGCAGCTGGTATGATGGTGTTCATCACCCCCGTGAGGGTGATGTACACTATTCCAAAGAGCTTGCTGGTATGGTCAGTTGGGAGGCCAGGCAAAGAAGCAGGCATGGGTTTGGGCGTTACAGGTGGTTCCATATGGATATTATAGGCAGGAAGGTAGTTGAATTTTCCTCTAAATAGTTTTGGTGTGGAGAATATCCACAGGCCTTGACAGTTGTATCTAATAGCAGATTGTATGTAGGCCAAGGGATTGAGTTCAAGTATCTTTTCTGATGTTTAGTCCTTGTACTTGGGCTACAAGGAGTAGTCAGTGAAGTGAACGGGCCCAAAGGGTGCACCAGGTGGACAGAAAACTGCAGGCAGTGGGACAGAAGGGCCGGGAGATCTCAAACTGAATTGATAGATGGCAAATACAAAATAAGGCAGTAGCTGTATAAGCCAAAGTAACAAACCTTTATTCAAAAATGGCAATAAGTTTGGAGCGCGGGGTCCTTTGGACTATATAGCACCCCACCTCCAAACTTAACATTTTCCATGGGGAATTCATCAGGGCATTGGGAAAGGCAGGGCTGGGAGAATTGGGTGCTTGGGTCCAGAGGCAGCAAAATGGCGCCCAGCCCAGGAGTTCTTTCATTGGTCAAGAATCTCAATTTGGCTACCTGATTATATTGCTCTAGAGTTGTGGTCATGGGGCTGGGTTGCGGGCCTGTGCCTCTTTCCTGGGACAGCTCTTGATTGGCCACTGGTGTAGACTTCAAATTCATGAAGTTATCAGTTGCTGCTTCAGTACCACCATTAGTTGCTGTGATTAGTCTTTCATTTGGTGCAATAATTTCCTTGGTTTGGCCAGTTTTGCCACATGTGTCATCATTTTTGGTATCAGCTTGTGGGGGCTCAATCCCAGAAAAGCGCAGGCAGGCAGTCCCGTGGTCCACAGGCCCGGCGGCCCAGGGGGATCCAGGGACGGGGTTTGATTCCTGCTCCTGGGCCTGGGTTTCCAGAGGGGAAGAATTGTCAATACTGACAATCTTAGAACACAACATTCATTTAAAACTGCTTAAAACAGTGCTGAGTGAAGACAGCAGCTTCTAACATCAAATTTGGACTTAGGTATTTTAAAACAGAGCCTAGCATATCACAGGAAGCAGTAAAAGCGTCAGCAAGCTGTTTAAAATCATCTTATTGGATATGATAAGTGTTATTTTCAACCTCACTTTTGGAAACTTCTTCTGATAAACTTTTCACTTTTAGAGCTGATCTAAAATTCTCTGGCTGTAGATTCTTGGGTTTGAACATTGCTTCTGAACAGGAATTATGAAATTTTAAAAAATTTAAAATCAAACTAATTTTCATGAATGACATTTTAATACTTGTATTGAAAACCCAAGAGTCAAACCCCAGTCCTCTGAAGGCATATTGGGCCCCCCAGGACGTCCCAGGACCCGCCAACCCGTTAAATCACAGACTCAAATTGTTAAGTTACCCCGCAACCCGACGGCTTAATAAGGAGGATTCCCTGAATGGTTGCCAGATTGCCACCAAATTGTTGCCACTGGAGGTCCATACCTACGCAAGAGACGTGACATGCCTAAAGGAGGTTGGGAAAAGACCTACTACTAGCCCTACCAACAATTACCAGCTGTTGCCTGTCCAGAAAAAGTATTGCAATTGGCCAGCTCAGGTGACATAGTGAACAACAGCAGCAAAACAAAACATTGCCACTTCTGTCCTCCAGAGCCAGCCCAACCAAGACCCGCCAAACCAGTGCCACTGAGGGCCCAGATCTATGCAGAAGTTGTGGCTTGGACAAGACCCACTACTAGCCCTGCCAATAATCACTAACTGCTGCTAGTCCCCAGTCCAAAAAGGGGAATGAAATTAGCCCGCTCAGGTAACATGGGGAACCACAGCGGCAAAATTGAGCATTACCACTCCTGTTTGCCAGAGCGTACCCAACCAGGACCTGCTGCTCCCAAGACCCTAATCCAAGATCCATGCCCTACCGGCAAACTGCCCATGGACCTGAAGCCTGCAAAGATCATAGAAGTGAAATCACATGATATAAGAACACTGGCAGTGTGGTGATGACCATATTGTCATTTTTGATAATAAAAGCTTTATGAAACTTTGGTTTCAAAAATCTTACCTTATTTAGTCTTAGTGATCTTCCATCTTAACTCTGGCCAAGTAGACAATCAGGCAACTACCCCCTCCAGAGACTAACCTGCCAACCCGCCCCAGGCACTATACCATCACCCTGGAGCCCCCTTTGGACCTGTGCATTTTAATGAATACCCGCCCAGCCCAGCCTACTCAGAGTACAATTTGGAAACCATCCTCATTGCCAATCCATTGGAAAGGGCTAGAGAAACCAAATACATAGAACACAAAGGAAAGAGGATTGAAATAATGCCCTTATTGTTCAAAGACAAGTACAATTACCTGCCAGCATACTTTGTTCTCATGACTCCGCCATTAACCCCTAGACTGGACCACTCAATGAAACCTAACACCGCAGCAGAGACCACCTCTACCCAACTGTTTGGAGTACTCTACATTACTTTAACAGGATTGGTGGATTACATGGTCCCTAAATCTGGACCCTGGTCCTTACTCAGGCAATCTGTATCTTATATTATCAAGTTAGCACCCATTCTATGGTGGGCTTTACCCGCCGGCTTGGTTGCACCCCATCCCAAGCTGCCCAATGCCTCTACCTATGCCTGGCTTCCTGACACTAATTGATTCCCCCCCTGTTTTCTGTCATTGATGAATCCCATATGGCACAGATTATTGGCAGCACCTCCTAACCATGATTCTTTCTCTGGACCATCTAATTCAAGAAGATAGATGTCAAGATCATCAAAATTGATGGCCCTGATAGTCACAGAGGCAGAATCTATTTCTTGATCCAGGTAACTGGCTGAGGGAGCTGACACAAATTTTAGTTCTAATGAAGCAGCAATACTTTTCTCAGCTTCCCAACACTGACATTAGAGTTTCAAGTACTCTCTTTTAGAAAGCACTAAACTTAAAAATGTTTGTATTAATGTAATAAGCTCCTACTGCAGTAAATGCCCAATTTACATTAACTTACAGTGGTTTATTTAGATATTTTAATAAGGAAGAAAATCCTAACTTTTATAGCTATACACTGCTGAGGAATTGGTTTATGGCTTGGTGATAGATCCTTATTGGTCATCTGGCCATCTTTTTTTGCTCTTCTTGGTACTGACACAATCTGATTGGTCATTTAAGAGATTCAATTCATAATTTAGGCTCTGAAGGTTGTTACAAGTTTTGGGGGCCATCTGGAAACTTTTAGGGCCCTAATTTATTAACTGATTATAGTTTTGGCTAATTAAAATCATTTTCAAAAGGCTTTGTCATGTTTTTTGCTGTTACCTGGATCAATTGTCCCCATGGCATTGATTCTTTTTTGGGAGGAATAGTGGTGTCAATTACTGGAACCATAGTCAAAAATCAAATGTGCACTTATGCAGTTGCAAATTTGCAAACATTTAAACCAATATACACCAACACTTTATCATGATCATTTGAGGCCCTGAAAGTGAAGCTAAGTGGCAATTGAGTAATTGTTTATTGCTCAAAGGTGTTTGATCTATCCTGGAATTGGATCAAAAAGCTACTTTAGGTAACTATGTGTCTATTTATAGTGCATGTCTTCTAGCCAATAGCGGTTGATTCCTGATTTAGCATTGTGATTCAAAGACCATATTAGGGATTTTTAATTTGTCAATAAATAGATTGGATCCACACTCTACTAATAAAAGGAATGATTGCACTTTCCCTTCTATAATTGGATGCTTTCTTAAAAGCTACCTCTTTAACCCCAGTTGGTGGGATCCCCTTTACTCTTATATATAACCTACCTTAATTATAATAAACACTTGGTTTTTTGTTTTATAATATATCTTTTTGTCTGGTCTTTCTTAAAGGCCATATACTCTACCTAACAGGTATAGTTTTTAAGATAGTATTTAATAATAACCACTTCATAGATAATTATAACCTTAACCTGCAAAACATGATGCTCAGCCTTAAACTTGTTGAAAAGCACCTGAAGTGCTGTTGTGAGTGTGATTGTGAAGGTGGCCCCCTTTGATCTTGGGCTGGATGGCCACAACTGAACACTGATTAAATTTGATTATCTTCCCTTGAAATCATAGAAACTTTTATCTGTGTTTCAAAAAAGGCCATGCTGTGACAAAGCCTGTACGTCTCAATGAGATAATTTCATGATAGAGTCACCTCAACATTCAGAAGTGTTTAGTAAATGGGGAATACAAAACCAAATACCAAAAATGTTGGTGAGTAACAAAAATCCAAATGATGAAATTCTAAGGTGATAAACTCCCAGCAGAAGTATTGAAAGCACACAGCTGACAAAAACTAAGAGAAAAGATACAGAAGCTAAAGATTGTTAGATGTTGACGGAATTTTGCAGGTAAATGATTCTGCAAACGGGTTTGTATTTCCTTGATCTTGCTGACAGAGGCCCCAGAAAGAAGTGCAGATACTGCAGTTATTAAAAGATTGATGCCACCTGTTGTGAAGCTTTGTACAAGTATATACACCAGCAGGAGCTCTGTTTACATGGAGTTTACTTCCCAAAGCAAAAAACTTAAAATCTTAAAATTGCTAAAATGGTTTATTGAGCTACCAAAGTAGTTCTCAGCTTTAACCCAGCTCATATGGGTTTATGATGATGACAGTGCCATCAGAAGTGATCATCGTGACTAAGCCTTTAGAATTCACATTAAACTTGGTGCACCATAAATCAATTTTTGACCAAAAACACCAAACTACCTGCTTTTCACGTTTTTGTGCCTTGAACAGCTGTTTGGAAGGTTTTGTTGAAATTTTCACCTGTTTTACCACAACCCACTTCTTGTCAATAGCTTGTTCAGGTCTGGGTATTCCTTCATAAGTTGATTCTAGCTATTGCTCTTTTGGTTCTTAGCTTTCTGGAGGCAAACAATCTCAGTTAAGATGGCATTATCTATGACATGTCTCTCTGTTAATATATACATAATTGTGTGTTTAATGTTATAATTGTTCTTTGTGTGGCTTTAGTTTGCTCCCTGCCAGATCCAGTTTTTCTTTCTCACCAGCTCTGACAAGTACAGTGGTTGGGCTTTCTTTATGAGCTTCAGTTTTTTGGATTTCTACCTAAGGTATCTTTACATTAAAGATGTAATTTTAACTCTCTGAGGGCATTGATTTCTATATTCTAGCTACTGTTACATAATGGTATAAGCTTATGGTATGAAACTAACAGTCCCTTTAAACCTCAAAGTTGTCTATCTTCTGCCCTGAAGCCTCTCAGCTCCAAAGTTCCAAAAGGATGCCAGGCTGATTCCAGCCTTAAAGCCTCCCATTTTCCCCCTCAAGCCCCCATTACAACCTGACCAATTTTGTTCCACACTACAACAACAAAGTACCTTAGTAACATGCACCTTTTTATTGAAGGCTACAGTTTTCTAAAAAAAGCTGGCTGTGATACTCCGGGCAGCGCATGAGCTTGGCAGGGTCTAGATTATAGAGCCTGGCTGGGAAATTTTATTGACCCTGCTGGTCCACCTGTAGGAGCCCAAGTGCACCAGGCACCAGATCCCTACAAGCGGGGCCGAGTAACTAAAACATCCACTGCCCAGGCTGGGCCTCGGCCAGCAGAGACAGATACCCTAGGTTGCACTTAACAGCAGCAGCTGCCTTGAAAAACTATACAGCCTGTATTTATTTATGGTAAGGGCACGCCTTATTCAACAATTAGGGGATGCAAGGGATTTCAGATCCAAGGGAGGGCAAGGCTAAACAAGCCCTGGGTAGGTCAATGGACAGGGTATGGCTCATAGCTCTATGGTCAAGGAAGGTATGCCTTGACAGCATATGGGCTGAACCCAGATAGCCGCAGGCAACGTCAAATGCAAAGCATGGTGTATTTGGGTATGTTATTGCGATCGGGACAGGGCAGCAATCTGTAAGGAGTCATCTAGATCCATGTTCTCAATGCTTTGGATCGTGCTGTTGGGCGTCATGTTGGAGAAGCGCCGGGCGGTCGGGTTGGGGCTGCGGGTATGCCTGCCTCGTAGGCAGTTGCGCAGGGCCCGGCTGGCAAACACGGTGAGCCCAAGGCCAGCCCAGTCCTCTTCGTGCAGGTCACGTAGGTCGCCGACTGTCAGAATATCCTGGTTCTTCAGCTTCGCAAGCCATTCATTGGCCTTGTCAACACTTCTGCTGGTGATTGAAGCGGTATCATAGACAATCTCTTCAATGGGGGTGCTGTCAGCATACTCTGAAGGGGTTAGATGAGATGAATTCAGGGACATACCCTTATTGATGAGAGTGTCCTCGTCATCTGTAGCCCAATCTGAAACTGTATGCCTACGGGCCATTCCTGAAGAGTGGGTTGAGTGGTTGGATGTAGGAAGATCAGGCAGTGAGCCTTCAGCTGGCTCTTGGCCATTGTCCCCACGGAGCATTTTGAAAGCATTCATGAGAATATTTTTTCCTGAGCTCAGACTTAAGTGTGATGGGGGATCTATAGTGGTGGGCACACTTGAAGAAAGCGTGGGAGAAGTCAAAGGGCCTGTACGGCTGCGCTCCTCAGCTGCTCGGGCTCGCAGTTCTGACTTTTCAGCCTTCTTCTCTGCTTCACTGGCCCGCTCTGCTGCAAGGGCTAGCTCGCGCTTGGCTTGGTCTAGCTCATGCTCAATACCATTAGATTTATGCCAAGTGTAGTGGTTCTCCTTCATGCTACTTGTCTCCTCTAGTGTGGGCCTGTTGAGATTGCGTAAAATGCGGTTGATTTCAAAGGTGATGTGGTGTTGGAACTTCTGAGGTAGCACTTGCTCATCAATCATCTCCCGAACAACCTCTTCAGCTGTATCGGTTTCAAGGTTGAATTCAAACTTCACTGAGAGCTTATCAGTGCCGCGGAAGACTACTTGCAAGAATAGATGGTTCTTGGACTCCACAGAGAGCAAGACTACTTCAGGATCAATTCCCAGAAATGAGTGGTTAAGAAGCTCCTGTGCAGATGGTCTAAAAGTCAGCCCATGAAAAAACCAAGTGAAAACCTCTTATCCTCTGGGTCAAGACAGCTGGTGATGATTCCAAAGACAATTGGATCATCTTGTGCCTTGATCATACAATTAGGCTTGAGGCCCTATCAGTGTCAGGAATAATCATGGTAAGGGTTACCTGAGAAACTTTCTTGTATACCTGGGCAGCATTTGAGCATTCAGCATAAGGGTATTCTCCTGTCTTCATCTCCAGGAGGCACATTCCAAACGCATAGATGTCCACCTTTTCATTGTATCCTTTCTCTTCGTACATCTCTGGAGCCATAAATTCAGGTGTACCTGAGTTTGTTAGCCTAGGATTAAAGAGCCAATCTTACCAATAACAGTATACTTCTTGCCAAGCCGCATTTTAGCTGTGCCCATATCACCAATTTTAACTTCACCATGAGCACCATTGATGAAGATATTGTCACATTTGATATCGCGGTGAATGATTGGAGGATCATAAGAGTGAAGGTAGACAAGCCCCTTGAGAATCTGCCGGGACCACCTTTTAACAATCTTTGGGTTAGGAATCTGAAGCTTGTGGATAAATCTATTGATTTGATCAGTATGAGTAACCGGCAGAACTTACTCTCTCAGGGTACCAGAAGTCATAAGCTCAGTGATGAAGATTGACTCATTGTTGTGATACCAGCAATCATGGAATGCAATGATGTTGGGATGTCTAACCATCTTTAAGATTTCAATTTCAGAGCTAAGCTCCATGTATTCTTTGTGGCTAGCATGCTAAAACAGTTAAGAAGTTGAGCATGGATAAAAGAGGAAATCAAAGGGTTACCTGGAAGCAATTCCAAGCAACTTCATAGCCCTCATCCCGGTCAAGTCCCTTGTATACCAGTTTGAAAGCACCTTTTCCAAGTAAAACATTGAGCTGTTTCAAGGTTTACAACAAGCTTTAAATTCAGTAATACCTTAGCATAGCGCCCACGTGGCCCGAGTTCAGTGATTTTCTCCGTAGTGAGTTTAGAGGTAGTGATTGAGGTTTCTAGAACGTCTAATGGGATACCTCGAGAACAATCACTAGGAGGAACAAACATGGCTTCACTTAAAGAGGGAAGGTGGTAAATTTCAGGGGAAGATTTCCTTGGAAGTGATGGAGCACGAAAAAGGGATGTAAGGGGAAGGTTTTCAGGATCTTTGGTGTATTCTTCACTTTTATATCCTGACATTTTGTAAAAACAAATTTGCTTAGATGGAGAACCAAGTTATATGAAGTGCCAAGCCAGCTGTTTAGAGGTAAGGAAGTGATTTACAATTTATGCAGGAAGCTAATTTCAGAGATGGGAGGAGAATAAGACCTTTTTGTAGCTTAGGTGGAGCCTCAAGTTGAAAACCTGGAGTTGTGAACTTATTGTTAAGAAAGCCAGGTTGAATCTGAGTAAGGTATAAGTATGAAAGCTTATTTCTGGATGAGTAGAAGGTTTAATAGAGTAAAAAATAGGTTGTAAGTCATAGCTTAGTGGTAGATAGGAGGATCGAGTAACGCAAGAAATAAATCTTACTTGAATAAAGCCGTAGAGTTATGATTTCTTGGGCAGGATTAGTTTCAAATATGAGCAAAGGGGAGCAGACCAAGAACCTTGAGCATACAGAGTTGCTGTGAACTTGGTGACTGACAAGACTTCTGCCAGCTTCCTTGGAAAGGCTCTCGCCAAAGTTTACCCCTCCACCCAACCATAATCATTAGTGCCCCTCTTCCGGATAACGCGAATCGGACCTTCGTTGAGGACTTAATTTTTAATATAAAAACGTATTTTACGTTGCACGAAGATAAGCAACCTGCTAGTTTGCCACCAAAGCTGGAGCGCTCCCTCCAATATAAAGCGGACATTTCCCCTCCCCAGATGACAGCCGATACAACGCACATCTGTTTTAATATTAGTGCCCAGTCATATGGACTAAAAGTATTTCGGTATATTATAACACCCCAACCCCTTCTTCGGTTGATGAAGTGCTGAATCGGGCAACCTATCTAGACCATTTAAATACTCAAAGCAAACTATATTTTTATTTCGCATAACTTTGAGACTAAGCATGCTGGGTTGATTTATGTCAGTTGAACAGTGCAGACAACTGTCCAATCTCCCTCTGCCTTACAATCCAAACATCAATAAACTGGCATGATTCGCGATGAAAATTAACTCAGCATGCGCTGGAGACGTGGATGATTTATATAGTCGGCATAAGGTGGGATGGAATTCCTGAGCCATGAAAAAGTTTTACACCAGCTTATTCAAATTGGTTTACGAACTTGGATTGATAATTATTAGAGTTTGGTTCAGTTCTGATTGAATCAACCAACTAAGCCTTGATTAAGAACAATCATGAGTGAAATCAGCTGGCCTAGACTCAGATTGATGAATTCATTTTCGTAAATCGTCTATGAAATCATCTTTCAAACCAGCTGCCGGATCCCATCCAATTATTTGTTGGCACAAGCATCTCACCCCGCCATTTACCTGGGATCCATTGGCTGAACCTTAAAAAAGAACTCTAAAATAAAAATAAACGATCTCTAGCTTGAAAGGATACATCATAAATGTGGGATTTGAAACAAGTTAATCCTGATTCTAGCATGGCTGCTGGAGGAAGCTGCAAATTTGTGGGGTAGTCCTTAATTTAGCAGATAGGCTGCTCTAGCGCTTAACACCATTGATAACACGGTCCTGCAGGTAGGATAGGCGTTACTAAAAAGTGCTTAAATTTATTGCTCCTAGTGGGGACTCTCCTTACAATAAAGTGGTTACAGTGGTGCTGATTAATTATTAATCATGCAGCAAGTGCGCTGGGCAAAGCAACACAAGTGATAGCAAGTAAAGCCAATGTCAGTGAAACTATTAGCCTACAAAGACATTAGGAAGGTAAGCTTGGAAATTCAGCCCTGCCACATTGTCATGGAGCATGAATTGGATAATAAAATCAAACAAGCCACAATCTATAATGAGAAAAGATCATTTTTGTTTTGAAAATGAGAACTAGCTAAGTTGTAAAAGGGTGTTATTTAGGCTAATAAGCCAAAGTTGGGGCTAGTGTTCTAAGGCATCCAAAGCAAAGGGAGATGATAAGTTTAATATCAGAGAAGTTGATCTGAGATAGCCACTAATAATGGTTAAAGCTAGTCTGACAAAGACCACTTTAAATAATAATTTGTTGATTTTAAAACATACAGTTGATGGATAATTTCTTAATATTTCTAGATAAAAATAATTCCAATTGTTGAAACAGCAGACTTGACCCGCCAGCAAGGTTCTGAGTAAACAAGTTTGTGACCCGCAACCCGATTATACAATCACTTGAAGCCAAGCTAGGAAGCCAACTTGAATTCCCAAATACAGCAACATGAACAGAAGCTGACCCCCCACAGTAGATACCTTGTTTTGGCGCTTGACTCATTACCAGGATCAAGCCATCCCCTTCACCTTCCCGCCGTGTGATCAACACCATCATGTTTCTGTTATCCACGACTCACAATGAATATATAATAATTATCTCTCAATAAAGAATATTATCTAGTTTCCAAACATTTTCCCCCTTGTAACTTTTTTAAAACAGCACAGTTACAACACAATATTTAAAGAGGATGGCAGGCATAGATCCAAAGGTGATTTTCTAAGTTAAAAGTTGTCTAGATAAAGAATTTAATTTACCTAAAAAATTGTGCAAAATAAAAATTATAAACCTTGGCTCTGACTGTCACGGCCCATACCAGAGTCTGGTTGGACTTCCACAGGGGAGACAGGCCAGGCCTGGAAGGCTATGTACACAATAGGCACAATTCTGACCAGGTAGTTGACTGCAGTAGCTAGTGGACACCAACTCCCAGTATGGGGCACGACCTGGTTAGCCAGCCCCAATACTGTGATATAGACAAACCCCAACTTATTAAAGTCCTGGGCAGGAGGCACAGTTGGCAGAGGAGAAATAGGAAGAATTTCCTGCATGGAGGGAAAATTGATCACTCTTGGTGGCCAGGAGGGAGCAGATATGTGAGGTTGTAAAGTGTAGTGGAACCACAAATAAATGCAAACATAAGAGTTATATTGGTGCAAAAATAGATAGTTCTTGCAAGAAAATAATGGATACTGAGCATAAAGTTGTTTATTTTTAAGATCTCAACAGTGAGGAGGGCTTTTCCTCCTCAATACTTATACTTACTGGTAATTTTGTGGCTTTTTGTGCCACCAGAGATCTGATGGCATCAATTTCAGTTAAACTTACAATTCTGACTGGAATTTGCGTACTTGAGCCTGGAGATGGATGGTCATTAGTTGATATAACAGGAACCTTGCTTGGGCTGCAGCAAGCCAAGGTTCCACTGCTATTTATAGAACCTGCAAGCAATCAAGCGCCCAATTGCGCAATCAAACAATTGCGCTCCTGATGTATCATTTCCCAATAATTAAGAGGGCCAGATTTGTTAATAGAATTGGAGCTAGGGATTTGAGGCTTGTTTGCCTCTCAAATAATGGGCCATTTGTTAATCAGAAAGGGGGTTTTATTGCTCTATGAGACAATTGGTAAAGGTTTCCAGGCTGGAGGTTCTTTGGCCTCTAAGAAGGCCAGCTGGTTGTCCAGGGCATTCTGGGCCCTGACACTGACTGTCAGGGACCCACTCTCGGGCGGCTGGCCTGCCGGTTTTGGAGGTAACTTGGGCCGGGTTTTTTGCGGGCAGGGCCCACCACAAGAGAGGGGCTAACTTTAAGAGGTAAGAAGCAGACTTTCCTAACCAAGACCACAGGCCAGCAGCCGGTACAATGGTGTCCACCACCCCAGTGAGGGTGATGTACACTATACCAAAAAGCTTGCTGGTATGGTTGGTTGGCAGGTTGGGGGAAGAGGCTGGCATTGGTTTTGGTGTTACGGGTGGTTCCATATAAACGTTGTAGGCCGGGAGGTAGTTGAATTTTCCTCTAAATAACTTGGGGGTAGAGAATATCCACAGGCCTTGGCGGTTGTATCTGACGGCGGATTGGATGCGGGCTAATGGGTCAAGTTCAATGATTTTCTCTGGTGTGTAATCCTTATATTTGGGCTTTAATGGGTAATCAGTAAAATGAACGGCCCCAAAGGGAGCACCAGGTGGACAGAAAACTGCGGGCAGAGGGGCAGGAGGGCTGGGGGATCTTGAACTTAACTTATAGACGGCAAATACAAAATATGGTAATAGCTGTATGAGCCAAAGTAACATAACCTTTATTCAAAAATGGCAATAAGTTTGGAGCGCGGGGTCCTTTGGTCTATATAGCACCCCACCTCCAAACTTAACATTTTCCATGGGGTTCATCAGGGCATTGGGGAAAGCTGGGCCGGGGGAATTGGGTACTTGGGTCTGAAAGCAGCAAAATGGCGCTTGGCCTGGGAGTTCTTTCATTGGTCAAAAATCTCAATTTGGCTACCTGATTGTCTTGCTTTAGCGTTGTGGTCATGGGGCCGGGCCGCGGGCCTGTGCCTCTTTCCTGGGTAGGCTCCTGATTGGTTGCTTGAGAGGACTTCAAACTCATGAAGCTTACATAGGCGCCATCTCTGCCTTCATTAGGCAATTTGAGAGGCTCCTCTTTGGGCGCCACTATGGTTGGGCTGGTGTTGGTATTCTGGCTTTGGGAATTCACAGGAGCCTCAGCTTGCAGGGGTTTGATCCCCAAAAAACACGGGCAGGCGGCCCAGCGGTCCATAGGCCCGGCGGCCCGTAGGGATCCAGGGCCGGGGTTTGAATCCTGCTCCCGGGCCTGGGTTTCCAGAGGGGAAGAATTGTCAATCTTGACATCATCCCCTTCTTCCCCCGGGTCCCCCTCCTTCTGATTCTTCTTGTTCAGGTAGAGTTGGACGGCTTCTTGGGCATTAGTCAGGTTGCTCAGCGGTTCCCAGGTACTTTCTTCCAGTGGGTATCCTCTCCACTTGACGTAGTACTGGGGTTTTTGGTAGTGAGTTTGGTTGCCGTGTATGTATTTGACTTCATATTCCTCACCGCGGTTTGTTTGGATGGGTGGGGGGGCTGTCTTAATCTGTTGGTGGGGAAGCAAGTTCCCATCCTTTTTGAACAACAGGGATTGGTGGAACACGTTGTGAATCTTCCAAGAGGGGGGTAGGTTGAGCTTGTAAGCAACTTCCCCAACCAGTTTGGTGATCTTGTGGGGGCCACTTCTTTGGTGAGCTAGCTTCCTACAGGGGACATGTAGGGGCACATTGCGGGAGTCCAGGTATACTTCATCCCCAACTTGCAAGGATTGGCCTGGTATGCGTTTTTGGTTGGCAAAGGCCTTGTAGGTTTGCACTGCGCAATTCAGGTTGGTCAAGCATGTTTTTTGTGTGTCGTGGATCCGCTTGACCCAGGAACGTCCAGTGGTGTTAGTTTCTTTCTTGCCAATCTTGGGATCCCAGGTGGGGTCAAACCCATAGTTGGCTTTGAATGGAGACATTCCTGTGGAGGCGTGGTCTTTACTGTTGTATGCAAACTGGGCCATGGGAAGCATGTTGGCCCAGTTGTCCTGGTTGGCGTTGGCATAGCATTAAAGGTATTGTTCAAGGATCTGGTTCACTCTTTTGGTTTGGCCGTCAGTCTGCGGGTGGTAGGAGGTAGATACACACCGCTTGATTCCCAAGTCTTTCATTACTTGTGTCCAATAGTTTGACGTGAATTGGGGTCCTCTGTCTGTGATGATCTCCTCTGGCGTCCTGTGTTGGGTGAGTATGCGGTCATGGAAGTGTTGGGCAGTCTCTGCAGCTGTGCAATGGGTGGTGGTTGGTACAAAGTATGCCATCTTGGTGAAGCGGTCTACCATGACTAGGATTGCATTGAAGGAGAGGGATGGGGGCAGTTCAACAATGTAGTCCATGGAGACAGATCTCCACAGTCCATGGGGTATGTCCAAGGGTCTTAGAAGTCCTTCAGGTTTGTTTCTGCGGGGTTTGGTTTGTCCACAGGTCTCACATCCTTTCAGGTACGCGCTTACTTCTTGGTCCATCTTTGGCCAGGCAAAGTTCCTTCTAATGCTCCGGAGGGTCTTGAGTCTCCCTGGGTGTCCGGCCATCTCAGAATTGTGATAATCTCTCAGGATGTTGGTCCTGATGCTTCCTTCTGGCACAAAGATTCTGTTGTGCAGCATTAGTGTTGTTCCCTTCAATGAGTAGCCTTTCTGGTAGTGGGGGCTATCCAAGGATTTTGAAAGGTTGGCAATCATGGTTTTGGTGAATTTGTCAAGTGATTGGGCCTTCAGCACTTCTGGTTTACTGGCCCTGATCTTCATCAATCCCAGGTGGATACCTAGGCTAGCTGGGTCCAGGAGTACTTGCGTGTTGTGGTTGCAAGTTTCCATGTGAGTGGGTGCCAGGTCAGATCTTCTACTCAGGGCGTCTGGTACTACGTTCACCTTCCCTGGTTTGTAGTCTATGGTCAGGGTGTAGTTGGCCAGTTCTAAAGCCCATCTTGCTTGTTGTTGGTTAAGCTGTTGTGGTTTGAAGAAGTAGACCAAGTTCTTGTGGTCTGTCAGGACCTTTACTGGGAATTCAGCACCACAGAGGTATTGGCGCCAATGTTTCAGGGTCTTCATAATGGCTAGCATCTCTTTGTTGTAAATTGGGTAGTTTCCTTCCGCAGGCAGCATCTTCTTGGAGTAATATGCTACAGGATGTAGCATACTATCCCCTCCTTCCTGAAGAAGGACCCCACCCACCGCAAAGTTGGACGTGTTGGTTTCCAGAACAAATGGCTTGGATGGGTTGGGCATGGCCAGGACAGGGGCAGAGGTGAAGGCAAGTTTCAGGGTCTCAAAGGCGGTGGCACATTCCGGAGTCCAGGCAAAGGTGACTTTGTTGGAGCACAGGCGGGTCAGGGGCAGAGTGATGTGAGAAAATTTTTGGATGAAATCCCGGCAGTAGTTTGCTAGCCCCAGGAAACTTCTGACGTCCTTCCGGCACGTGGGGGTTGGCCAGGAAGTCACGGCGTCCACTTTATCCTGAGCCATTGCAAACCCTCCAGTTTTCACTACATAGCCCAGGAACTCTACTTCTGGTTGGAAGAACTCACACTTCTTGAGCTTTGCGTGTAAGTTGGCTTGAGAGAGTTTGCTCAGGATCAGGTCTAGATGGAGCAAGTGCTCCTCATGGGTCTTGCTATAGATGAGGATGTTGTCAAGGTAAGCCACGCAGAACTGGTCAAGGTATTTGCCCAGTACTGTGTTTATCATGCGCTGGAAGGTGCTAGGGGCGTTGCATAGTCCAAATGGCATCACCAGGTATTTGTAGAGTCCATACCTGGTCTTGAACGCCGTTTTGTATTTGTCACCCTCTTTGATTTGGATTTGGTTGAATGCATCTCTAAGGTCAATCTTGGAGTATACCTGGGCGCCTGTCAGTACATTGCACAAGTTGTCAGCGTTAGGTATGGGGTAGCGGTTCTTTACGGTGATCTTGTTCAATTTCTGATAATTAACACACGGGCGCATGCCTCCGTCCTTCTTGCCCACAAACAGCATTGGTGACAAACAAGGGCTCTTGGACACGCGGATGAAACCTTTCTTGGTCATGTCTTTGATGTACGCCTTGAGAGCCAGCTGCTCCTTGTGGTTGCAGCTATAAATGGGCCCGTGTTTGGGTTTGGTGCCTGGCAGAAGGTCAATAGCATGATTGTACTTGGTGTGTTTGGGGAGGCAAGTGGCCGCCTCTTTGCTGAATACATGGGTCCATTTCCCTAGGGAAGTAGGTAGGACTCCCACGCTTGGTTTGATCTGTATGGTCATGAGCCTTTGGGTAGGTTCTTTAGGATTGGTGCAGAAGGGAACAATGTTGCGGGTACCTTTATCACCTAAGGTGATGTTCTGTTCTTGGTAGTTGAGGATGAGGCCATGCCTGTCTGACCAGGAATCCCCAAGGATGAGGGGGTGCGGTAGGCCTTTCAACAAGATGAGGGACAAGGGGTAGGTGTTGTTTCCTATTATCAAGGGTAGTTCTTGCTCACATTTGTATCCCGTGTCTTTGGTGCTGTTTCCCAAGATGATCTGTAGACGGTTCTCAGAGGCAGACAGGCCTAGTTCTTGGGCTAAGTCTGCGTCAATGAAGCTCTCATCTGCTCCAGTGTCAATGAACGCCTTTAGTTTTTGGGTTGTTCCCCCAACGTTAACAGATACTAGGATGAACTTGTAAGACTGGGAAGAAGCGTTTATTTGGGCCAATGAGATGGGAGCAGGGGTTTTCTTTGGGCAGGCTCTGGTCAAGTGCCCTGCCTCATGGCAGTGAAAACAGAGACCTTCTCTGTAGTGTCTTTGGAGTTCCTCAGGGGTCATTCCCCCTCTGTTGGGTGTGGCAGTTTGGGATGGGCGGGTCTGAGAGGGCCCGGCATTCTCTTGGTTCATGCTGAGGCCTTTGCACAAAGGAATCAGGTCTTCTAAGCCAAGTGTGGGCGGGTGGTGCTTTAGTAAGTCCTTCATGGCTGGGTTCACTCCTTTTCGGAAGATGATGGCTGACAATTTGTCCTCAAGTTGAGTGTGGGTCTTTAGTTTAAGGAAATTGTCAATGTAAGCCTGAATGGGTCAAGAGCCTTGGCGGATTTCTAGCAAGGAGTTCAGGGCGTAGTATCTGGTGTCGCAATCCTCCCCAGTTGCCATTAGTTCTGCCTCAAACTTGGCATAGTCCAAACAGAACTCTACATCTTCTGCTGTGGCTTTGCCAAACCAGTCCAGAGCGTCCCCAGAGAGCATGGAAGCGACCCCCAGTATTTTCTTGGTGTTGCTGGCGTAGGAGGGTGCGTTGGTCTGGAAGTGCAAGCAGAGGACTGGCATAGCGCGTCAGGCTTCCTCGAGTGTGAGCTTCCCCATCTGGGGCATCTCTACCTTGGTGAGGGACTGGTTTACAATCACATTTTGCACTTGAGAGGAGGGCTTGTTGGTATTGGTGGCGGCAGTGTCAATTCTTTTTGGTTTGTTTGGGTTTGTGCTCTTCCACATAGAAGAGATCAGGTTCATGGTCATCTTATAGGTGTAATAAGTGATTATCAATAACAAAAGCATACAAGATGCCCCAAGAAATAACAACATCTTGGGGCTCAGGGTACCAGGTTTTAAAAAGATTGCCATAATGTCAGGGACCCACTCTTGGGCGGCCGGCCCGCTGGTTTCAGAGGTAACTTGGGCCGGGTTTTTTGCGGGCAGGGCCCACCACAAGAGAGGGGCTAACTTTAAGAGGTAAGAAGCAGACTTTCCTAACCAAGACCACAGGCCGGCAGCCGGTACAATGGTGTCCACCACCCCAGTGAGGGTGATGTACACTATACCAAAAAGCTTGCTGGTATGGTTGGTTGGCAGGTCGGGGGAAGAGGCTGGCATCAGTTTTGGTGTTACAGGTGGTTCCATATAAACGTTGTAGGCCGGGAGGTAGTTGAATTTTCCTCTAAATAACTTGGGGGTAGAGAATATCCACAGGCCTTGGCAGTTGTATCTGACAGCGGATTGGATGCGGGCTAATGGGTCAAGTTCAATGATTTTCTCTGGTGTGTAATCCTTATATTTGGGCTTTAATGGGTAATCAGTAAAATGAACAGGCCCCAAAGGGAGCACCAGGTGGACAGAAAACTGCGGGCAGAGGGGCAGGAGGGCTGGGGGATCTTGAACTTAACTTATAGACGGCAAATACAAAATATGGTAATAGCTGTATGAGCCAAAGTAACATAACCTTTATTCAAAAATGGCAATAAGTTTGGAGCGCAGGGTCCTTTGGTCTATATAGCACCCCACCTCCAAACTTAACATTTTCCATGGGTTCATCAGGGCATTGGGGAAAGCTGGGCCGGGGGAATTGGGTACTTGGGTCTGAAAGCAGCAAAATGGCGCTTGGCCCGGGAGTTCTTTCATTGGTCAAAAATCTCAATTTGGCTACCTGATTGTCTTGCTTTAGCGTTGTGGTCATGGGGCCGGGCCGCGGGCCCGTGCCTCTTTCCTGGGTAGGCTCCTGATTGGTTGCTTGAGAGGACTTCAAACTCATGAAGCTTACATAGGCGCCATCTCTGCCTTCATTAGGCAATTTGAGAGGCTCCTCTTTGGGCGCCACTATGGTTGGGCTGGTGTTGGTATTCTGGCTTTGGGAATTCACAGGAGCCTCAGCTTGCAGGGGTTTGATCCCCAAAAAACACGGGCAGGCGGCCCAGCAGTCCATAGGCCCGGCGGCCCGTAGGGATCCAGGGCCGGGGTTTGAATCCTGCTCCCGGGCCTGGGTTTCCAGAGGGGAAGAATTGTCAATCTTGACACTGACAGTTAAATACTCACTTCCAGATACAATACCTTACAAAGATCCTGTCAAAGATAAGTCATTTGGAAAAATAATTTCCAGATAGCTGAGAAAAGAAATTCATCTGGAAACTCTTTAGAAAATATTGGTGGCACTCAGAAATGATGTGATATAATTTAGTAATACCAGTCAATGTATAATTTGAAGTCAATATGATAATGATAATTTAGCATAAAATTTTTTATACTTAATCTAGAAGCTATTTAATTAATAGAGCGTCAAAACAACAGGGTCAACTCCTGGGCAAAGTTCCGCCCAAGAGATTCTTTGATCTCCAAACCAACTTCCTCATTAACTGTAGCCAAATGCAGAAGTCAACTCAAATTAATAAATGCAGCAACAAGAACCAGTGACAATCTCATCTCAGTGGACAACTCAATTTGGCGCTTCACTCATTACAAGGATAACACCACCCCCTGTTCAATCTAACTAACTGATTGCCCCAATCTTGTCCCCCTATAATGATTCACACCAACTGTCAGGAGTTCAGGCATAGAGAGTGTATTGGTTGGCTTGGGACAGAATACGGCCGGGCCAGAGGGTAATGTACATCATAGAATGGGTGCTAACTTGATAATATAGGACACAAATTGCCCAAGCAAAAATAAGGGCCCTGAATTGGGCACCATAGTGTCTACCATTCCCGTCAAAGTAATGTAGAGTACTCCAAACAGTTGGGTGGACGTGGTCTTGGCAGCAGTGGGGGGTTCCATTGGGCGTTTGGGCTGCAGGGTTAAGGAAGAGTCATGGGAACAAAGTAGGCAGGCAGATAATTGTACTTGTTTTTGATTAATAAGGGCGGCACCTCAATCCTCTTTCCTTCATGTCCTATGTATTCAGTTTCTCTAGTCCTTGCCAAGGGATTGGCAATGAAGATGGTCTCCAAGGTGCACTCTGCATAGGCGGGGTTGGGTGGGTATTTGGTAAAATGCACAGGTCCAAAGGGGGCTCCTGGGGGACGGTATAGTGCCTGGGGAGGGTTGGCAGGTTGGTCTCCAGAGGGGGAGGTTGCCTGATGGTCTACTTGGCTGGAGTTAAGATGGAAGATCACTAAGACTAGATAAGGTAAGATTTGTTTGAACCAAAGGTTCATAAAACTTTATTATTGAAAATGACAATATGGTCATCACTATACCGCCAGGGCTTTTATACCATAGGTTTTTGCTTTTTCAATTTTTGCAGGGTTCAGGTTCACAGACAAGGCACTGGTGGGGCATGGATCTTGGCTTAGAGTCTTGAGGGCAACAGATCCAGGTTGTGCCTGCTCTAGTGAACAGAAGTGGCAATGCTTTGTTCTGCCGCTACTGTTCACCACGTCACCTGAGTAGTCCAATTGTACTACCCATTCTGGACAGAGGACTAGAAGCTGCTGGCGGTCATTGGCAGAGTTAACAGTAGGTTTTTTTAACCTCCTTAAGGCAAGCTACAACCTCTGTATAGGTCTGGATTTTTGGTGGCACAAGGTTGGCAGCAATCTGGTGACCATTTGGGGAATTGTCCTTGGGAGACTGGCAGGTCTTGGAGTAACTCGTCAACTCAGGTTTGCAATTTAACAAGTTGGCGGGTTCCCGTCCACTTTGTGTGACTTGAGTAGACTTTGGAGGGTCAGGGTTCAATTCCAGGGTCTCCAGTGTTGATTTCAAACCTCCAGTATTGACGCTTGGCAGGTTTCTGTTCCCCCTGTTTGGGGTCATCTATCTCTGGTGGTCCAGGGGTTGACCCAACTGGCAGCTGGGTGGTTTCCTGTCCACTCTGGTCAATATAAGGCTTTCCATGAGACCCAGGGTTCAATTCCCAGGTTTTCAATACAAGTATTGAAATGTCATTCATGACACCAACTATATATTTCCCATATCTCATATAAGATAATTATATAGTTTATAATCACTTCCCCCATATAACTCTGCTAATAAAGCACAGTTACAACAAGAGTGAAATGGTTTATAAAATTTATATAAGATATTTACATGACAACCCATAAGCTCAAAAAAGTCAAGAAACTATCTTGAATCTATTGTAAAAAAGTTGTCCAACCTAGTTGCCACTACATCTCACAACACCCCAAGACACTCATATAGTTACCCATGAAGATTCTAATGCTATGCCCTTGCTCAGTCCCTAAGTATTATTACATCTTATATCCCCATATGCAGTGTGTAACCTATTTACACCATCATTGGTAATAATATTGAAGTATATACTCAGAATACTGATTATCCTTCACCATTTTAATTCTTCATGACCACCTCCTCTGTGTCTTAATGTCTTTTCTTTACAGTATAAATATTCACTATATAGCCAAATAAATATCATAATATTACAAATCTATTTCCTGACCCTTCTTGAAGGCAACTGTGGTGAACTCAACTTTATGGATTAAAAAGGAATAATACAAAAGTGAGAATCTAAAAGTGGCCAACTTGGCACTTTTTAAATTTCAAAATTAGACTAAAACAATTTATTTGGGATAAGAAAATTGATATGGAAATATAAAAGACCTTTTATTCATTCTCTCAATCAATAAAGCCAAGAAAAGGCAATCACTTTATTATGAAAAGCTATTTGAAAAATTAACAGGTATTGGCTTGGCCACTTTTAGATTCTCACTTTTTCATCCATACAGTCAATTTTGTCACAGCTGCCTTCTTGAACCATTAACTTCCCCACCTTGTTCAATTCATGAACCATAAACATTTCAGTTATAAAAAATATAATACATTTATCAATACACCAGTTTTCAAACCTACAGTTATGAATAATCAAGTCAGCTCAGAAGAAGTTAGCCAAAGAAGTTTAAAGTAAACCAAGTATATGATTAATCTATATACAGTTTCCAATTTTTTATTGCGCTCATTTAGTCTTCTTTTGATCTGAGTGAGTAACATCTAAGCTGACTTAACTGTATTCATCCCCATAGGTTTAAAATCCATATTAATGCTTTATTAACATTGTGATACACTTTTGGATATATTGGATTAAAACTGCAGGGCTCTGAAATGCAGCTGTGGTTGTCCTCACAAAACAATCACCCTGGGAATCAAATATAGAGCTATCCACTAGGAAAACCAGAGTATGGTTTAGAATTAAAGTCCCATAATTATCAGTTCAAATTGCCACCTCATGCACCAGGACCAGTTCTTTAACTGGTTTAGGAGGGCAAAAGAATTCAACTGACTGGGTTCTACCAGCTTAAGTGCTAAAAATAGACCAGATAGCTCTCAGGAGCATATTGGGGCCCAGTTAATACCACCAATCAACTGGGTGCTTTTCAGATCAACTATCAGTTGGTTCTGTGGTAGGAAGTGTGAGATTAGGCTGATTGACCACAAATGATCAGGCTAATCATTGAACCCAGATCTTTATCAGTTACATGCTTTATTATCATTGGGTCAATATTCTATTAAGTGTAGTAATTATATGCTGTGTAATAATCAATATATTATAATAGATATGTCAGTTATATGCTGTGTAATCATTAGTTTATTATAATAGATACAACAATTATACGCCGTATTATCACTTGATGATCATTCCTATGTGTAGTGATTATACGCCGTATTATCACTTGATGATCATTCCTATGTGTAGTGATTATACAATGTATTATCACTTGATTATCATTTTTATTTGTAGTGATTATACGCCATAAAATTACTAGTTTATTATAATTGATATTAGCATTATACACTGTATAAACGTTAGCCAACATAATGATTATCACTGATTACATGGTGTGTAATCATGTAGTCATCAATTGTATATCACTCATTCCATCCTACTGGACGTTGTACAGTAGTTTTAAAAGCTATGGCAACAAGCAAAAATTCTTCAGATTTAAACAAAATCCAAGTCACGCAAGATTCAGGATTCAATTAATTTAAATATCTTTGGTTAATAAATGAACTGTCAAACCAAAAACAAAATTTCACTAACTCATCATACAAAATTATATCAAACATCAAGCGGTGTAGTTCAAACCACAAACAAAATGAACTGACACAACAAGTGAAATGAGCGGATGCTATTCCAGAGTATATTATAATCCAATCAGGATTCATATGAGGCACCAACAGAAGGACTAAAGTGAAACAAAACTTGAGCAATCTAGAAGTGAGATTATACAAGCACAAAACAAAATGAACTCACACAAGATGTGTAGTATGAGCAGCCTAAAATAGAAAACTATCAATTTAATAGCCAATCAACAGCTATCCAATTCAGGACCAGAGGCATTTTATCCATTTTCATGGCTCCAGATTTATATGAAAAGGTTTGAGAACCTTCCAAATATGGGCTTGAGATTACACTAAAAATAAATTTTTAAATTTTAAAATTTCTACTTTTAGTGATTTTATCCTAGGTTTTTTACAATGGTTTTTACAAGCAATATCTTTGACGGCGCCAGCAGCAGCCAAGCCAGCTGCAATGGAGGCAAGGCTCAGAACATGGAGGCACTCGTTTACACCCAAGCCTTTGAGGCAGGCAATAAGGAAGCTGAGCTGTTACTGTCCCCCGACTCATATGGCTTTGACTTGTTTGAGAGTCACTTAGCATCTAGCTCTGCCCTTGCTCCCACATCCACCCCTGCACAAGCTGCCCGTCAACCAACCAATCAGGATGGCAACCTCAATCCAGAACAACTTCCTGCCATCAGACAACCTGCCCCCCTACAGCCAATCAGGCTTCAGCTCCTGCTGCCCAGCGCCCCAAACTCAGAATAATCACTGCCCAAATTCTTCAGGAAATTGTGGCACTAAACCTACAGGGTCTGTCGTGGTACCAGATTGCTGCCCAGCGCCCCAAACTCAGAATAATCACTGCCCAAATTCTTCAGGAAATTGTGGCACTAAACCTACAGGGTCTGTCGTGGTACCAGATTGCTGCCCAGTTGCAATTTACCCAAGCCACCATAATGCGGGAGTTCAACAACCTAATGAACAAGGGAAATCTGATTGGGACAGCCAAGAAGCCAAAGAAGGCCACAGAGTCCCAGATAACCAAGGCCTACCCAATAATGCTTGACCTCCTCCAGCGGGACCCCAAGCTTCCCTTGACCCAGGTCCAGAAGCAACTTTCACACCATGGCATTTGGGTGTCTGAGCGCATGGTGCAGCTCTGGATGCACAGAAAGGTGGCTTCAATTAGGGTTCTTACAAATTTTGCTGGCAACCAATGGGATGGCGCTGAGGATTCCCCATATGACACCACAATCAAATCAACCCTGGTCAGATGCTTGACAAGTCTAAAAGATGACATCATGTTTGTCTTGTACTAAAAGTTATCAATTGCATTTGACAATTTTGGTGAGCAAGGAAAAGCTTTCACCAAGAATGGAAGGAAGAAGGTCAAGAAGGGGACTTTCATTGGTGCATTTCTGGCTGTTTCAGCCAAGGGTTTTGTCTACTATTGGACAAATCCTGATTTCATCAATGGGTACTCATACAGCCACATCCTCGGTGAATTGCTTGACTCCTGGGATGGCTCAAATTCCAAATACCAGGTTTTCTTGAGCCACCAGATGGAGGAAAGCTCCACTGCCCTTGAGGCCATCCAGGGACGCGGGCACCAGGCCTCAGTCTACCCCACCAGCCATGCAGACGTCCATCTGGCTGATGTTGTCTTCTTCAACATTAGAGATACACTACAGGAGCGCCGCCCTCAGGCTTTCAACAACCTCTATCTTGGGGTCCTTGATCACAATTTTCTCTTTGGTCACCAAATGGTGGCTGACTTGTTTGTGCAAATGGTTTTCCATGTGAACATGGGCAACCAATCACGCAAGGATAAGCGCCTCCCATCCTGTGCCACAGCCACCTACCAGCCCATCCAGCCAATGACTGATGAGGAGTAAAATGAGTGGTATATGGCAGCCATCACGCGCAATCCTCCTGTCTCCACCCCCACCACCAATGCCCCTAACCCGCAAGCCCAACCCATCCAATCCCAGACCCCCCAGGCCAGCACCACCTCTACGTCTTCCTTCCTGCGCCATTCTGCCTACTAGGCATCACTTTTCCCTGCCTCAATAAACCCCCTGGTCCCAAAAAATTTCTATTTATATTATCTTTATTTTGAATTTCAATTGTTTGTGTGCTCTCTGTTTATAGTTGGCTATATTCTTTATGTTCAGATTATTTCTATAAAATCATATATTTACTATGTCATGTATCTAGATCCTGAACACAGTTATTTTTAGCACCCAAACACATCTCCTTGTGAAAATATTAACAGCAATTTGGTGATCAACTGAATTTAAATTAGAAAATTATAGGTTAATTGTATTTAGATAAAGTTGTTACTGATCTGAATTCAAAACCTTAATGATAAAATTTAAGTCAATCAGGAGCCAAGTGATAAAGTGATTGTTGTGACATAAAGGGTCATTCAATAATTCTTTGATGCATGTACGCTAATTAATATGATTGGCTGGATTTTTTGACATTGTATGCCATTGCTGCTGTGGTGAGTTGTTGATGGAATAGTGCTAACCCAGCAGCTGATTGGGAAATAGTCCATCAACAAATTGCCACAGTGGCAATGGTGTACAATGGCAAAACATCCAACCAATCATATTAATTAGCGCACATGCCTCAAAGAATTATTGAATGACCCTTTGTGTCACAACAATCACTTTATCACTTGGCTCCTGATTGGCTCAAAGTTTATCATTAAGGTTTTGAATTTGGATCAGTAACAACTTTATTTAAAAACAGTTAACACTATAATTTTCCAATTCAAATTTAGCTGATCATCAAAGCATTGTTACTATTTTTACAAGGGGCTATGTCAAGCGCCAAAAATAATATGATAATCAAGGAAACAATGCCAACACAAAGCAGACAACACATATTGAGATGAGCGTAAAACATATACACAATGGGTAAAAAGATGGGATAATGTAGTGAATGGGAAAAAAGGAATACACAAAGAGGCAACAGTATCAAAATAACACAGAATTTATTGAGGCAAAAGCTATAAAAACATAAGAAAAGGTTAGTAAAAAATCAATGAGTGAATTGGAAAAGCTTCTGAAGGACCTCAACTTGGCAATTGCCAAAATAAAGGACATTGACCACAAGGTCAAAGCAAAGGTGAAGTCTGCTGTCCTCACTGGGGACAAAATTGACAAGGTGTCTGCAAAGGCACTAATGTCAAAAATGCCTGACACCCCAGAGAAGACAATTGAGTGCTTACTAAATATTCAAAAAACTGTGGCCAAGGAGCTCCAGTTCAAGGCATACAATCTTTCTGTGCTGTCCGTCTGGGTTGATGACCCGGAGATGTATGACCACCTCAAACCTGCCAAGCATGCCAGGGCAGAGGATACCAAATTGCCCGCGCAACTGCTTGCGCCAAGAATGGCAAAGCCAGCTGAAGCCGCCAGCAAGGAAGAAACCCAAGAAGGTAACCTAAAAAATTATAATTAATAAAAATTCTTAAATACTTACCTTTTTTAGAAGATGTTGATGGTGAACTCTGCCAGGTCCTGGTCCCTTTTGTCCCCCCATCTTCTATGCCAACTATGCTAATCATGTGGCAAGGCAGCTTTTCCTGTCCCCCCCTGTCTTGCAGGAGCTTGAAGACAGGATCCATGGTACATTCCCAATGTCCAGGGAGTCATTAGCTGGGCTTTTCTATGGTGAAGGGGCATCTGAGTGGGCAGTTACTGCCTACAAGGATGCCCAACTGGTCCGCCTGGACCCGGTTAACCTTGGTGGAGTTTACTGTGTAAACTCTGTTGAGCTTGTTTGGGACGTCCTGGAAACACTCCCATTCAAGAATATACTGGAGATGGGCCGGGCTCATGCGGCTGCTTGCTTCTGCTTCCCGGTGGAGCATACCATCTTTTACCTGTTGGAACACTTTGGGCGTGCAGTATCAAAATTGGCTGTTGCAGACGCAACAGCCATAAGGAAGACAAAAATCCTCCTAGCAGACTTTAGGCTGGCCTGGAGTGCCAACAAGACAGGGGTTCCTGCAGCTATGGAGCTGAACTTTGCCTAAACCAAACACAAGAAGAAGATTAGTGCTTTATACAACAAATTGTGCAAGTTTACAGAAGCCTTTTCTGGACAAAGGCTTCACCTTGTTGTTTACCTTGGGTATCTTTTCTTCTTTGGGATGAGCGCCAGTGTAGAGGACCTAGACGGGGTCCTTCTTGGGGTTGAAAAGCCCAGGCTCTCACTGGACGGGAATAAGGTCCCCCCTGGGTACAAATTGGTGGATCACATCATCCAGGACGCCCTGGTCCTGGCTGGCATCTTTGGGTTTGCAGCCCTGCCAGAAAAGCTGCTTCTCCATTCCCACCTCATCATCCTTCCTTTTACCAGCAGGCGCAAATACTTTAATACAGGTGTATCCACCGTCCACTATGTGGCAGTGGAGGTTGTGCGCCACCTCCATCACGGGGTGGGTACATACTGTCAAACCCATTATAGGCGCACTTAATTATATCTCTATATCAATAAATCTATTTATACTCTACTATATTTTTATATTATAAATAGTTTTTTAAATAATATTTTAGCAAATGAGATTTGCAAAATATATTGCAGAAATGGGTTTCATAAAAGTATAAAATAATATGGTATTAAAATAAATTTCAACCTTACAATTTAAATTTAATTTTTATAAGACTATTTTATATTTATTTGACAAAAGTGATATAAACATATTTGTGTAATCCAGTATCAAGAGTTTGGGATAACCTCAGATGACATATTAAATAATACATAATAAAATAAATAAATTACTTATATCTATTGATGGATCTTCTGAATGTGATTGCAGGTGTGGAATCATCTAAATATAAAATGATAATCAATAAATCTTGAATAGTAAATTAGAGAATATAAAAAAAGTTGGATACACTAAGCCTTTAATTGATTGGCTGTTTGGCTAGGCACACGGGATTAACAAATCAGCGTGGTCATATAATTTGGCCACAGTCTCAGCTGGGAGGGTATGGATCCCAGCCTGCAGCAAATCAAAAAGGTCCTCTGTCCCAGTTGGGGTTCCTTGCTTGACAACTTGCTTGAGCCACCCAAAGACTTCCTCAATGGGATTTAGGAAGGGCAAATAGGCAGGGAGGAAGAGAAGGCGCAAATTTTCTGTGGCCAATTGCTGGGGGCCCACTGCAATGCTGGTGTTGATTGATGGAAATTCTTCAAGAATATCTGCCACCTTTTGGAGACCAACATTGTCCAATACAATTACGTTGGTGAAGCCCAGGCTTGTGCGCCTCAGGTGCTCCTGGACCAATTGGAGAAATGATAGGAAGGCCTGGCTATTGTTGGAGCCTAGTATCATTTGGTATAGATCAACCCCCTTTGGACCAAGAAGAGCCATCATTGAGTATGCTGTGGTGCGGACTGCAGCAAGCCAAGCCATATTGTCATTGGAGCCTTTGGGGACATAACCATACTCATTGTGCATCAACAAGGCAAATGCTGATTTGTTGATATAATAGAATTTTACTGTCCCCTTGGCTTTGGGGGAAGTGTACACCTCCGCATAATTTTTACAGGTCTCAATATTGGCTGGGCTGTTCTGATTGTAGGGGGATACCCTGAGCTTTTTCCAGGAAAAGCACATTCCCTTGACCAAATGATAATAGAAGGAAATTGAGGCCTCAATCCAAAAAGCAGACTTTACCATGGCCTGTATATTTACCAGTTCAAGATGGCAATCTTGGGTTATCCACTGGCAGATTGCCCATTTGTGCTCCTTGGTGAGCATGGTTGAAACACACAAGGATTTCTCCGCGGCAAGGACTCAGCCAGTATCAATGAACTTGTTGAAGGTCTTTGAGGCGTACTTGGGATCCACCCCAACAAGGGCTGCGTCTGCCTTGTAATCACCCAATTCCCGCATTAGCTTAAGCAGGATGATGTGTTTGATGTCAGGGATGCGCTTCTGGGCGGGCTTTGTGGGTTCAGACAAGCCAGGATCCTGATTGATGACAGGCTTGCAAGGCATGGGCACCTTGTTGTAGAAGGCTGTAACCTTTTTGAGCACTAGCTGTCCCTCATTGGTTTGGTAGAACTGGGGCTCCTTGTCATCCTCCTGATTGTTATCACTGACGTAGGGCTCATAGCTAGTATCAAGTACAGGCTTCACCTTCTCCAGCATGGCTGACGGGACCGACTCTTGCCGGTACACAACGTCAAACACATACAAAGTAAGTTCTACCTCCTTGTTTCTAACCATTTTGGTAGTGGTGACCTTGGTTGGCTTCTGGGTCAGCTTTGGGACCCAAGGGTTTATGCTCTGCACCCTAGAAGCTTGTGCTCCTTGAACCGGCTGTGTCAGTGCAGCGTCACTATGGAATTCTCCTCTCCTGCCTCCCTCCTGAGTAGGCACTTGTGTTGTACTAAGTCTATTCTTTGACCTGCAGGGGCAACCACAACCGCGGCGCACAACAGGTGCAATGGCAGTCTGTTGTTGTGTTTCTTTCATTTTAAAATTTAATAAAATATTAAGTAAACTTAATTAAGTTACTCCCTATTTTTAATTTTTGCTTTTATCTGTTTATGGATATTCAATTAATATTTTTCCCACCCAGTATCCCAATTATAGATTTTTTATTTCTTAGTTAATTGTTTTTGGTTTTACAACACTCATTTTAAAATACTCAAAAAAATCCACCCATTTTCCTAGATTTTACTGCCAAATTCAAACACCCAACACAATATTTTTAAAATTTATGTTTCAAATCTTGTGTCTTATTTTAGATACCTTGGTATCATTCATGATTACAATCCATTGCACACATTGTGTGAGTGATTTTGTTTACATTGTGAGTTGCTATTGTGTTTTGTTTTTGCATTGAGTTTTGACACACCTTGCTTGGGTGTATTTTGTCACCAATTCACATAGTAAACATATGTACACCAAAAGTCAACTTACATCATTTTTTTGTGAATCAATGTATTTTGGATTATATTTTGAATGGTTTTGCTTTGCGTGTGAGCCTTTTGTTGCTGTGTTGACCCATTTTGCCCATTAACGCCAATAAACCCTGTTAATAGAGTATATATTTTAACCTGAGAGTTGGATTCTGTTTAAATCTGAAGAATTTTTGCTTGTCACCATGGCTTTTAAAACTACTGTATCAACTCAGTCCCACCCAACCTGATGAACGTATATGAGTATATCAAACAAGTGATGCGCATATGGCTAAGCAATACTGAGTTTAGATCAGCATTACACAGCGTATAATTGGATTCCTTATTTGTTTGGGTGAGCATTACACGACAGATAATCCACAAGTCAATATTGGATCAAGTCTTCTATTATACAGTGTATAATCCCCAATTCAACCTGTTGCATTAATAAGCAGAAGGCTCACCAGCCAGAAAAGGATCACTGATTAAGCCCTACAAATGAAATACCAGAATTCTATCTTCCAATGTTGAAGGACAGATTAAGGACCATTTATAAGTGTCAACTAAATATGGCGTAGTTTCCCAGCGCAATAATAGGCGTGTAAGATACAGCCAATCAATAAATGACAGTAGGCTAGCTCAAGAAGAGCGTAGGCTGTAGCTGAAGTGCCATGTACGCCTGCTAAGGCCAGTAGCAACACACGTGCCAAGGACAGCCAATCAGGATAGGCGCAGCCAGCAAAGATGGATCTATTGCAAAGGTAGCCACTGAGAACTGTCTGAAAGGACAAGAACAAGGGTTGTTTCAGTATATATTAATACAGACGCCTGAAAGGATGACAACAAGTTCTTAGTTACACCTGGATAGATTGCAGCTGCTGGCTAGATTGTACTCCAGTTTCAATAAATGTAATTATCTTCAAAGTTCTATTCTATTGTAGTCTGTAGTGCTCTTGCATAGGATTAGTTAGAGTACATTGGCAAGGCTAACATCTATCTGTAGCTTTGAACATACCAGCAATAACCCAAGTTGCTCAACAGGAAGATTGTGGCTCTCCTGCTCCCAGGAGGACAAAAATGGGCAACATCACCCATGTCAACAATAATAATGTCAACAGTGGCCATATTGACACTTTTTTGACATGGTCACTGTCAACTCAAAACTCTAAATCTCCTATGTTTTTTGCTAGTTGCACTAGCTTAATTCTTTTTTAAAGCGTTCAGGGGTGAAAACCCAGAAAACATTACAAAATTATGGCCATTTCAACACAATTTAATATTAAGCTTAATAAAAACTCAATTTAACCAGATTTTTCTTTACATTTACCAATAAAAGTTAATTTATTTTTTATTTGTTTTCACAATGTAAAAATGTCAATTTCAACACTTTTTAGGCCAAACTTATTTTTAACACTAAAACTAAAACATCTACAGTACTAAAATTAAGTGCACATTTAAAAACATTTTTATTAAATTAATATTTAGAAAAAGACATTGCACGTATAGCTGATTGTTGAAATGTTCATCTTATAAATTTATATGTGGCACTTATTCTGGCTTTAATATATTAGGTGGATTAGTGGCTAACAGCAATCCAATAATTTAAGCGTGAGTTACTATGTAATTTACTGTAGAGTTTATTATTAAAAATAATGTCAACACTCAGAAATGTCATTTATTTGCTTGTGATCATCTGCCAGGGTGGAGTTAAGCAAATTAGAGTGGCACAATTAAGCTTAAATTAATATGCCACCTCATATAAAGAATGTTGTAAGTGATGTTGTTGACACTTTACCCCTTTCATTACTGAAACCACTTTCTTTAAAACTTTCAATATACACAATGGTAAACTATCATATTAAAACTACCCAAATATTATTTTTAATAAAGAAATAAAGAACTTTGATAATTTTTTTAACTTATTTTCATATGTTTTTTTTTAATTTTATTATGTGAACAAAAACACACAGAAAACAGTTAATATTTGCTAGTCTACTTAAATTTAATTAAGTGTACTATGTTTTTTCATAGTAAATTTTCAAAAAAAGGTCAACAGTGGCAATGTCATCAATAATAATGTCTACAATTTTTCTAATTGTCAGTGAGAATTCAGCTTTTTTTACTAATTGTCACTCATAATGTTTCCGCTTTTCAGTTCTCACATATAAAACTTTATGTTTTACATAATAAAAACTTCTCATTTTTTGATATGTTGTATTTTTTCTTTTATCTTCCATATTTTTTAATTTTTAAAATAAAATCCATATCTAAATATAATACTTTTACATATTTCTCTTATCTTTTAATTTGTTATTTATAACTTTAATAAAATAAAAACTATACAAGTATTTTTTACCTTTTAAATGCCAATAAAAGCCACATAAAGTTTACTTTTTATATATTATGTTTTTTAAGTTATTTTTTTTAAATAAATTGCTTTATTTTAAACCCTTTTACTAATTATTTTAGGACAAGAACACCTCTAAGCAGCCTAAAGGAACCAAGCGTCCCTCTAAGCCCACCAAAGCCATCAAGAAGAAGCCTGTCTCATCAAAGAATGCCACTCCCAAGCCCTCTCCTGAGAAGAGCCCTGCTCACTTCACTGGGGGAGAGGAAACTGATGGTTCAGTTACTGACCACAGTTTCTACAACTTGGCTTCAGATGAGGAGCCAACCAAGAAGCAGCGCCAGGCCAAAAAGACCCCACCCAAGGATAAGTCTCCTGAACATGAGGAGCACCAAGATAAGCCCCCTTCTGCTTCCCCCACCATTGAACCCCCCTTCAAGTTCATCTGGGGATGATACAAATCCCTGCCCCAATTACTTCCCTGGCTTCTGCCATGTACCTGCTGGCCCCTGGGACCCTCTGTTGGCCCACAATATCTGCAATGTTGATGGGAAGTTCAAGCTTCCTTCCACCTTAGCAAAGTTTTTCCCATCATGAGTGTCAAAGGTGGGCCAGCCATGGTGGCAAATGGTTACATCTTCTCATGCAATAAAGCTAACTGGGGCTTCAAGAGCCAGCACTATACCTGTTAGGACCGCTCCTGCCCAGTGCAGCTCAATACTGAGCACTGGGGCTTGGTACAGACCATTAAGGGTGAGCATACCTGCATCATTCCCAACACAACCATTGCCTGCCTTCTCAAATGGTATCTGGTGCAGGTCATGCTCACCTCAAAGGACCTTTCCCCAACCCAGCTAGCTGTGCTTGCCTGCAAGTACCTCTCCCCCACCAATCTGAAGAGGGTGCCAACCCTGTTGTGAATAACGGCATTCATCATGTTTTGATTTCGCCTTTGGTGGGCCATTTTGAAGACAAATCTCTTGCTTTTGCTTTCAACTCTCAAAATGAACTGGCTTCTGCTTCAGGAAATATGATTGTTTGGTTTCCTGAATCTGCGCAACTCACTTGCCCCACTCATGCTTGTGGCAAGTGATCCTATCGTCCTGGTAGTGTTTTGTGGTATTCCCAACCACTATATATTCCATTTCCATATTTATCAATAAAATTAAGTTCTATTCAAATTTTTATCTTTGTGTCTTCTGTACTTCTGCGCCTCTCTCTAGCCACGCCTAGTAGAGATTATTCATCCAGGGCCGCAAGGTAAACACAATTGCCTTCCCTGTCATCTAACCGTACTTAGTACAAATCCAATCCTAAGGTTAGGATTCCCCGTTGTATGTCTGTGCTGCACCTCAGAACATGACAAAAATGGTGCTCACTACAGGGGCTGTAAGCCCCTTGGTTATTCCTTTTGCATCTATGTTTGCAGGCCCCTTGCCTCCTCCTATTTGGGAGTCAACCTTGCCTGAAATTACCAGCCCTCCTATTGAGGAAGACATCGCCAACCTGCCTATTGTCCCTACTGTACTGAACCTTAGGAATGGTCCCCGCCTAGTTGCTTACCCTATGGGTACCCCTGACTTGGAACAAGTCATGGCAGCAGCCCTTGGGATAGCTTGGGACGGGGCCATCCCTTACCTTCAGTTACAGTTTAGCTGTTCCAAATACTATGAGTTAATTGTGGCCCCTCAGTTTTCACAACACCTCCTCCCAGTGGCTGGCTCCGCTGATCATCTGCTGTCATCCTTTGTACAGCCCGCCTTGGCCCACCACCAGATGGTGTTGGGACTACACGTCCAAACAATCTTGTCTCTACAAGAAGCTATTATCCATCATTGGGACCAGTTTGCTGCCTAATAACAGTGGATCCATTCCCTGTTCTCCCTGGTATCTGATAATCAGCGTGATTTGGTCACCTCTCAAACACCTTTAGTCAATTCCATTGAGCAAATGCCACAGTTCATCACTGAGTACGTTAGGGAGCAACTACATGAGTTTCACCATTTAGAACAACCCTGGCAAACTCAAGTAGACTCCACCCTAAACACTTATCTCTCCAACTTTGAGCGCCTAGTACAACAGCTCAATGCATTTAGTGTCTATTCCTTTGAGCAATTGCAACAGGTAGCTGACCTTGCCGCCCAAGGTCTAAATGAACTCAATGCGGAATTTGATTAAGAGAGAGCTACCACTGCTGCTGCTATAGCCAAACTTCAGATTCAGGTGAATAAGCTGTCCACTCCCAAACCTGATGTTCTGCCCTCTACTCCTGCTGATGATCTGGTGAACAGAGAGCAGAAAATCTGGGAGGCCATCCGGGAATTACGCGCTTCCACTTGTAGCCAAGGACGTCCTACTGAAATGCCTCAACCTGACCCCCAGGTTCTTGCGCTGACTGCTCAGGTTGCTAACTACAGCAAGAAGTTGCTGCCTTACGTGAGGTAATGACAGCCGCTGCTAGCCCACTTGGGGTTAACAAGGAGGATGGCTGTTGTCCTGGTTTGGCGGGGGCTCCTCAAATCTACTATTCCAGAGAGTTGATTGCCCTAGCTAATGAGGTGGACCATTTGAAACAAGACCAGACTGAGTTGGACATAGACGTACAGGAGATGAGTGAGTTGATTGATTTGGTAAACAACAGATTTGCCCCTTGCCTATCAGTGGGGCCATCCCTTACTTTGCAACTTGCTGAGCTCTCCACTGTTGTCACTACCCAAGGACAACACCTAGATGTTACTGAACAACAGACCACCCTAGCCAACACTACGGGTGCCAGAACCACTAAGACTCTGACAACCCTTGAAGAAAGTATTCAACAACTATGGGCTAGACAACCCCCCTCTGAATCTGAAGCTGAGTTCTCCCCGCGCATAAATGTACTCAATAGCAGCAATGGTGATCCAGCTCCCAAGGCACACTTCAAGTCTACTTTTAAGTAAGTCTTTGATCCCAAAACCTTGAAAATTGCAGCTTTCTTAACTATTTATGAGACTGCCATGAGACGAGCATCATATGAGGTTAAAAAGGAACACATTCTAACCTGCCTACACCTGATCTGTCAAGAGGTAGTCATACCCGAGCTGCCCACCATCAAGACCTGGGAAGACATGAAACAGCTCCTGATTGACAAGTTTGATGGTGATCTTAGCCTGGAGGTGAAAAAGGATGCCTTCATACACATATCATTCAAGCCCAAAGAGACATTAGCTGAATTCACAGACAGATTTTACATGGAGGGACAACAATTAATAACAAGCAGACAATTGACAGAGCATGAAGCGTATATGGCCTGCGCCCAAGCCCTCAAGGTGAATCAACTCTTGTGCCTTCATTTCAAGGCCCACAAGGCTATGCTGTCATCCATGAAAAGTATAAAAACACTGCTACAAGATATGCATATTACCCATTCTTGGGCAGTTGTTTGGGAGAGTTGTGCCGCTTCCAACTCTGGCTCCTCTTCTCGCGGCCCTTGTATCCTCACTATGAACTCACAAAATCCTCCTTGACGTCAGGGTTGCCACAACTGCAGTCAGATAGGCCACCACTCTTGCGTCTGCACCAATCCGTGGGTTGAAGGAGCTGATCCCAAGGATCAGTCAGAAAAAGAACAGTCAACCTAGAGGTGGAGACGCTCTCAGTTGACAATTCTTCCCAGTCTCCTTCTACACCTCTTCCTGCTACTGACTCTGAGCCTGCTGATGATGAAACTCCTCCTATCCTCCTCCTGTTCCATGACATTTCTGATGATTCTTATGTGGATGAATCTGATATGATGACCCTGATGCATACAGGTATTCTGTTCTTGCCGTCCCTGAGACTATTGCAGTTCCCTACAAGCTACAACCTGGGAAGACTACAACTATCACCAAGCCCTTGTCTGAGGCCAAAGCAGTTGTCTCCTGCCCCTATCTTACTCAGGAAAAACGGTCCCCTGTATTAGTGAAATCATCAGAGGAAGCCGCTGAAGTTGCAGACGCCGTTTTCAAGAATGTATCTGTCTCACTCCCTCTCCAAACTGTATATAAGGAGTTTCTGGGTCTACAATGCATGATTGAGAAATGGGACAAGGAACTAGCTGAGGCACAGGATATCAAGGCTGTTCTGCAACCCTTTGGACGCACCACCACCTGAGTAGAGATATCTATTCAAAAGGTCAAGATCAAAGCCGTCCTGGACACTGGTTCTCCTGTCAACATTGTTTCTTCAAAATTGATGAAGAAACTTAAGCTGGCCCCTGATCTCAACTACCATCAATCCTATGGCACCGCTGGTCTCTCCATGACTTGCGCCATTGGTGCGTACTCTGCCTTACCAATGCAATTTGGTAAACTCCTGTTGGCTGCACCAGCTGTTGTTCTAGAAAATGAGGGCTTTGACCTTTTTGTTGGTACCCGATTCCTTTGGGAGTATAATGGGATTATCAACCTAAAGGATGACTATCTTTCTATCCTAGGGTACAAAGTCCCTCTGATCTTTGAGGAGCCCATCAAAGTTCCTGGTAAACAGTTGAATACATGTACTCTGGAGTACCCCACTGGGGTTTTCTCCCTAAAATATCAAACCCATTCCACCAACATGAAGTGTCCTCCCATGGCTTGTCCTGCAACTGAGGGAATTCCTCTCATAGCCACGTCTGCTATCACCATCCCCCCAGGCTCTCAGGCTATCATAGACTCCCAGATATCATATGAACTACCTGAACAGACTTTCTTAGAGCTGTACTCCCCTCCTTTTCTGGGGAAAAACAAGCCTTGCCTTTGTCCTGGAATTCTGGACGTTTCCCACAAGGATCCTGTTCAATTACTAGTTGCCAACCTTACCGCACTTCCTATGACTGTATCCAGAGGACAGGTCGTTGGTTACAGAAGGTTGGTAAATGCTCCTGAAGTCTTTTCTCTTCATTCTTTTGGAACATTTCAAGACTTTAACCTACCCAAAGATGAGCCTAAAGTCCTATCTCTATTCACTGCCCAAGACTTCCCTCAGTTGTCCCTGGTTCAACAGAAAGAGGTGCTTGATTTACTAGACCAGTTCTCAGACATCTTTACTAAAGATAGTACTGATTATGGGCTAGCCAAAGGTGTGATTCATCAGATTGACACAGGAGATGCTCCCCCTTTTTTGCCAAGCCTACCGCCGCAGTCAAGTGAAAGAAGTGCAGGTTTCTAAGGAGCTCAAACAACTGCTGGATGCTGGACTGCTAGCTCCCTCTCAAAGTCCCTGGGCTTCCCCTCTGCTCATCTTAAAGAAAAAGGATGGAGGCCACCAGATTGTGATGGACTATTGGAGGTTGAATTCTCTAACCAAGAAAGATTCCTATCCCTTACCACGTATTGATGACGCTCTTTGACGCCTTGGAGGTTCTAAGTTTTTCTCTGCCATGGATTTGGCGTCTGGTTACTGGCAAGTTGATCTCTCTCCTGAAGACCGTCAGAAGGCTGCACTCATCACACCAGAAGGATTGTTTGAGCCTACCTGCATGTGCAAGGGCTCTGTAATGCCCCGGCAACTTTCCAGAGGGCCATGGATTCCATCCTGCGTGACTTGAAGTTGTCATGTGTCTTAGTCTACTGAGATGATATAACAGATTTCAGCGCAACTTTCATTGATCACTTAGCCCACCTTAAAGAGGTGTTCATAAAAATCTGAGAAGCTGGCCTCAAGTTAAAGCCCTCTAAGTGTGCTTTCTTCAAAGAACGCCTTGAATTCCTGGGCCATGAAGTAACCCAAACGGGAATTTGTCCAATGACTAAAAAGGTTGTAGCCATAAACAAAATGCTTCTGCCCACCAACCTCCAAGAAGTACAAGTCTTTCTGGGCATGATGGGTTACTACAGACAAAACATTCCTGATTTTGCTGATACTAGCAAACCCCTGGTCCAACTGTTGTGTATGTTTCTTTCAAATGGACCGCCAGCCAGCAGCAAGTCTTCAAGACTCTCAAGCAGAAACTCAAAGAAGCACCCATTTTAGTGTACCCCAATTATGATAAGGAATTCATCTTGTACAATGATGCTAGTGACCTTGCTATTGGGGCTATCTTGGCTCAGCTTGACAACAAAGGTGCAGACCACCCTGTAGCATATACTTCCTGTGTGCTGAATAAGAATGAAAAAAATATAGTGTTACAGAGAAGGAGTGCCTTGCTGTGCTGCATGCAGTCAAAAAATTCCGCCACTACGTATATGGTACCCATTTCACTGTTGTCACTGACCACGCTTTGCTCATATGGTTACAACAACTTAAGGAGCCTGAAGGACGCTTAGCCAGATGGGCCCTTCACCTGCAAGGTTATGACTTCACTGTGCTCCATTGCCCTGGGATTCAACATAAGAACGCTGATGGGTTGTCCCAAATGCCCATCCTTGCCCTACATTCTGCTGAGGCAGACGCCTGTACAAGCTAATTGGCTACCCTTCTTCCTGGGAAAGTGAGACAGAAGAGGTTCAACTTTCCCTGTCCAAATTGTCTGATAACACCCTCATATGCGACAACCAACTCTTCAAGAAGGTGTGGGGTCAATACCTACCATACATGCGCCCCAGTCTTTGCCTCTCTTTGGTGTTGCAAGCCCATAAAGAGACTGGCCATGGAGGTATAGCTAAGACCTTTGACTAGCTTCAGAAGAATTACTTCTGGGAGAATCTTTCCTGTTGATCCCAGATGTCATATCTAGTTGCCATGACTGCCAACCTCAGAGGCTCTGCGCTGCTTCTCACAAGTTCAAATTGGTTCCCCCTCAACACGCTTTTCATACAGTTAGCATTGATGCTGTAGGTCCTCTCCCCCGCTCACGCTCCAGATGCCGCTTTATCCTGATTGCTGTTGACCACTTCAGCAAGTGGGTAGAAGCTCGCCCTACTAAAGACATCACTGCTAAGACTACCGCTGCCTTCCTGCTGCAAGATGTTTTCTAATGCCATGGCTGTCCCCAAGAGCTGTTATCAGACAACAGGACCAACTTCAATGCAAAACTTGTAACCTCTGTTGTTGAAGCTCTAGGAACTCACCAGTTGTTTTCTTCCCCCTATAATCCTTCCACTAATGGGGCAGTTGAGCGTGCCAACTTGACACTGGTTTCTATCATGAGGAAACTCACCTACTCTGACGCTGCCAATTAGGATCTATACTTACCTGCTGCCCTCTTTGCCTACCGTCTGAGCAAGCATTGGGTCACATGATACTCCCCCTTTGCCATGTTGTATGGGCATGAAGTCACCACTATGTTGCTCTTGGGGGTTCCCCTACTCTCCTCTGATAAGGCCATGAACCCTGACAACCACATCAAAGACTTAGTCAACCGCGTTATTGATATACAGGCCACTGCCTACACTTCCGCCTATAAGACTAAGACTAAGATGCTTGAGCTCTCTCCTGACAATGCTGGGCGCTCCCCATTGCCTGAGTTTGATGTTGGTGACCATGTCCTATACTATCAACACCGTGTGGGTGGGCGTGCGCACAAACTGGACTCCCTGTGGATTGGTTCTTTAGAGGTGACTTTCAAATAAGGATATGAGTACACTGTAAAGCTCCTCTCCAGTGATTGTCCTTTTGCTCGCGTACAAGCCAAGTTCCTCCACAAGTATCACCTCCCTAAGGCCAATCTAGAGGGGGGCAATGTCATGAATAACAACATTCACCATGTTTTGATTTTGCCTTTGTTGGGCCATTTTGAGGACAAATCTCTTGCTTTTGCGTTTGACTCTCAAAATGAACTGGCTTCTGCTTCAGGAAATTGATTGTTTGGTTTCCTGACTCTGTGCAACTCACTTGCCCCACTCATGTTTGTGGCGAGTGATCCTACCGTCCTGGTAGTGTTTTGTGGTATTCCTAACCACTATATATTCCATTTCTCATTCACCAATAAAAGTTAAGTTCTATTCACATTTTTGTCTTCTGTGCTTCCGCGCCTCTCTCTAGCCACAACTAGTAGAGATTTTTCTTACAGGGCCGCAAGGTAAATGCTATTGCCTTCCCTGTCATCTAACCAAGAATTATTACAAATCCAATCTTAAGGTTAGTATTCCCCGTTTTGTGTCTGTGCTGTGCCTCAGAACACAACATCACACCTTCCAAGTAACAGCGCCACTTTTCAACGCAGTGTGCAATGGCTGCCAGCTCCTTATAATGGATGGGATAACGTTGTTCAAAGTTGGTGAGCTTCCTAGATTCATATGCTACGGAGAGGAAGACGCCATTTTCTGTTTCTACCCTTAGCACGCCCCCTATGGCCCTGTCAGAGGCGTCAGTCTTAAGTTTGTACTGTTGGTTTTGGTTGGGAAACTGCAGTACTGGTGCCGTTGTGAGCCTTTGCTTCAACGTCTTTAAGAGTTGATCTCTGGTGGGGGTCCAATGGAAGCATTGTCTGGTATTGAGGAGCTCAGTGAGAGGTGCAATTAGTTCCCCGCAATTGGGGATGAACTTGCGTACGTAGGCAACCATGCCCAAGAATGTTTGCACTTGGCCCACATCTGTGGGGGCGGCATGCTAGTGATTGCCTTGATTTTGCCAGGATTGGGCCTTATCCCTTGGGCAGAGATGGTGTGCGGCAGAAGCCCATCAAAGCCTGGTTACTGGCCTCTACAATGGCTTTATAACAGTTGTCAATAGAGGTGCAGCAGCCTATGGGAACCCACTTGTAAATATGGGGTTTTAACCCATTGACAATGAGAGTGAGCAACATGGCGTTCCCATTGGTCACTGCTTCAGGGACGGCAGCAAGGGCTTGTTGCCACGCGGCGAGATATTCAGGGACAGAACCAGTCTGCTTGATGACTAGGAGGGGAGTCCCCAAGATTATGGGGGAGAATGTTTTGCTGTACCGGGACTTGGCGGCGTCTCAAAATGTTGCCCAGGTGACGTCAAATTCCTGGCTGGCCCAGTTGGTGAACCACATGGCAGCAGGCCCTGTAAGGCGGCCAGATGCGGTGGCAACCCACATGGACTCAAGAACCTGACAGATACAAAGGCGCACTTTGGTGGACTGGAGCCAACTGACAATGTCAGCTCCTTTGACACTGTCAGTGAAGGACTCTAGTTGAAGGTTGAGCATACGTTGCAACAGATGCAACTGTGGCAGTGTGACGCTATTGTCACGCTGCCTGAGGCGGAGCCAATTGTATACGCTGGTGAGAACTAACTGGTCTTGATAGATGACATACTCTTCAGGAATGTCCCCCTTGGGGATTGAAAGGAATATCTCTTGTTGTGGAGTAGCCATGCGGCCTGTACTCCGTCCTTTCTTGGGGGGAATTTTGTTTTTGAAATAGGTCAGAACCTACTTCTGCTACCACTGTTGCAACTGAACCAATGAGGATTCAGTATTTGGAATTGGGGAAGACAAAAGTCCAATAGGAAAAGACAGAATAATAAGAATAAGGTATCATTTATTGTAGAATATTGTGATTAATATACTATATGGGGAAAGCCACAAGGCCACAAGGGGGTGGCATAGTGGGGAGTTCCATGTAGGGTTTGGAGCCAAGGAATAACTTGTGCAGGGATCAGCAGGTCAAATTGGCAACACTCCTAATTGGGATGAAGTACCTGCCATTTGCTGCTGCCATCAGATTAATCCATAACGTTAGATACGTCAAGGGGCGGCTCATCAAGCGCCCCCTGTGTATTGTAAGATACGTTAGCAGGCAATTCTGGAAACTTGGTTGCAACAAAAAACTCAGATGTGGAAGAGTTGATTAATGTGACAGAAATCACAGGATAATAAGAAGCTGTCTCCATGTGGTGAGGAATCAACCACTAAATTCACATAGAGTTAATGATTAACCATCAACGCAGCTTCAGATACTGTTTTGTGAAGTTTCCAAATGAGATACTAGAGTTAAGTAAAATAATTAACCCTAACCAGAAGAGCCCAAGATAAATGGCCTGCAAAAGAATCAGAGTGTCTTCAGCATGAAATTCAGGACATTGTGATAGCACATGAGTTTCAGCTTCAACAGGAGTAGGAACCACTCCAAGATTTACAGGCATTGAATTAACATTTGGCGGCAACAACAACAAAGTACCAACAGCAGGGCCCCATCTTCCCGTAATAATACAACTAAGGATTAAATTGTAGGGAATGTAGCGCAACAATCCAACTACAGGATGCATTTCAAAAGTAAAGTTAGACCAGGAAATATGTGATTTTTATTGAGTAAATTTTGGGAGGACTCAACTCTTAAGAGTTGAAACAGTGAAACTTATTCAATATATATCAAAATAAACCAAGCAATACCACCTGAATCCTGAGCTCCTATTCCTTCCACATTGTCAAGTGATTATCTGGTCAAGGTTGCAAAGAACCCTTGAGTGACCAACTTCTGAGGACCATGCTGATTAACAAGTTCATATCTGGGGACCCTTAAATTACGTTAATTTATCAATGTCAACTTATGGGGGAATCAGATTTGACCAGCAAACTGGAGCAGCCGTAACCCATTTTCAATCAACCATTTGATTCAAATCAGTCAAATCAGTCAGTTTTGTTAAAGATTTTTGGGCTTTCTGCGCTTTCCTACCGGGCCAAATAATCCCTAGCATTATGGAACTTACTGTGACAGCCATGATATATTCCTCATAAGAAATCTGCCATGATCCAAGGAGAGTTAGTCTTGAAAAAGAAGTTAAAGATGTTCAATGGTAATGATGTGTTCCTTTTACATGATGATGGACCTATAGCAGAGGCAAGAATTTTATGCTATGCTACACAACAGGACATGGAGCAGTTAAGAGATCCAGAGACCGGGTTATGTGAAAGTACCTTTGCAGTATGCCCTGTCTTTTTTACAATAGTTTTAAAAGCTATGGCAACAACCAAAAATACCTCAGATTTAAAAAAATGGTTTTAGATTTAAACAAAATCCATGTTGCGCAAGATTAAGGATTCAATTAATTCAAATATTTTTGGTTAATAAATGAACTGTCAAACCAAAAACAAAATTTCACTAGCCCATTATACAAATTATACAAACATCAAGCGGCGTTGTTTAAACCACAAACAAAATGAACTGACACAACAAGTTAGATGGATGGATGCTTTTCCAGAGTATATTATAATCCAATAAGGAGTCATATGAGGCACCAACAGAAGGACTAAAGTGAAACAAAACTTGAGAAATCTAGAAGAGAGATTCCACAAGCACAAAACTAAATGAACTCACACAGGATGTGTAGTATGAGCAGCCTAAAATTAAAAAATAACAGTACAACAGCCAATCAACAGTTATTCAATTTAGGAACAGAGGCATTTTATCCATTATCATGGCTCCAGATTTGTATGGAATGTTTTTGAGAACCTTCCAAATAAGGACTCAAGATTACAATAAAGATAAAACATTAAATTTTAAAATTTCTACTTTTAGTGGTTTTATCCTAGGGTTTTTAAAATGGTTTTTAATAGCAATATCTTTGAAAGCGCCAGCAGCCAAGCCAGCTTCAATGAAGGCAAGGCCCAGAACATGGAAGCACCCATTTATACCCAAGTCTTTGAGGCAGGTAACAAGGAAGCAGACCTGTTACTATCCCCTGACCCATATGGCTTTGACTTGTTTGAGAGCCACTTAGCGTCTAGCTCTGCCCTTGCTCTCACACCCACCCCTGCACAAGCTGACTGTCAACCAACCAATCAGGATGGCAACCTCAATCCAGAACAACTTCCTTCCACCACCCAACCTGCCCCCCTCAGCCAATCAGGCTTCAGCTCCCGTGGCTAAGCGCCCCAAGCAATGAATCATCAATGCCCAAATTCTTCAGGAAATTGTGGCACTGAACCTGCAGGGTCTACCCTGGGATCAGATAGCCAGCCAATTACAATTTACCTGTGCTACCATCATGCAGGAATTATACTACCTGATGAATAAGGGGAATCTGATTGGGATGGCCAAGAAGCCCAAGAAGGCCCCAAGTCCCAAATCACCAAGGTGTACCCAATAATGCTTGACCTCCTCCAGCAGGACTCCAAGCTTCCCTTGACCCAGGTCTGCAAGAGACTTGTGCATCATGGCATTTGGGTGTCTGAGCTCATGGTGCATCTCTGGATGTATGGGAAGGTGGTTTCAGTCCGTGTGCTGATCATTGTTGCTGGCAACCAATGGGATGGCGCTGAGGATTCCCCATATGATCCTGCCATTGAATCCACCCTAGTCAAATGCCTGACAAGTTTGTCTGATGATGTCATGTTTATCTCCTACTAAAAGCTATTGATAGCTTTTGATGATTTTGGCAAGCAAGGAAGAGCCGACACTCAAAAAGAAAAGAAGAAGGTCAAGAAGGAGATGTTTATTGGTGTGTTTCTGGCTGTTTCAGCCAAGGGTTCTGTCTATTATCAGACAACCCCAGAATTCACCAATGGCTACAAGTACAGCCACATCCTTGATGGATTAATTTAATCCTGGGATGGCTCAGATTTCAAGCACCAGTTTTTCTTGAGCCACCAGATGGAGGATAGCTCCACCACCCTTGAGGCCATCCAGGGACGCAGGCACCAGGCCTCTTTGTACCCCGCCAGTCATGCAGAAATCCATCTGGCTGATGTTGTGTTCTTTAATATTGGAGATACACTCTGGTAGCGCTCCCTCAGGCTTTCAACAACCTCTATCTTGGGGTTATTGACCACAATTCTCTCTTTAGTCACCCAATGGTGGCTGAATTGTTTGTGCAAATGGTTTTCTATGTGAATATGGGCAATCAATCACGCAAGGATAGGCCTTACACCTCAGGCCACTGCCACTTACCATCCTATCCAGCCAATGACCAATGAGGAATGCAACAAGTGTTATATGGCAGCCATCACACAAAATCCTCCTGCCTCCACCCCACTACCCCTAACCTGCAAGCCCAACCCACCCAATCCCAGACCCCCCAGGCCAGCACCGCCTCTACGTCTTCCTTCCTGTGTTATTCTGCCTCCTAGGCATCACTCTCCCCCACCCCAATAAACCCCTGTTACCAAACATTTTCTATTTATATTATCAGTATTTTGGTTTTCAATTGTTCATGTTCTCTTTGTTTATAGTTGGTTTGATTCTTTATGTTCATCTTATTTCTATAAAATCATATATTTACTATGTTGTGTATCTAGATCCAGAACACGGTTATTTTTAGCACTTAAACATAGCCCCTTGTGAAAAAATTAACAACAATTTGGTGATCAGCTAAATTTGAATTAGGAAATTATAGTTTTAACTGTTTTTAGATAAAGTTGTTACTGATCCAAATTCAAAAACTTAATGATAAACTTTAAGCCAATTAGGAGCCAAGTGATAAAGTGATTGTTGTGACATAAAGGGTCATTCAATAATTCTTTGATGCATGTGCACTAATTAATATGATTGGCTGGATGTTTTGCCATTGTACGCCATTGCCGCTGTGGCAAGTTGTTGATGGACTAGTGCCCAATCAGCTACTGGGTTAGCACTAGTCCATCAACAACTTGCCACAGCAACAATGGCGTACAATGGCAAGACATCCAGCCAATCATATTAATTAGCGGACATGCACTAAAGAATTATTGAATGACCCTTTATGTCACAACAATCACTTTATCACTTGGCTCCTGATTGGTTTAAAGTTTATCATTAAGGTTTTAAATTTGGATCAGTAACAACTTTATCTAAAAACAGTTAAAACTATAATTTTCTAATTCAAATTTAGCTGATCACCAAATTGTTGTTAATGTTTTCACAAGGGGCTATGTCAAGTGCCAAAAATAATATGGTAATCAAGGAAACAATGCCAAAACAAAGCAAACAACACATATCAAGATGAGCGTAAAACATATAAACAATGGGTAAAAAGATGGGATAGTGTAGCAAATGGGAAAAAAACAGGAATAAACAAAGAGGCAACAGTATCAAAATAATACAGAATTTATTGGGGCAAAAGCTATAAAAAATATGGAAAGGTTAGTAAAAAATCAATGAGAGAATTGGAGAAACTTCTAAAAGACCTTGACTCTGCAGTTGCGGAGATCAAAGAAATTGACCACAAGGTCAAAGCAAAGGTGAAGGCCGCCGTCCTTGAAGGCAAGAAACTTGACAGGGTGACATACAAGGCATTAATGACCAAAATGCCTGACACATCAGAGAAGACCATTGAGCGCCTGTTCAAAAATCAAAAAATGGTGGTTGAGGGCTTGCAATTCAAGTCCTTTGCCCTCTCTGCGCCGTCTGTCTGGACAGATGGCCCTGAAATGTATGCTCACCTAAAACCTACCAAGCAGGCAAGGACAGAGGATAAAGAATTGCCAGCGCAATTGATTGCACCAGAAATGGCCAAGCCGGCTGAAGCCGCCAGCAAGGAGGAAACCCGCAAAGGTACATAAAAAATTATAACTAATAAACTTTTCAAAATACTTACCTTTTTTTGTTAAAAAAACATTGACAGTGAACTCTGCCAGGTCCTGGTTTCTTTTGTCCCCCCACATTCAATTCAAATTATGCCACTCACTGTAACAGAAATCACTGGATAATATGAAGCTGTTTCTAAATGATGGGGAATTACCACCCAAATCCACATAGAATTGATGATTAACCACCAACGCGGCTTCAAATATTTATTTCTGAAATTTTCAATTGTAACTCCAGGATTAAGTAGAACAATCAGACCTAACCAGAGTAAACCAAGATAAATGACCTGGGAAAGCATCAATGCACCCTCAGCGTAGAATTCTGGGCATTGAAAAGTGACACAATTTTCATTTTCCAAAATGGGGGGAGGAGCTACAAAATTGGTTGGCATGAAATTAACATTTGGCAGCGCCAACAACAAAGTTACAGATGCTGGGCTCATCTTCCTGAAATGATTCTGTTCATAATCAGATTGTACAGGATATGACGCAACAACCCAATCACAGGATGCATTTTTAAAATTTAAAATTAGAACTTGGGATAATTGATTTTTATTGAGTAAATTTAGGAGGACTCAACTAATAGAGTTGAAAAAGGGAAAATTATCCAATATATATCAGAAAAATTGACTAAGCAATACCACCTGAGTCTTGATCTACTATTCCTTTGGCATCTTTAAGTAAGTATCTAGTCCAGGTTGCAAAGAACCCTTGCGTGACCAGTTTCTGACAACCATGCTGATTAATGAGCTTATATCTGGTGACCCTCATATTACACCAATTTATCAATATCAGTTTGCAAGGGGGAGATGGTTTCAGCTGACAGACTGGAGCAGCCGTGATCCATTTTTGATTGACTGTTTGGGTTGAATCCATTAACTTGGCCAATTTTGATACAGGTTTCCCGGCCTTCTGAGCCTTCTTACTTGGACGGACAATACCCAGCATTATGGCACCTACTGTGACACTCACATGGCCAAACAGCTCTATCTGTCCCCCCTGTCTTGCAGGAGCTCAAAGACAGGATCCATGGTATCTTTCTGATGACAAGGGACACAATAGCTGGGCTGAGGAATGTCAAGGGGGCATCTGGGTGGGCAGTTACTGCCTGCAAAGATGCCCAACTGGTCCGCCTGGACCCAGTGGTTCTCAGTGGAGTTTACTGTGTAAACCCATTGAGCTTGTTTGGGACATCCTGGTGACGCTCCCATTCAAGAATGTACCAGAGATAGGCCAGGCCCATGCGGCTGCTTGCTTCTGTTTCCCAGTAGAGCATACCATCTCTTACCTCTTGGACAACTTTGGGTGCGCAGTGGGGAAATTGGCTGTTGCAGATGGAACAGCTGTAAAGAAGACCAAAATCCTCCTGGCAGACTTTGGGCTGGCCTGGAGTGCCAACAAGACGGGGGTCCCGCAAACAATGGAGCTGACTTTTGCAAAGACAAAGCATGAAAAGAAGATCAGCACAGTATACAACAAACTTTTGCAAGTTTACTGAAGCCTTTGCTGGGCAAAGGCTTCACCTTGTTGTTTACCTGGGCTTCCTCTTTCATTTTGGGATGGACGCGTCTGTAGAGGACCTGGACAGGGTCCTTCTTGGGATTGACAAGGCCAGGCTATCCCTGGATGGGAAGAAGGCCCCCCGGATATTACTCAGTGGACCACGTTATCCAGGACGCCCTGGTCCTGGCTGGCATCTTCAGGTTTGCAGCCCCTCCAGAAAGCTTCTCCTTCATTCCCACTTCATTATCCTCCCTTTTACCAGCAGACAAGTATACTTCAATAAGGGTGTATCCACTGTCCACAGTGTGGCAGTGGAGGTTGTGCGCCACCTCCATTGCGGGGTGGGTACATACTGACAAACCCATTATAGGTGCTCTTAATTTTTTCTCTATATCAATAAACATCTTTATATTCTATATTATTTCTATTATAAATAATTTTTTAAGTCTTATTTTAGCAAACAAGATTTGCAACATATATTGTGGAAACAGTTTTCATAAAAGCATAAAATTATATGTTAATAAAATAAATTCTAATTTGTACATTCTATATTCAATTTTTTATTTGATTTTTATATTTTTTTTGACAAAAGTGACATAAATATATTCACGTAATCCAGTATCAAGTTTTTGGGATAACTTCAGGTGGCATAATAAAAACAATATAAAATAAAATAAGCAAATTACTTACTCATTGATGGTCTTGCCAAATGTGATTGTGGGCTTAGAAGCTTCTAAATATAAAAATTTTAATTAATAAATCTTAAATAGTAGATTAGAGAATATTAAAAAGTTAGACACACTAAGCCTTTAATTGATTGGCTGTTTGGCTAGGCACGCGGGGATGAAAAATCAGTGTGGCCATAGAATTTGACCATGGTCTTAGCTGGGAGGGTGTGGATCCTGGCCTGGAGCATATCAAACAGGTCCTCAGTCCCAGTTGGGGTTCCTTGCTTGAAGACTTGCTTGAGCCACCCAAAGACTTCCTTGATGGGATTTAGGAAGGGCAAATAGGCAGGGAGGAAGAGAAGGGGCAAATATGCTGTGGCCAATTATTGGGGGGCCACTCCAATGCTAGTGTCAATTGATGGAAATTACTCAAGAATATCCACCAACTTATGGAGACCAACATTGTCCAGCACAATTATGTTGGTGAAGCCTGGGCTTGTGCGCCTCAGGTGCACCTGGACCAATTGGAGAAATGATAGAAAAGTCTGGCTATTGTGAGATCCCAATATCATTTGGTACAGCTTGATCCCCTTTGGACCAAGGAGAGCCACCATCAAATAAGTTATGGCGCAGACAGCAGCACACCAAGCCATCCCATCATTGTAGCCTTTGGGGACATACCCATACCCATTGCGCATCAACAAGGAAAATGCTGATTCATAAATGTAGTAGAATTTTACTGTCCCCTTGGCTTTGAGGGCAGTGTATGCCTCTGCATATTTTTTCTGGGTCTTGACATTGGCTGGGCTATTAAAATTGTATGGGGATACCCCAAGCTTTTTCCAGGAAAAGCGCATTCCCTTGCCCAGATGGTAGTAAAAGGAGATTGAGGCCTTAACCCCAAAAGTAGATTTGATTATGGCCTGTATATTTGCCAGTTCAAGATGGCAGTCCTGGGTTATCTACTGGCGGATTACCCATTTGTGCTCCTTGGTGATCATGGTGGAAACACACATGGATTTCTCTGCGGCAAGGACTTGACCCGTGTTAATGAACTTGTTGAATGTCTTTGAAGCATACTTGGGATCCACCCCAACAAGGGCTGCGTCTGCTTTGTAATCACCCAATTCACACATTAGCTTAAGAAGGATGATGCGTTTGATGTCAGGGATGCGCTTCTGGACAGACTTTTCAGCAGTGGGGATTGACTTGTTGGCATTGGACACAACACATGGCATGGGTACCCTGGTGTAGAAGGCTACAACCTTTTTGACCACTAACTGTCCCTCTTCAGTTCTAAAGAACTCAAGCTCCTTGTCCTCTTCCTGATTGCCATCACTGATGTAGTGCTTATAGCTAGTATCAATTACAGGCTTCACCTTCTCCAGCATGGCTGATGGGACCAACTCTTGTCAGCACACAACGACAAACATATACAAAGTAAGTCTACCTCCTTGTTTCTAACTTTCTTGGTGAAGATAACCTTGGTGGGCTTCCGGGTCAGCTTGGGGACACAAGGGTTGATGCTCTGCACCCTAGCAGCTTGTGATCCTCAAACCAACTGTTTCAGTGAAGTGTCACTATCAAACTCTCCTCTCCCATCTTCTTCCTGAGTAAGCATTTGTGTTGCACTAACCCTGTTCTTTGACCCGTGGGGCAACTGCAACCACAGCGCACAACAGGTGCAATGGCAGTCTGTTGTTGTGTTTCTTTCATTTTAAAATTTAATAAAATATTAAATAAAATTCAATTAAGTTACTCCCTAATTTTAATTTTTGCTTTTATCTGAATATGGATATTTAATTAATATTTTTCCCACCCAATATCCCAATTATAGATTTTTTATTTCTTGATTAGTTGTTTTTGGTTTTACAACGCCCATTTTAGATCACCCAACATATGTTCCACTCACTTTCACAGCTTTTATGCCAAATTAAGCACCCAACACAATATTTTTAAAATTTATGTTTCAGATCTTGTGTCTTATTTTAGATATATTGGTATCATTTTTGATTATAATCCATTGCACACACTGAGTGAGGGATTTTGTTCACATAGTGAGTTGCTATTGTGTTTTGTTTTTGGATTGAGTTTTGACACACCTTGCTTGGGTGTATTTTGTCACCAATTCTCATAGTAAACATATGTGCACCAAAATTCAACTTACATCATTTTTTTGTGAATCAATGTATTTTGGATTATATTTTGAATGGTTTTGCTTTGCGTGTGAGCCTTTTGTTGCTGTGTTGACCCATTTCCCCCATTAACGCCACAAAACCCTGTTAACAGAGTGTATATCTTAACCTGATAGTTTTATTTCATTTAAATCTGAAATCATTTAGTTTAAATTGATAAGGAGCGCCTTTTGGGGAAGCTTTGAATATAAAAGTAGGAAGAGAAGAATTATATTTTATTGATGATACTTTAGACTTATATAGATTTAGCTGTGGCGGGGATATTAGTTAGACCAAACCCAGGGGCTGGTCATGTGCTGGATTGGTTTGAGTCATTAGATACCTGGAAAGTCATGTGATATTGGTTTATTGCCATTTCCGGTATGAAAAATGGTATATTAAAAAGGCATCAAATCAGGCAATGACTGGATGTTAGGTGTGATGGCAATAGCCAGAATACTTGTACATCCAGACTCTTGACACACACCTCCCTTAAGGTGTTACTTGGGTACATTAGGAGGAGGCTTTGTCTTGACAGCTGCCGCCTGATGTTTCTGGAGTTGTTTACTAGTGGGCACCAAATAGGTCAAGTGTTCTCCTTTGCTAGGGCGGAGGCAAGATCTGTGGTACTTTTTGGTGATGGGCTCTTTGGCACCCTGGAACTTAACCAGGTAGGTGTTACTGTCTGGTTGGTATATGATGATTCTTCCTGGTCCCCTGTGTACTGAGACTAGTTTTTTTCTGTTACCAGCTAGGACCCAGACGGGGGTTTTGATGGGGAGTGGTTCCTCTGTTGAGGTCACCTTTTAAGTTTTGAGTCTCTTTATTTCAGTTGGTTTGGCTTTGAGGCGTATGTGTTATTGAGCTGGTTTTTGTTCTACTGTGGGAGGTTTCCCCAGGGGGATCTTCACATATGGTTGGTTATTGCGGGTGGCTATTTCTGGCTTATACCTGTATGTTAGTTCAAACAGTGAGAAACCTGTCCCTTGATTGGTACAAACCCAGGATACTAGTAATGCATGTTTCACATAGAGAAGCCATGTGTCTTTGGCTTTGCCATCCATTATTTTCTCCAGGGTTCTGATAAGGCTGCTGTCCAGGCGTTCAACTCTGCCGTTGGCCTGTGGCCTGTAGGGCAAGGTTGTGGAGTGTTTGATGTTATTTGTTTTTAGATTGTCATTTACTACGTGGCCTGTTAGCTCTTTTGCTCCATCTGTTATGATGTAGTCTGGAGTGCTGTAGTCTGCTATGATTGCTTTAGTGAAGAATCAATTCATTGTTTCCGCCTTGTGATCTTTTGTTGCCCAGCAGATGGGCCAACGTGTGGCAAAGTTGATGGCTACAAATAGGAAACATTGATTTGTTTTGGTTTCTGGGAAGGGTCCCACTACGCCCAGTCCCTAAACCTTAAATAGTTCAGGGTCAGGTACTGGGTTAACTGTTGGTTGTGGCGCCTTGGTGCTGGCGTATTTTTCACATACTGTACACTTTTTTAGAACATCAATTATGTCTTGCTTCAGGTTGGGCCACCATACTATCTCTTTTAATGTGAGATATAGGTTGTTAGCTTTTGTGTGTCCTAGAAGACAATGGTGTCTTAGTATAGTGTTGACTCTTTGTGCGAGTGGAATGTATGGAATAAATTTATCTTTGATGATTTGGTATACCATGCCATTTGATACATGAAATTTTTTTCATTCCTTACTAGTGTATTGTGGGTTAGTTGATGTGTGGAGGGATTTTTTCCTTTTGTCTTGTACTCAGTATTGTATAGGTTGGGCCAGTCAGGGTCCAGGTGGTCAGGGTGATCCTCTCTTGGCTGGCATAGCCTAGAAAGAGCATTGGCTGTGACCAGCTCTGCCCCCTTTTTGTATTAGATGTCCAGGTTAAGCTGTTCCAGCAAGGACATCCATTTGGCTTGGCACCGCGCGAGTGCGTTCTGAGTTTTGAAATAGATTAAGGATTTGTAGCCAGTTAGCACTTAGATGTTTAAGTGTCCTTCAAGATAACATCTCCATTTCTTGCATGCATGATATATTATTAGCAATTCTTTATCGTGTATTGGGTACCTTTGCTCAGTGTTTGTTAGGTTTCTGCTTTTGTAACATACTGGCAGGAAATCTTGCTGCCCTGACTGGCAGAAGCGTAGGACTGTGCCAATGGCAGTGTCACTAGCATCTGACTCAAGCTTGTAGCACCTGTTGTTATTAGGGTATTGCAAGATTGGTGCTTCAATCAAAGCTTGTTTTAATAGTTGGAAATTCTTGTTGTATTCTGGAGTCCAGATGAATTTCTTTTTGGCATTACCCTTGGTTAAGTCATTGATTTGTGCGGTGAGCTTTCTGCAGTCTTTGATTTATTTCCTTAGGTAAGCTACCATACCAAGAAAGCATCTAACTTGTTTCACAGAGGTGGGGCGTTGCATGTTATTTATGGCTTTTATTTTATCTGGGTCTGCTTTGATGCCATTGTAAGAGACAATGTGGCCCAAGAACAAGAGTTCCTTTTCCATAAATTGGCACTTACTAGGCTTAGCGTATAGTTTGTGCTTTGTGAGTTGATTGAGTGTCTTGCGGACAAGCATGAGGTGTTCCTTTTTTGTTTTTAAAAATATGATGATGTCGTTGAGGTAACATAATATGTTTGAGAGACCAATTAGCGCTTGGTTCATCATGGTGACAAACATTGCGGGAGCGTTGGTCATCCCAAAGTTCATTACTTTACATTCAAACAACCTAAATTGTATGCGGAACGTGGTCTTTGGTATGTCCTTCTCTTTGACTTCAACTTGGTTATAACCAGATGTGAGGTCAATTTTTGAGAAAACTTTTGCTCTGGAGAGCCTTGCAAATAGTTCTTCTATGAGGAGAAGTGGGTATTTATTCTTTACTGTACTTGCATTTAGGGCTCTGTAGTCAGTAACTAAGCAAAGGGATCCTTCTTTCTTCTTTACAAAGAAAACTGCCCCCCACGGGGATTCAGACGGGCAAATGAATCCTTTGGCTAGATTGTCCTCAATGTGGGCTTTAAGTGTTTGGGTCTCCATGGGGGAGAGTCTGTAGAGGGGTGCAGGTTTGGGCATGGCTTTGCATAATTCAATGCCATGTTTGACTTCTTGTTTGGGGGGTAACTCTGAGTTCTTCCTTGAATACATGAGCGTATTCATTTAGGAGTGCCACAAGTTCTGGGCATTGGATATTTTGTGTTTGTATATTATTAAATTTGAAGTACCTCATTATGTGGAGGGAACTGTCTTTGGTTATATGCTCAGAGTCATCTTGATTTATGACTTGGACAAATACTGTGTCTCTTAGAATGAGGTCGTTGGGTCCTTTGAGAATGTTGAAGTTGACTCCATTGCATTTTATTGTCATGATTTTTTGTTTTCCAACATACACTGGGATTCACTCAGGTGAACCAGTCCATGCCTGTTACAATGTCTTAGTTTATGTTGTTCATGAAAAGTCCTTTGATGGACGTTTGTATGCCTTGAAGGTCAATTCTGAAGGGAGTTGTCTTGCCTTTGAGTAGAACTTTTGATTTGTCTGCCATTCTGGCGTATTTGAAGTTGGATTTGACAACTGGTATTTTGTACTTGGTTACAAAAGATTTGCTAACCATAGTGTGTTGTGCACCAGAGTCAAATAAAATTTTATGTGTATGTGATTTGTAAGTGCATGGATAGACAAGAAGTTGTGAGCAATATTTAATTTTTACGTTCATAAAAATGGAGGATTGCGGGACACGGGGGATGCAAGCAGCAAAGTTTGTGCCTTGGTGCTTCTTCTTGTTGTGTTGGGGGGAGACAGGGGCACTTAAGCCTGTTCCCCCTCCTCTTTTCCCTGCTCCTCTGCTTTGAGACCTTTGAGGTCAGAGAATGTGGGGTCAGATTTGTAGCGGGTTGCTACTTCAGCGTTGTTAACTTTGGCGGTGTCCTCTTTCTTGGGACGGGAGCAGTTTGCGCTTTGGCTACAATTGGAGTTGCTACAATTGGAGTTGCTGTTGTTATTGTTGGTATTTTGGCGTTTATTGCAATTGGTGTTTTCTCTTTCATTGCCATTTGAGGAGCGGTTGCCGTTGCGTGCAGCATATTCCATGTTGGCACGTTTTTCAGCGTGCTTGGCTTCAGCAATGAGCGCGGGCATGGAGGTATTTGCTTCTGGGCAGATGAGGGCAGCAACAGAGGTTTTATTCTGTTGATGAATGATGCTCTGGTGTGTACGTTATCAGCTTGTGCTGGGTTTTGGATTTTTCAATGTATTTACTCAAATTTATTGGCGTAGGCTGCAATAGTGGTCTTCTGAGGAAGATCACTGAGCTGTATTGCAATATCTTGAAGAGATTTGGTGACGCAGAAATTATGGGTGATGTCAGCTTTGAACTCTTCCCAGTTGTCAAGCTGGTTGTTGGTTTGTGAGCCAACCCAGGTGGCAAACCAGTTAGCTGCAGCCTTGTATAGGCGCTTGCTGGCTTCCTGGACCCATTTCTTGTGAGGGATGCGGCTGGTGCAGAGTTTAGTGGCTGTGTGGTCTAGCCAGTTGATGACGTTTTCCTTTTTTTACCAAAGAACTTGTCAATAACAATGTATTTGGTGTTGGCAACTTCACCTGTGACAGGGTGTTATGCGTTTGTTTGTGGTTGAAGAGAGCAACTGCATTGAATTATCTTGGTGCATGCTTTGGGCTTGACCAGACCTTCAAATACAGTGCATCCACTAGGAATATCTTTGTCAATGTTGTGGGTGCAGAAGTATGTTTTTCAGGTATCTTGGGATATGGCCTGGTTGAGTATGTGTGTCATGTTCTGAGGCGCGGCACAGACACACAACAAGGAATCCTAACCTTAGGATTGGATTTGTACCAAGTCTCAGTTAGATGACAGGGAAGGCAATAGTGTTTACCTTGCGGCCCTGGATGAATAATTCTCTACTAGGCGTGGCTAGAGAGAGGCGCGGAAGTACAGAAGACACAAAGACAAAAATGTGAATACAACTTAATTTATATGATGAATATGGAAATGGAATATATAGTGGTTGAGAATACCACTAAACACTACCAGGAGTGTAGGATCACTTGCCACAAGCATGAGTGGGGAAAGTGAGTTGCGCAGAGTCAGGAAACCAAACAATCATATTTCCTGAAGTGGAAGCCAGTTTATTTTGAGAGTTGAAGGCAAAAGCAAGAGATTCGTCTTTGAAATGGCCCAAAAAAGCAAAATTGAAACATGGGGAATGCCGTTATTCACAACATTGCCCCCCTCTAGATTAGCCTTTGGGGGGTGATACTTGCGGAGGAACTTGGTGTGTACACAAGCAAAAGGGTGACCACTGGAGAGGAGCTTTAAAGTGTACTCAGATCCTTGCTTGAAAGTCACCTCTAAAGGACCAATCCACAGAGAGTCCAGTTTATGCGTGCGCCCACCCACACAGTGTTGATATTTTAGGACATAGTCACCAACAGCAAACTCAGGCAAGGGGGAGTGTCCAGAATTATTAGGAGAGAGCTCATGCATCTTAGTCTTATAAGCAGAAGTGTAGGCAGTGGCTTGAATATCAATTATGCAGTTGACAAAATCCTTGATGTGATTGTCAGGATTCATGGCCTTATCAGAGGTAAGCAGGGGGCCCCAAGAGTGAAGGGGTAGTAGCTTCTTGCCCATATAGAATAGAAAAAGGAGAGTACACAGTGACGCAATGTTTGCTAAGGCAGTATGCAAAGAGGGCAGTAGGTAAGTACAAGTCCCAGTTGGCAGCGTCCAAGTAGGTGAGCTTCCTCATGATGGAGACCAGTGTAGAGTTAGCACGTTTAACTGCCCCATTAGTGGAAGGATTGTAGGGGGCAGAGAAGGACTGGTGCAATCCCAAAGCTTTGACAACAGAGGTTAATAGCTTGGCATTAAAGTTAGTCCCATTATTGGAGAGCAACACTTGAGGACAGCTATGGCAGTAGAAAACATCTTGCAACAGAAAGGCAGCAGTTATCTTAGCCATGATGTACTTTGTAGGGCAAGCCTCTACCCACTTGCTGAAGTGATTGACAGCAACCAGAATAAAGCAACACCCAGAACATGAACGGGGAAGAGGACCTACTGTGTCAATGCTAACAATGTGAAAGGCATGTTGCGGGGGAACTAATTTGAACTTGTGGGCAGCAGCTTGAGGCCTCTGTAGCTGGCAGTTGTGGCAGCTAGTAATGACGTCTTAGATCAACAGGCAAAGAATCTCCCAGAAGTAATTCTTATGAAGCCAGTCAAAGGTCTTGGCAATGCCTCCATGGTCAGTTTCCTTATGAGCTTGCGACACTAAAGAGAGGGGAAGACTGGGGCGCACGTATGGCAGGTATTGACCCCGCATCTTCTTGAAGAGTAGGTTATTGTGTATGAGGGTGTCTTCAGACAATTTGGACAGGGCAAGTCAAACCTCTTCTGTCTCATTTTCCCAGGAAGAAGGGTAGTCAATTAGCTTGTACAGGCGGTCTGCCTCAGCAGGATGTAGGGCAAGGATGAGCATTTGGGACAACCCATCAGTGTTCTGATGTTGAATCCCGGGGCAATGGAGCACAGTGAAGTCATAACCTTGCAGGCAGAGAGCCCATCTGGCTAAGCGTCTTTCAGACTCCTTAAGTTGTTGTAGCCATTTGATCAAAGCATAGTCAGTGACAACAGTGAAATGGGTACCATATATATAGTGGCAGAATTGTTTGACTGCATGCAGCCCAGCAAGACACTCCTTCTCTGCAACACTATAATTCTTTTCATGCTTATTCAGCACACGGGAAGTATAGGCTACAGGGTGGTCCACTCCTTCATTGTTGAGTTAAACCAGATAGCCCAGATAGCAAGGTCACTAGCATCAGTGTACAAGATAAATTCCTTGTTGTAATCAGGGTACACTAAAATGGGAGCTTCTTTGAGTTTCTGTTTTGAGTCTCAAAGGCTTGCTGTTGAAAGGCAGTCCATTTGAAGGGGACATTATGCAATAGTTGAACCAGGGGTTCACTAGTATCAGCAAAATCAGGGATGAATTGTCTATAGTAACCCATCATGCCCAGAAAGACTTGTACTTCTTGGAGGTTGGTGGGCGGAAGCATTTTGTCAATGGATTCAACCTTCTTGGTCATTGGATGAATTCCCGTTTGGGTTACTTCATGGCCCAGGAATTCAAGGCGTTCTTTGAAGAAATCACACTTAGAAGGCTTTAACTTGAGGCCAGCTTCTTGGATCTTTATGAACACCTCTTTAAGATGGGCTAGTTGATCAGTAAAAGTTGCGCTGAAGACTGTTATATCATCTAGATAGACTAAGACACACGACAACTTCAAGTCACGCAGGATGGAGTCCATGGCCCTCTGGAAAGTTGCCGGAGCATTGCAGAGCCCTTGCGGCATGCAAGTAGGCTCAAACAATCCTTCTGATGTGATGAGTGCAGCCTTCTGACGGTCTTCAGGAGAGAGGTCAACTTGCCAGTAACCAGACGCAAAATCCATGGCAGAGAAAAACTTAGAACCTCCAAGGCGTCAAAGGGCATCATCAATGTGAGGTAAGGGATAGTAATCTTTCTTGGTTAGAGAATTCAATCTTCAATAGTCCATCACAATCCGGTGCCCTCCATCCTTTTTCTTTAAGATGAGCAGAGGGGAAGCCCAGGGACTTCAAGAGGGAGCTAGCAGTCCAGCATCTAGCAGTTGTTTGAGCTCCTTAGAAACCTGCGCATCTTTCACTTGGCTGCGGCGGTATGGCTTGTCACAAAAGGGGATATCTCTTGTGTCAATCTGATGAATCACACCTTTGGCTAGCCTATAATCTGTACTATCTTTAGCAAAGATGTCTGAGAACTGGTCTAGTAAATCAAGCACCTCTTTCTGTTGAACCAGGGACAATTGAGGTAAGTCTTGGGCATTGAACAGAGATAGGACTTGAGGCTTGTCTTTGGGTAGGTTAAAGTCTTGAAACATTCCAAAGGGGTGAAGAGACAAGACATCAGGAGCATTTAACAACTTTCTGTAACCAACAACCTGTCCTCTGGATACAGTCATAGGAAGCGCAGTAAGGTTGGCAACTAGTAATTGAACAGGATCCTTGTGGGAAACGTCCAGAATTCCAGGACAAAGGTAAGGCTCATTACGCCCCAGCAAAGGAGGGGAATACAGCTCTAAGAAAGTCCGTTCAGGTAGTTCATATGATATCTGGGATTCTATGATAGCCTGAGAGCCTGGGGGGATGATGATAGCAGACGTGGCCATGAGAGGGATTCCCTTAGTTGCAGGACAAGCCATGGGAGGACACTTCATGTTGGTGGAATGGGTTTGATATTTTAGGGAGAAAACCCCAGTGGGGTACTCCAGAGTACATGTATTCAACTGTTTACCAGGAACTTTGATGGGCTCCTCAAAGATTAGAGGGACTTTGTACCCTAGGATAGAAAGATAGCCATCCTTTAGGTTGATGATCCCAACATACTCCCAAAGGAACTGGGTACCAACCAAAAGGTCATAGCTCTCATTTTCTAGAACAACAGCTGGCGCAGCCAACAGGAGTTTACCAAATTGCATTATCAAGGCGGAGCTGCGCCAATGGCACAAGTCATGGAGAGACCAGCAGTGCCATAGGATTGATGGTAGTTGAGATCAGGGGCCAGCTTAAGTTTCTTCACCAGTTTAGAAGAAACAATGTTGACAGGAGAACCAGTGTCCAGGACAGCTTTGATCTTGACTTTTTGGATAGATATCTCTACTTGGGTGGTGGTGCGCCCAAAGGGTGGCAGAACAGCCAAGATATCCTGTGCCTCAGCTAGTTCCTTGTCCCATTTCTCAATCATGTATTGTAGTCCCAGAAACTCCTTATATACAGTTTGGAGAGGGAGTGAGACAGATACATTCTTGAAAACAGCGTCTGCAACTTCAGCGGCTTCCTCTGAGGATTCCACTAATACAGGGGACCGTTTTGCCTGAGTAAGATAGGGGCAGGAGACAACTGCTTTGGCCTCAGACAAGGGCTTGGTGATAGTTGTAGTCTTCCCAGGTTGTAGCTTGTAGGGAACTGCAATAGTCTCAGGGACGGCAAGAACAGAATACCTGTATGCATCATGGTCTTCAACATCAGATTCATCCACATCAGAATTGTCAGAAATGTCATGGAACAGGAGGAGGATAGGAGGAGCTTCATCATCAACCGGCTCAGAGTCAGTAGCAGGCGGGGGTGTAGGAGGAGACTGGGAAGAATTGTCAACCAAGAGCGTCTCCGCCTCTAGGTTGGCTGTTCTTTTCCTAACTGATCCTTAGGATCAGCTCCTTCAACCCATGGATTGGTGCAGACGCAAGAGTGGTGGCCTATCTGACTGCAGTTGTGGCAACCCTGACGTTGAGGAGGAGTTTGGGAGTTCATAGTGAGGATACAAGGGCCGCAAGAAGAGGAGCCAGAGTTGGAAGCAGCACAACTTTCCCAAACAACTGCCCCAGAATGGGTAAGATGCATATCTTGGAGCAATGTCTTTATACTTTTCATGGAGGACAGCATAGCCTTGTGGGCCTTGAAATGGAGGCATAGGAGTTGATTCACCTTGAGGGCCTGTGGACAGGACATATATGCTTCATGTGCTGTCAATTGTCTGCTTGTTATTAACTGTTGTCCCTCCATGTAAAATATGTCGGCAAATTAAGCTAATGTCTCTTTGGGCTTGAAGGATATGTGCATGAAAGCATCTTTTTTCACCTCCAGGCTAAGATCACCACCAAACTCACCAATCAAGAGCTGTTTTATGTCCTCCCAGGTCTCAATGAAAGGGCAGCTCTGGTACAACTACCTCCTGACAGGTTGAGTGTAGGCAAGTCAGAATATGTTCTTTATTAACTTTATCTGATGCTTGTCTCATAGCAGTCTTGTAAATAGTTAAGAAAGCTGTGATAGTTGAGGTTTTAGGATCAAAGACTTGCTTAAAAGTAGGCTTGAAGTGTGCCTCAGGAGCTGGACCACCATTGCTGCTATTGAGTACATTTATGCGCGGGGAGAACTCAGCTTCAGATTCAGAGGGGGGTTGTCTAGCCCATAGTTGTCAAACACTTTCTTCAAGGGTTGTCAGAGTCTTGGTGGTTCTGGCACCTGTATTGTTGGCTAGAGCGGTCTGTTGTTCAGTAACATCTAAGCGTTGTCCTTGGGTAGTGACAACCGTGGAGAGCTCAGCCAGTTGCAAAGTAAGGGATGGCCCCACTGATAGGCAAGTGGCAAATCTGTTGTTTATCAAATTGATCAACTCACTTATCTCCTGTACGTCCCTATCCAACTCAGTCTGGTCTTGTTTCAAATGATCCACCTCATTAGCTAGGGCAATTAACTCTCTGGCACAGTGTATTTGAGGAGCCCCCTCCAAACCAGGACAACAGCCATCCTCCTCATTAACTCCGAGTGGACTAGCAGCAGCCGTTACTACCTCATGTAATGCAACAACTTCTTGCTGTAGTTCAGCGACCTGAGTAGTCAGCGCAAGAACCTGGGGGTCAGGTTGAGGCATTTCAGTAGTACGTCCTTGGCTAAGAGTGGAAGCACGTAATTCCCAGATGGCTTCCCAAATTTTCTGCTCTCTGTCCACCAGATAATCAGCAGGAGGAGAAGGCGGAATATCAGGTTTGGGAGTGGACAGCTCATTCACCTGACTCTAAAGTTTGGCAATAGCTGCGGCAGTGGTAGCTCTCTCTTGATCAAATTCCGCACTGAGCTCATTTAGACCTTGGGCGGCAAGGTCAGCTACCTGTTGCAATTGCTCAAAGGAATATACACTAAATGCATTGAGCTGTTATACTAGGCGCTCAAAGTTGGAGAGATAAGCATTTAGGGTGGAGTCTACTTGGGTTTTCCAGGGTTGTTCTAACTGGTGAAACTCATTTAGTTGCTCCCTAACGTACTCAGGGATGGACTGGCAGATTCGCTCAATGGAATTGACTAAACGTGTTTGAGAGGTGACCAAATCACGCTGATTGTTAGATATCAGAGAGAACAGGGAATGAAGCCATTGTTGGTAGGCGGCAAACTGGTCCCAATGATGGGTAACAGCTGCTTGTAGAGACAAGATTTCTTGAACGTGGAGTCCCAACACCATCTGGTGGTGGGCCAAGGCGGGCTGTACAAAGGATGACAGCAGATGATCAGCGGAGCCAGCCGCTGAGAGGAGATTTTGTGGAAACTGAGGGGCCACAATTAACTCATAGTATTTGGCATGGCTAAACTGTAGCTGAAGGCAAGGGATGGCCCCATCCCAAGCTATCCCAAGGGCTACCGCAATGACTTGTTCCAAGTCAGGGGTACCCATAGGGTAAGCAATTAAGCAGGGAACATTCCCAAGGTTCAGCACAGTAGGGACAATAGGCGGGTTGGCGATGTCTTCCTCAATAGGAGGGCTGGTAATTTCAGGCGAGGTCAACTCCCAAATAGGCGGAGGCAAGGGACCTGCAAATGTAGATACAAAAGGGATAACCAAGGGGCTTACAGCCCCTGTAGCGAGCACCATTTTTGCCATGTTCTGAGGCGCAGCACAGACACACAACAGGGAATCCTAACCTTAGGATTGGATTTGTACCAAGTCTCAGTTAGATGACAGGGAAGGCAATAGTGTTTACCTTGCGGCCCTGGATGAATAATTCTCTACTAGGAGTGGCTAGAGAGAGGCGCAGAAGTACATAAGACACAAAGACAAAAATGTGAATAGAACTTAATTTTATTGGTGAATATGGAAATGAGATATAGTGGTTGAGAATACCTTAAAACACTACCAGGACAATAGGAATCACTTGCCACAAGCATGAGTGGGGCAAGTGAGTTGCTGCAGAGTCAGGAAACCAAACAATCAATCAGTTTCCTGAAGCAGAAGCCAGTTTATTTTGAGAGTCAAATGCAAAAACAAGAGATTTTTCTTTGAAATGGCCCAACAAAGGCAAAATCAAAACATGGTGAATGCCGTTATTCACGACAACGTGGGCAAAGGTGGGTGGGTTCTTTTCAGTCATTTTCTCTTTCATTGGCGCAGTCAAAAACCATAGTGCTATCAGTGATAAGGAGTACATTTTGGGGAAGCTTCAAATATAAAAGTAGGAAAAGAAAAATTATATTTTTTGGATGATACTTTAGACTTATATAGATTTAGCTGTGATGGGGATATTAGTTGTACCAAACCCAGGGGCTGGTCATGTGCTGGATGGGTTTGAGTCATTGGATACCTGGACAGTCATGTGATATTGGTTTGTTTCCATTTCTGGTATATCAAATGGTATATTGGAAAGGTACCAAATTGGGCAATGACTGGATGTTAGTTGTGATGGCAATAGCCGGAATACTCATACATCCAGACCCTTGACAAAATCTGAGGTATTTTTTGGTTGTTGCCATAGCTTCTAAAACTACTGTACCAACTATGGGTTGTGCTTTCCCTTATTGAAGGCAAGGTGCTCCCATTTTCCTACTTCCTGCTTCCTGGGGCAACATAAGAGATCTACACAAGGGCCTTTAAAATTCTTCAGTTGGGCATCAAAGCCCTACCCAGTAATAAAAGGAGTCACCCTGGCCATAACACCAGAGCCAATCCAGATGATGATGAACAGGATGAAACCACCCTTGCTGAAGAACAAGAAGCTCATGATAAATTACTTGGCCCCTCAGTTATAATCATGGACTATGAAGCTGCCCAGTATAACGCTTTTGTAAATACCTTTGATGGAGAGGTCCAAGGTTTTTTATTATTGACAGGCTGTCAATAGGCAACTAAAGGGTCTACCTGAGCTCAGCAAGCTCCAATATCTAGATATATTAGGAAAGTGCAAGTTCTTAATTCAGTAGTTTGTAGCACTAGCCTTTGTAAAGCCAGAGCATACCGGACAAGCCTTTGACCTCTATGCCAGGATCCAAATGCCAAGAAACATGTGAATGCCTTCTACCCTTTCATTGAATATTACAAACCACAATGGATTGGACATAAAGTCACTAAGCGCTGGAGCAAGCCCAGAGTCAAAGCAGAATGGAACTGCTATCATACAGCTCTTAAGGATGAGATGAAAAATATTTCATCTTTGAAGGGCTAGCATAAGCATATCAAGTCCTCCTTTGGAATCAAGCCCAGATAAAACACCTTCTACAAGCACCTCAAAGTCCAACAGGGGAAGACTGCTGTATCCATCAGAGATATTGAGAACCGCTCATCCAAGAAGAAGAGAACCACCAAAGAGAAACAATATCAAGAGAAGATCAAGGACGTTGTCAAGGCCAAATATAAGCTTTCAGAGGTTGGGGAATACATCAAGAAGATTGCCACAGTTCTTAATGATAACCAGGTGATCACAGTCCAGCCTTTAATTAAGTTTATTGAGCATTGTCTAACTTGTATATTGTGACAGATCCAGGAAACTCATGCTTGCTTCTTCATTATCCCAATCTGACTCTTTTAAGGTTTGACAGGGAATCATTTATGTAAGATTCAATGATCTTGGATTCCAGGCAAGCAATCTTGGCGTTAAACTTGTTGCCATCTGGTGATCACTTTCACGCTTTTTTGCTTCCCATAGTCTTAGCTGTAGACCATCTCTTTCATTCCATTGTAGTCTTATTTCATTTAAAAGCCAAAAACACAAAGCATAAAAAGATTGAGGGGAAAGCGACCATTGTCACACATAAGTATCATGCTTTATTGATTATTATCATGTTTCCATTATATACCAATTGGGGTACATTTGGCTGAAAACCCCTCCAGTTCCGGAATCACACCTGGATTCCTATCACATGGTTTATGACATAACGGCGTCATCCAATCCAGATCTTTAACAAAAAGATCTTCACATTCTTAACCTATAAGAATGTGCCATAATACATTCCAGAATCACCTGATTCCTTCTGTGGAAATGTATTGCTTTGGCTTGAAGCATTCCGGACTTCCGGCGCCAAACCCCTGTGGAATATACATATTCATGATCCAAGCTATCCTTGTTCCAACTGGAAACCAGCTGATCAATCCTGAATGCATAAACACCATTGTCTAAATTTAGTTATTTTTGCATTCAATGGTTTTTTGCGTTAAAAACCCATTAAAACACTTTAAAACTCAAACCAGGCGCCACCGCGGCGCCCAGGAACTTTCCCAGGCGGCGCCTGAACCATTCACTGGGTGGCGCCTTGACGCTTTACAAATCAATTAGGCAGCGTGGCGGCGCTTTCAACCTAATTAATTTGCCAAAACGGCACTTTTAAACCACAATTCAGGGGTTTACTTTTGGCTAACCTTAACCAAACTTCTTGACACAGTCAATGCAATTAAACAATATAATTAAATCCTCATTAATTATATTCCAAGCATATATTAATTAACCTTCCCAGTTAATTAATCCGTTTGAAGACAACAAGTCTTTACTTCACACAGTCAAGTCCATTTTGGCCCTATGGTTAAATCCTCATTAATCATATTCCAGGGTATATATATTAATTAACCTTCCCAGTTAATCAATCAGTTTAAGACACCTAGTCTCATAATCTGAACCATTCAGATTATTCAGTACAGCCCTCAATTAGTACAGCCTGTCAGAAAGCCAGTCATAAGTAGAGGCCTTGGGCAGCTTGGGGTGAGGTACGGCCAAGCCGGCGGGTAGGGCCCACCATAGAATGGGTGCTAATTTGATAATATAAGATACATATTGCCCGAGTAAGGACCAAGGTCCAGAGTTGGGGACCATGGAATCTACCAATCCTGTCAAAGTAATGTAGAGTACTCCAAACAGTTAGGTAGAGGTGGTCTCAGCTGCGGCGGTGGGTTCCAACGGGCAGTCTGGTTGTGGTGTTAAAGGAGGAGTCATAGGAACAAAGTAGGCAGGCAGGTAATTGTACTTATCTTTGAACAGTAAGGGCGGGATCTCAACCCTCTTTCCTTTGCGTCCTATGTACTCAGTACTTCTAGTCCTTGCCAAAGGGTCAGCAATGAGGATGGTTTCCAAGTTGTACTCTGAATAAGCCGGGTTGGGGGTATTCAGTAAAATGCACAGGTCCAAAGGGGGCTCCCAGGGGACGGTATAATGCCTGGGACAATTTGACAGGTTGGTCTTGTGGGAGGGCAGTGGCCTGGTGGTCTACTTGACTGGGATTAAGATAGAAGATCACTAAGACTAGATAGGGTAAGATTTGTTCAAACCAAAGGTTCATAAAACTTTATTATTGAAAATGATGATGGGGGTTTTGCCGTACCGCAGGGTTTTTATACCCTGGGACTTTGCTTCTTTGATTTTTGCAGGGTTCAGGTTTGCAGACAAGGCACTGGCGGGGTATGGGTCTTGGCTTGGGGTCTTGAGGGCGGCAGATCCAGGTTGTGCTTGTTCTGGCAAATTGGAAAGGTGACGCTTTGTTTTGCCGCCACTGTTTGCTATGTCACCTGAGTAGTCCAATTGCACTACCCCTTCTGGGCGGGAGACTGGCAGTTGCTGGTGACCATTGGCAAGGTCAAAAATAGGTTTTGTCTTAACCTCCTTAAGGCAAGTTGCAACCTCTGCATAGGTTTGAGTCTTTGGTGGCCCAAGGTTGGCATCAATCTGATGACTATTTGGGGAATTGTCTCTGGGGGGCTGGCGGGTCTTGGAGTAACTTGTTAACTTGGGTTTGCAATTTAACAAGCAGGCGGTCCCCTGTCCACTTTGTGTGACTCGAGTGATCTTTGGAGGGTCCTCTGTAGTAGGCCGGCGGAACGCGGAGTAATTTACCAATTTGAGCCTGTCTTTTAACAGATTGGTGGGTTCTGGACTGGTCTGGCGGGTTGGATCCGCCTCCTGGGAACCGGGGTTTAACTCTTGGGTTTTTAATACAAGTATTGAAATGTCATTCATGACACAGCCTAATTGATTCCTGGGTATCAATTAACCTTCATGGTTAATTAGACGGTTTGAGACACCTAGTCTCATAATCTGAATTGTTCAGATTATTCATTACGGCCCTCAATTAGTACAGCCTAATTGATTTCTGGGTATCACTACTATGCTGGAAAGTCTCTCTAAGGCCAATCCTATTGTTTTGAATTTCAACCTATGAAATTCATCACAATTCAACCTCTTTGTGAAACCACAGCCCAATGTGACTGTAGTACAGTCACATGTATAGCCCTTATATGTTGAGTATAATATTTTTAAATAAATATTGATTCTAAATAACTCATCAATAGTTTATGATACTGTTTTTATAAAATCCTCAATTTATATTGATAGCTTGATGCCTTAGACTGTATTACATTGCCTATATCAGTATTTTACTAGTAAATTATATGTCCTTTGTAGTTTTCAATATAGAAAAAAATTTATAATACTGTTTCTGATTACTGTATTTTCCTAGGATATGTAATTCTTTTATGTAGTACTTTTTTGTATGTTGGGTTTTTTATCTTTATAAGTGAAAAAATATTTTATAGTAAAGATAGCTAATTTAATAGTGGAGTTTATTTGAAGTGGGGTTCTCTTATATTTTTAGATTGCTTTGCATTAATTTTTATTTTATTTTTGGATTCTACATGATCATATTATCCCAAAAAGTATTTTGAAGCTTAATTTTCATTAAGTAAAATGTTCAGGAAACAGGGTTCTGCTTGTTAAAAAAGTGTTGACATTTAGTAGTCTGCATGAGTAAAAACTTAATTCTGAATTTCCAATGCTATCAACATTAAAGTATTTTTAATTCTGATTGTTGACATATATAAGTCAACTTTCAGAATGAGTTAATTCTGGAGGTTGCCTTAGAAGGATGGTGGTTATGTAGTAGCTAATTTGGAATGGCTAGGTTTGCCGATCTTGACGGTCGGTAGCTGACCTGAGCTGTGGTTTGGTTGAGTTTGGGTTCGTTTCTTATCCTCGCCGGTCAAAAGGCTTTTGTAATAATAAGTTATAGAATTGTTTAAATTGAATATGGATTTTTTTAAAGGTTGGAGGGGGTTAGGTAAGCTTCCAGGAACGCGTGGAGATCTTCCTGGGTAGCGTTGGATGCCAGGGCAGTTCCGGAGTCTGAGGAGGTTAAGTTTTGTAAGTAAGATGGGTTACCGTGGGTAAGGTCGGCATCTCTGCTTTGGATGGTTGGCCAGTACTAGTTGAGCAGCTGAGTGAACTCTGGGCGGTGGTGTTTTCTGGCACGGAGGATGTTGTGCTTCTTTTGAGCGTAGATGTGGCTGGGCATGTTAAAGAGGTTCGCTTTGGTGGTTGAAAGGAAGTTGTCCATGGCTCGTTTGGCAGTCAACGGGTCTTCCACCCCTTCCATTAAGAAGTGGATGCCAAAGTTGGCTTCATTTTGGTTGGCGTTTAGAGCGTACGCCAGGTGGTTTTTTGTGCGCAGCGTGTTGTAGAAATCCACCTCGACAAAGCTGTAGAACAGGGAAGCGAGTGCCTTGAGGCGGGGAGGTTGGGTGGGGAGTGGGAAGAAGTAATCTAATTGGTAGCCATGTGGAGTGTATGTTGATTGAAAGATGGGTTCTGGAATGAGTTGGTTGTGGGGGTTGGGTTGGCATTTTGTGATGTTGTTTTGAAATGTTTGGATTGTGGAAAGGATAGGTTGGATGTCTTCTTCGCCCATCAGAAGCAGGTCTATTTGGTAGCAGGCTAGCGTGGATTGGTAGATAAAGTTGCTAGTGTTGGTTTCTAGCTGGTGTACAAAGGATTTGGTTGAGGTTATGTTTAGGATGGCTGCAAGAGTATTTGCCAAGTTGGTTCCGTGCAGGTTGAGGATAAGTTTATTTGATTCGAGATGAAGTGACATCCATTCGCTGCGAAGGTTGAGTTCGGAAATTGAGCGATCCCAGTTCTCGTAAATCAAATACATGAGGATCATCATGTTTAAGTTGTTGCTGGGATCAGATGTTGTGTCGTACAGGGCCAGACTCAGCCCACTCACATGGGAGGCGGGGCCCTTCCAATGCCAAACCCGCAAATGGTCGGTGGAATTAAGTCTTGTGATGGTGCTTGGTAAATGAGTTCCTTTTGTAGAGGGTTTTGCATGAATAACTGGAGGCAGATGGATTTTTGTATGGTTTTTCGGCAATTGGAAATCAAAATCAACCAAGGAATAATTGGTTTGATAAAATGGCTCGTAAAGGTCAAATGGTCCTTGGGAAGTGACATTGACTATTCGCATTCTGGCAAGGGAAAACATGTCAATAAGCTTTTCAATCTCGTCTCTTGGGAAGTACTGGGGATGGAGGCTATTGACAACCTTGTCCATTGGAATGCCACTGGACATCTTAAACATGACCTTTTTGGCAAGCAGGTGGGTTAAATACTCTTGGCCAAATGTCCCACTATTCCTTTGCTAAGAAATAAAACTGGCATATCGTTTGGGATCGAGTGCTTGTTCCTTGAATGCGTGGAGGTACGAAAAGAAGTCAACAATGGCAGGCCCAGAGCTGCTTGGCGTGGGGAAGATGTGAACATTCAATAGAGAGAATGCCATGTTGGTTTCATCAAGCGTCACCTTTACCGAATCTAGCGTCCAGTTTGTAGTGAACCCCTGGAAGTAGCCTTTGTAGATGTGTTTCAGATAATAGAAGAGGTAGTCAAGAGCTTCTATGGAAACATTTTGTTTCTCGGGTAATAAGAACTCAAGGAGCAGCTGGTTTTCGTCACCTTTTATTCGGATTTCTTTTGGAAACTGCTGCAAGTTGAATGGCACTTGGGTTTTGGTTGCTTCGAGGTTTCGGTTTGGAATTTTGCCGAATCTAGCCACCACCGTTTGTCGGAGTTTCTCCAGGGGGTCCGGAGAAATAACGACAAGTTGCATCTGATTGGCCGAGTAATACTTAGCGTAGTGGCCTTTGACCTTGGCCAAGAGGGTGAGTTGATCTTGTCTGGTTTCCATCGGTAAAGTGTTATTGTTTCCCATGCTGAACCTTGCGTATGGGCTGCCTTCAGTTGCGACGGAGGATAAAACACTTTTCATTTTTACTTTTGGATTGTTGGCCCTGAGCTTGAATTCCAAGTTGATTGCGTAAGCCTCATTGACAACGGTATCTGCAGTAAATGCAGGGTTGACAAAGGCATCTGCAAACATCTGCAACCCTTCGTCTAGAGCTTCGGGAACGACGTAAAACGAGTAGTGGGTGCTGTCGTAATATGTAACGGCATCGAAGTCTCCGCCATTCAGTTTAACAAACTGACGATTGGGGTTCACTCCCCAATCATTGCAAGCACCCTGGATGACAACATGCTCCACCAGGTGCGCCAATCCAAGTCAATCGTCAGGGTTATCTTGGGAACCGGAGGATATGGCTAGGCCGGCTGCCCCCTGCTTTGCAGCAGAATCAGATATGAGTAGCACCTTGAGCTGGTTCTCAAGGACAACTGCTTGGTAGAGCTGAGTGCATTTGGTGTCGTTGCAGACATTGGCCCGAGACAAAGTAAGTAACAAAAATACTATCGATAAATTCATAAACTTTGCCTTCAAAAGATTCCTTTTGCATTCACTTTGCAATCGAAGGGTCGCTTTGCAGGTTGTTCCAAGCATACATAAGATTCCATTGTAGATCCACAGGAACATTCCAGCGAGCACACGAAATTCTTCAAATAAAATCACCTTTTCAATATAGGATAAAGGCAAAGCCCAACCAATCACTGCCCTCCCCGATGGCAAGTTTAACCGAACCCCAAGCCAAGGACTGGTGCCTTCCAAAGTTTAAACTTGATTGACGGCGAGCTCCATTTCATCGACTGGTTTGTTCTCACATTGCTGGGGTCAACCGGAAATGAAGCAGCTTCATCAAAGTTATCCAAGAACTTTCACCCAAGTGGACGTGACCTAACCCACCATCTTATCGACCCTTTATGGGACTTTAGTTCTAAACTTAAACCTCCACATCATCCTTTTGATTCCATCAAAAGACAATCAACCCCTCGCATCCATAGCCAAGTCCCCCACCAAAGACAGACCATACGTTTAAAATTCAAAATCAAATCCCTCCCATCTAAGCTGCTATGATCACCCCAAAGATCCACAAACATGCCCAAGTGGAGCAGGATATACTCCAGCGCCGTGAAAAAATGCCCATATTTACACCTCTACCCGTCCATATCCTCCAGCAACTTATTCAACACAGTCCCCGATTCTACCAAAGCTGGGGTTTCATCGATTCCTGCGAATCGGTTAAAGAGTATACCCTCCTCCGCCCATACTTCACACTATCCACGTGAACTCACAAAGCTGCCCAGGATGGTTTCCCACTATACCCTTACCTTCCGTCTCAACCATAGCCCAACCCCAGTTTCCTGAGAAACTTATCCTACCACCTCCCCCACCAGCTTACCCCGTATAGTTCCCCCTACAGTACAGGTATCCCTTGATCAAGGGGGTTAAACCAAAAAAAGTTCCCATCCAGAGGACTAACCACCAGGATAGTGTTATCCAGGGGCTCCACCGCAAAGAAACTTTTTAGGGGAAAGGAAGCATCACGGCCAACAATACCCACCCCAGAAGCAACCCAGGGTGCCGCCACTGGGACAAGACACATCCTCAGGGTGTCCTCCACATGAGGGAGTCCTAAATCCACCAAGGCAAGTCAGGGGTTTGCCTGCCTGGGGATTTAGGCAGCCATCTCAGATGTCTATATTAAACTCAGCAGCCTCAGAACCAAGCCCTATAGGCCTGTGACAATCCCCACCCATTTAAATTTACCCAACAAGATTCAACCCATAGCCATGTAAGGGGAGCTTTAGTTAGGTATAGCTCAGCTCCCTTATAACCCCTTACAGTTAAACTTTAGGCCAGGGCAGGAGCAATATAACTTGGAGGTGGTTGGATATCAAAGACAACTTACCAAGGGTAAGCTCTGGTGGTAGGTATCAGGGCCAGTGAAGGAGGAGAGAAGATGGTGGGGCTAGCATGGGTGACCTCAGCCAGGTCAGAGCCATGGGGTTAGATTTTATACAAGTGGCAAACCAGGGGCCCAGATCTTCCCCCTTTTCTCCTAAGGAGCCTACCCTCAAGGACAGTGCTGTTTTCTGAAGGGAAGCTCAGACAATGCCAACAGCTGGCTACATACAATCTCTTCCAGACAGGATGGGAGGGCGGGAGAGTCCTCTATTGTTACAAAAGTGACAGCTTCAAGGCCCCAGGCAGGAATTGAACCCGCTCCTAGCCACCAGGCAGGGCTGACGGGCGGGGGAGATTTTCCCGCACCTGGATTTTTGCTTTTCAAAGTAAATCCAGGTGAAGGAATCATTCCTGCCCTGGTGGCAGCTGAGGGGCCCGTTCTGGGCCCCAAAAGCTACACTAAAGTCTTGGTGGGTTTGGCTGGGCCTGGGCAGGCTATTTTTAGCTGCCCAGTAAACCCAGATCAAGCCCACCCTCCATTAAGTAATTTAGGGCCCCCAATTGGGGACCCCTTTTTTAATCAAGTCCCTTGGGCTCAGGAAAGCCTGTCAAGCCAGTCCAAAAATGGTGGCCAAATTGGGAACCTCCCCCCATAACCCCAGAATCTAAACCTGTCAGAACCAATGGCCAGCCAGGTCAAGATGGACCACCAAAAAGCCAAACAACTGTTCCTGAAAACCCCAAAAATGACCATGAAGCAGCCAACCAAACAGCAGAACCTGAGATGCCAAGCCTTGTCACACAATTAGCACCAGAAGAATGCCCAGAGGCACCTGTATGTGAGTAAGTATATAAATCAGAAGCACTTGTAAAAGTTCTGTATTGTCATTTTACCAAATAAAGTTGTTATGAACCTTTGGTTCACCAATCTGCTTCCATACATATTTTTGATACTCTTCTATCTGCATACACCCAAGCATTAGTACCCACCCACTGTGATAGATAGCCAGGCTCCAGCTGACAAACCCAAAGCCTTTGACTACTACTGTCCGCCCAATGCTCCATTTGGCCCTGTGCATTTCACTGAGTACCCCCCAAATCCTGACCACAAACCCTGGACATTGGAAGACTTGAAGTGGTACACCCGCTCAAACGCACCCAAGGAACCCTATCAAAATGTCTGTGACAGCAAAGCAATCACCATCTACTCTTTGATTTTCAACGGGAAGTACAACAATCCTGCTGCTACCTGGTCCTCATGGAACCACCCCTGACACCCAAACCAACCATCTCAACCCTTTCACCTCTGATGACACTGGCCAGAGTAGTCAATTCCTGGGAGTGCTTTACATGGCTCTCAAAGGATTGATCACTCTGCCTTGCCAGCAGCTGGGCCTTGGGCTGTGGCTGGGAAGGCCCTTTCCTATCTGATAAAGTTAGGTTCCATCATCTGGTGGGCCATGCCAGTACCTGCTTTGACTCCTCCCTCACCTGCTGGAGCTCTACAGTACTCTTGGTATCCTGACATCTATAGGGGCCCAGACCAGATGGGTGTTGTGTTCTAGGGTGCAGCCAAGGCATACACCAGGGAATCCAAACTCCTGGGTCAGGCCGTACCAAGCCAGATGTCAGCCGTCAGGGGTGGGTAAGGGATTCATCTCAAGGCTCTGGGAAAGCTAGTCAGCAGAACGGCCCCTAGATGCACCCAGGAGGGGGCACCAAAGCGCAACAGACACCACAGCAAGAAATTTTGGATAGATCCTGATCCTATTGGGTGGATTTGCATGATCCTTGTAGGAAAACTTTGGCTGCAGGCCACTGAAAGAATAAGTAGATTGCTGGCCACTCCCATAGTTGGGTTGGGACCAGCTGCCTGTAATACCCAAGTATTGAGGATAAAACTTTAGTAATATAAGATACAGGTCAGATGGCTCAAAGCCGTTCAAGGCATAGACAATTGAATAGAGGTTTATTGCCTGACAGAAGGCTTTGGCAAGGAAGTTGCATTGTCCAAGGCTGCTGGAAAGATGCAGCAGGGTAACTGTGGGGATCATGTATTTAGCCAAGTTGGGGGTTAGGCGAGATGACGCCAGAGGTGTCCACGGGTTCAATTCTATTGAGCTGAGATGAGTTGGCTCATTGTATAATATCCATTTTGGTCCCTGTGGTTCAGGACCAAACTGAGTATAGGTTGGCTGGTTACCCCTTATCCCAAGGTAAGCTTTCAAGACAGCTGTGCAGATGATGTAGTTCATCTTCTGACTTGGGGAGGGGTAATGGGTCTAGTAAGGTTACTTGCTTAGCCTAGGTAGAGGATTGATTAATGTGATAATATTGAGGAGGGTATTCACTCAATGATAGCACCAACTATCATTGAGGGGTCTGTCTTTGTTCATACTAGTGGACCTGCAAGGCATGATTATTGGAAGGCATAGCATTTGGGAACCAAAAGTCTGAGTTGCATCTGATATTCCCTTTTATGGATTGGCTGGGGTGGCTGGCAATTGAGAAGGTTGAGCTGGATCCCTGTTGGCATTGGCATAGTGCAAGTTGGCCTTATTCATGCATCCAAATTTATTTACTGAATTTGGTGCATGATTTTCACTTTTGGAGAGCCTGTCAGCCCATTCCCCATTTGGTAAGCTCCCAAATTGGGCAGCAGTTCATTTCAAGTTTAGCTTTGAAGAAATTGCCTTTCCTGGTTTCCCAATTTGGCTATTTTCCAAAGGAGTGGATGGGTACTGGCCTGCTGCCATGAGAGGAAAAAGGCTTGCAGGTGGCAGGCTGGCTCATGGATGCCTGTTTGAGGATGGCTTGCAAGTGAGGCTGGCAAGAGTGGTGGGATCCGCTCAAAGGCAGTGAGCGTCTGTGTGTTGGCGGCAGGCAACAGCTTGATGGTGGTGGTATGTATCTGCTTGGTGGCAATGAGGGCCCATGCAGTGGCAACAGATGCCTGAATGTTGACAGCAGGCAACAGCTTGATTGTGACAGGCTTCCAGATGGTGGCAGTATGCATCTGCTTGGTGGTGGCAGAGATCTGCGCGGTGGCGGTGGGTGCCTGTGCGTTGACAGCAGGCAACAGCTTGGTTGCAGCATGTGACGGATCCAGGCCTAACCATTCCATCCTGCCCTTATACTGCCCTTGACTCTTATTGCTGTTACCTTACTGAGACAAAGCTTTGAGGAGCTTTGCCTCCAGGCAGACAATTTTATTGGATAACACTTTATTGTTGTCCCGCCAATGAGCCATGATTTCAACGCTTTTTTCCTCACGTGCTCCCAACGCCTCAATTTCACAATTCACCATCTCTTTTACTTGTTGAAAGACTTCATCGCATCCTACCAACAAGTTCCACGCATCCCAAGCATAAATTTGGTTCCCTTGGGCGGGAGTCTCTTCCTTTGTAAAGTAATTGGAATACAGCTCTTTGAACTCAGCCTTTACTTCTACTAAAGATTCAGCAGAAACAGTCTTAGTGACCTCCAGGCTGGTCCAAGCTTCTTCCAATGTACTTGTAGGAACCTCCCTTCTTGCTGCAGCAGTTTCCGCACAAAGGACCCCAAACTTGGCTCTCTCAAATTTTAACAAAGAAGGCATGACAATTGAAAAATAGGTGAGGGGAAAGCGTTGAAACTGACAATGAATATATTTTATTAATGTTTAACTGTTTTTGCTTATATATCATTCAGGGCATACACAGCTAAAAACCCCTCTGGTTCCTGAATCAACCAATTATTTGTGTCATGTGGTCTATGACATTTGAGTCATCCAACATAGATCTTTACCTAAAAGATCACCAGCAATTCTCAACCTATGATAATTAACCTACAATGGGCAGAAGTCACCTGACTCCATTCAACCCAATGTACCAATTTGGCATGGAGCTTCCCCAGCTCCCAGCGCCAAAACCCTTTGGATTGCACATCCTAAACTCAGCTATCAGTGTTCCAACTGGGAACCAGCTGAGCAAACCTGAATTCCTAGGCATCCTTGCCTTTATTTAGTTATTTTTGCATTTAATGGTTTTTTTGCCTTAAAACCCATTAAACTGCTTCAAAACTCAAACCAGGCGCCACCACGGCGCCCAGAAATTTCCCCAGGCAGCGCCCCAGCGCCTGAAAAAATTTGATAGTGGCACCTCTCAAATTCATTAGGCGGCGCAGCGGCGCTTCTAATCTAATAAATTTGCCAACATGGCGCTTTTACCCCTAATTCCAGGGGTTTTCCCATGGTTAACATTAACCAAACTTCTTGAAAAGGTCAAGGCCATTTTAATATAATTAAATCCTCATTATTATATCCCGTATTTATTAATTAATCTTCCTGATTAACTAAATCATTTTGAGACACCTAGTCTCTAAGATTGATTCAGCCAATCTTGCCTCAATTCTTTTAGTTAGCCTAATCTAACTAAACATCCATATTCTATTCTTTTATTAAACATAGGTATCCAGTTTCTAGGAACCTTTCCCTGAAGAATTCCAAACAAACCTATCTATATGTAATAAACAGCAAAAACAGAAAATCTTTGTATTTTGGAGCATTTATTTGGCTAAACACTCAGCAGTGACTGTAGTATGGTCACAAGGCCCATTCCTTCCCTTTGGGGGAATCAGCTTCTCTTCTCAGATCTTTATAAGCCCTGATTCCCCATGGAATAGCTTAAGGAATTGAGGATGAACACAGGACCATTCTTATCCCAAGGCAGCTCCAACTCCCCAAATTAGGTAGTTTGGCCCTGGACTAACCAAAATAATCTTCATAGGCCTTACCCATTGCTGAAGACCTCTTCTCGGGTGCTTTTCTTGGCGCCTTTGATCAAACCACACCAGATCTCCCACCTGGAAATGATCACAAGGAAGTACTCCAGGCTTTGAGTTCCACTTGGTAGCACGCTTTTCTAGAACCCGCTCTCCTTTACTCCTTGCCTCAGCAAATAACTTCCGCACCTCAGCTGCATGTTCCTCTATGGTGGCTTTATAGGAATTCTTTTCCGCAAACTCCCATTGGCCCCTTTAAAGTGCTGGTTGTAGTCTCCCGGCCATACAACATCCAAAATAGTAAACCCCAGGAGAATCATGGGGTATTGTCCAGTATGCCATGACACTCATTGCTAGGTGATCCTTCCAACGGGTTGTAGCTCCATCAGCCAATTTTTCTATAATGCGCTTTAAGGTTCCAATGGTTCTTTTGGCTAACCCATTGGTCTTGGGATGGTAGGAAGCTGCGGTTAACTTAGAAATGCCCCATTTTAAGCATTCCTTAGTCAAGGCTGGCCCTACGTAGGGTGGTCCATTGTCAGTGAGAACCTTCATGGGTCAACCATGTTGTGCTATGATTTCTTCTCAGAGAAACTTAGCAAGTACAACGCTTGTTTCTTTATCCATTGCTCAAACCTCTACCCTTTTTGTGAAAGAATCAGCAGCAACCACAAAGTATTCTTTTCAACCACTTGGTAATGTGATATGACCCGTATCCATTAAGACCAACTCAAAAGGATGATGTGACATAACTGACTTGAGCTTTACCTTAGATTTTGCCGCTGAGAACTTAGAGCAAACTTCACATTCTTGTAAAATCTGGAGGACCGTAGCTCTCATCTCTGACCACCAGTACCGGGCTTTTACTGCTTGCCAGAGCTTTTTGTATCTGAGGTGACCTCCCCATTGAACATGAAGATCTCTCACCACTTGAAGACGTTTGGATTGCTCTACGTAAATCCTATTCCTCAATAAAGCTTCCTGGGCTTCCTGCGTCTCAACTTCACAGGCCAACAGTGCTCGGGATAATAAGTTGGGAATCTGATTTTCCAAACCAGGTTGGTAAATGATATCATAGTCATATCCAGAGAGTTTTTCAGCATACAATTGCATACAGCCTTGTAAGTCTTCCTTAGTCCAAAGTGCTCTCAATGCTTTATGATCAGTGACTATAATGAATGGCATTCCTAGGATATACGTCCTAAAATGCTCCACCGCCCATACTATTGCCAATCCCTCACGTTCAGTAGCAGAGTATTTCCTTTGAGTGGTCCTCAATGTTTTGGAACCATACACCACCGGATGCCGTGACAACTTTGACTCTCCTTCCTGAGTAAGAACGGCACCCAGACCAGTTAAACTTGCATCTTTTTCAATGTAGAACAACTTCAATCAATCAGGGAATCTTAGGATGGGGCCTCAGAGAGTCTCTTTTTCAGCTCTAAGAAACTTGACTCTTGTTCCTGTCCCCAAACAAATATGGCATTCTTCCTTGTTAAAGCAACAACAGCTCTCCAAGAGCAGAACAATTAGGAATGAATCTCTGGTAGAAATTCACCAATCCCATAATTCCTTGCACCTCTCAAGCCGACTGTAGTAATCTCATGCTCAACAATGGAGTAACTCTCTAAAGACTTGGCTTAATCCCCTGAGAATTCACAATATGTCTTAACACCTTGACCTCTTGACAGGCAAGCTTAGTCTTGGATACACTAATCTTTAACTTTGCTTTCTCAATTTTTAGTGGAATACTTCATCAAGATCCTTCAGGTGTTGTTCCCAGAAAGGGCTATATACAGTAATGTCATCTATATACACCGAGATACACCTAGGCTGCAATCCTGCCATAATCTGGTCCATCACTTGCTGAAACACAGCACCAGCTGTTTTCATTCCTAATGGCAAGAATTTCCATTGATAAAGACCATCAGGTATAGAGAATGCTGTAACCTCCTTAGGCTTCTCATCAATCAACAGTTGATGATATCCCTTAGTCAGATCCAAAGTGGTGAACCAAGAAGATCCAGCCATGGCATCCAGCTGATCCTCAATTTGTTGCATTGGGTAGGCATCATTTACAATATCCTTGTTTACCATTTGGAAATCAATACAAGCACAAATGTTCCCATCTGGCTTTGGAACACAAACATTGGAGCAGAATAAGTACTGATGCTCTCCTCAATCAGGTCAGCTCTTTGCATCTTCTCCACCTCTTCTCTGATTGCAGCAACTGCAGCATGACTACAAAGGGGTACATACCCTTAGTATGGCTTCCCAGTAAGAGTTTTTATGATATAAGGTGGACCAGTTCTCCCTAAATCATATTTGTCTAACAAGAAACAACTAAACCATTTCCACATCAGAGTATACAACGGGGTACCTGGTGCTTCACTTGGACATAGTATATGGGTTAAATTGTTGAAGGGCACACAAAAATAAGAGACATTAGGTTTATTTGTTGTGACTTCTCCAACTACAAGCATCCAAACTCCAATAAACTGATCTTGCTGAATGTCTACAGGAACCGTGCAGGTGTTGAATAACTTCCAGGACTTGAGGGATTCACCATTTGAACCATCCTCAAATATTGACACATTTGAGGATATATGACGGGGCAATTCTGGGATAACCTGTCCTCTTTGCTTTCCACAATTGAAAGCTACTGGTTTTAACCAAGCGGTTCCCTTTGGTGGAATTGAGCAATATTCCTTGGCGTAGATGACAACTGAATGGACATCTTCTGGTGCTGGCAGAATTGTCAGTTGTTGATAAGTGTACTCAACTCCTTCATAAACCAAGACATTCTTGACGGCGTCCAGGCTCATCTTGGCCTCAACAATCCAAGTCATACCAAGCAGAACATCAAATTCTGCCCCGTGTAAAACTACAGCAGAAGTCTTGACTTTGGTATTTTTTCATTTTATACCACCTCATCAAACACGTCTTGTTCAATAGTGGTAACCCCATCCACAGAAGATAAGGTCAAAGTGACCAATCTTGATGGGTCCATGCCATGTTTACAGACAAAGTTCTTTGATATTGCCACTCCAGCACACCCTGCATTGTAGACTGCCTTTGCAGAGATACCATCAAGCAAAATATCCAAGAGGATAACCCCTTGTAATGCCCACACAAAAGGTTTTGCAATCAATAGTGCAGGCATACTCTGAGCCACCTTTTTACGCCATTCCACTTCCTTGAGCTGATCCACGCTCAACTAAACTTGCACAGGCTGCCATGTAATCTTACTGTCTTCATTCATACCTAAGAGCACATCCAATATCCACTCATCTGGAGAGGCATCTGAACTTCCCTCAGGCAGAGTTGAACAAGAGACATCAATTTCCTGTACAGGTGGTTCCACTGGTTGACTGGCGCTTTTTCCATATTCCTTCAAAGCCTTCCCAGATTGAAGTCTCATTCTCCTATTATTCCCCAAATTACCGGAATCAGGTTGAGAGACACCTAAGCCTGCCTTTCTTTTCCCAAATCCTTAAACATAAGGTCAGGATGTCCTTGTCAAATTCTGCACAGTTGAGACACTTTCCAGCAAAATGGCCATCTTTCCCACAGACCCAGTATCCCTTGGCCATGGGAAACTTACATGCCCGCTTAAATCTAGACATGTGGTCCTTATCAGAGGGACTTCTTGGACGTCTGGTACTCTTGGAAGATTATTCCCCTGATGCAGCATGAGCTCCTGCTCTGGAACAAGAAGCACTGTGTGGAGGGCCTCCAAGATCCCACTCCATCTGGATAACCTTCTGAACGAGTTTTGACCATGACAACTTCTCACAGCGTAACATAGAGGCCTGAGTTTGCAACCCGGGCCACATTCCAGTGAAGAAAGCATCCTCCACTAGCTCCTGATTACGTCCACGTCAACAAAGGCTAGGAACTCATCCATTCTGGAAAGGTACATTGACACTGTCACATTGCCAGCTTGAGTAACATCTTGAGCTTTTTGAAGAGCATCACCAGGTCTAAGGGTTACAGTGTAACTGGCTCAAAATTCCTCTAACAAGGTGGTCCAATTGTTGTCTTTACGTCTTTCAAACCACTTGAAACAGGCAGGTCCTGCAAGAACTTCCAACCAATGACATTTCTCATCATCTCCTAGATCAGAGGCTCAAATAAGGAAACCCTCCAGGAAAGCATTTCCTTCCTTGGGATTTCCAGAAAACAGTGACATCTTGGCAAGCATAGACTGGACTCCTTTCACCATGGGTTTTTTCTGCCCCTGTGTTGGGCTCTGTGACAGATCCAGTACTAACTGGTCTATCCTGCCATTATGATGCCCTTGACTCTTATTGCTGTTACCTTCCTAGGACAAAGCTTTGAGGAGCTTTGCCTCCAGGGAGGCAATTTTATTGGATAACACTTTATTGTTGTCCCGCCAACAAGCCATGATTTCAATGCTTTTTTCCTCTTGTGCTCCCAACGCCTCAATTTCACAATTCACCATCTCTTTTACTTGTTGCAAGATTTCATCCCATCCTACCAACAAGTTCCACGCATCCCAAGCATAAATTTGGTTCCCTTGGGCGGGAGTCCCTTCCTTTGCAAAGTAATTAGAATACAGCTCTTTGAACGCAGCCTTTACTTCTACTAAAGATTCAGCAGGAACAGTCTTGGTGACCACCAGGCTGGTCCAAGCTTCTTCCAATGTACTTGTAGGAACCTCCCTTCTTGCTGCAGCAGTTTCCGCACAAAGGACCCCAAACTTGGCTCTCTCAAATTTTAACAAAGAAGGCATGACAATTGAAAAATAGGTGAGGGGAAAGCGTTGAAACTGACAATGAATATATTTTATTAATGTTTAACTGTTTTTGCTTATATACCATTCAGGGCATACACAGCTAAAGACCCCTCTGGTTCCTGAATCAACCAATTATTTGTGTCATGTGGTCTATGACATTTGAGTCATCCAACATAGATCTTTACCTAAAAGATCACCAGCAATTCTCAACCTATGAGAATTAACCTACAATGGGCAGAAGTCACCTGACTTCATTCAACCCAATGTACCAATTTGGCATGGAGCTTCCCCAGCTCCCAGCGTCAAAACCCTGTGGATTGACCTTCTTAAACTCAGCTATCAGTGTTCCAACTGGGAACCAGCTGATCAAACCTGAATTCCTAGGCATCCTTGCCTTTATTTAGTTATTTTTGCATTTAATGGTTTTTTTTGCCTTAAAACCCATTAAACTGCTTCAAAACTCAAACCAGGCGCCACTGCGGCGCCCAGAAATTTCCCCAGGCAGCACCTGAGAAAATTTGATAGTGGCGCCTCTCAAATTCATTAGGCGGCGCAGTGGCGCTTCTAATCCAATAAATTTGCCAACATGGCGCTTTTACCCCTAATTCCAGGGGTTTTCCCATGGTTAACATTAACCAAACTTCTTGAAAAGGTCAAGGCCATTTTAATATAATTAAATCCTCATTATTATATCCCGTATTTATTAATTAATCTTCCTGATTAACTAAATCATTTTGAGACACCTAGTCTCTAAGATTGATTCAGCCAATCTTGCCTCAATTCTTTTAGTTAGCCTAATCTAACTAAACATCCATATTTTGTTCTTTTATTAAACATAGGTATCCAGTTTCTAGGAACCTTTCCCTCAAGAATTCCAAACAAACCTATCTATATGTAATAAACAGCAAAAACAGAAAATCTTTGTATTTTGGAGCATTTATTTGGCTAAACACTCAGCAGTGACTGTAGTACGGTCACACAGCAGGCTTCCATATGGTGGTGGCATATATCTTCTTGGTGGTGGCAGTGAACGTCTGCTTGGTGGCAGTGGGTGCCTGCATGTTGAAGGTGTATAATGACTTGGCTGTGGCAAGTTTCTATGTGGTAGTGGCATGTATCTACTTGGTGGCAGTGGGTGCCTTCATGCTGACAACAGGTGACAGCTTGGTTGTGGCGGGCTTCCACATGGTGGCAGTGTGTATCTGCTTGATGGTGGCAGATTTCTGCATGTTGGTGGTGGACATCTGCTTGGTGACAGCGGATGTCCACATGTTGGTGGTGAATGTCTTCTTGGTGGCAGCTGGTGCCTTTATGTTAACAGCAGGTGAAAGATTGTTGTTTACACAAATATAAGTGTCAGGAGTATTCCTGAAACTGCATCACCAGAGGGTGAGGAGATGGGACCATCATCCCATCTAGACTGAAGCTTACTCTGAAATGTGATAGGGGATCAAATTGATGCCGCACCTGAAGCCTGGCCCTCCAGAGATGAGATCAAAGGTGCCTGGATACTGTGATTCACACTGTCACCTCCTCCAGGTTAGGCTTTTATGATATAATTTCTGAGGAGCTTGGTATGAATTAGGCAAAAGAGTGTTCATCAGATAAAGGTTCAACAGTGTATCCTGAGCCTTGCTTAAATTTCACTTTAAGTGGGTCAATCCCTAAGGTTACTAGATTGTGGGCTCACTATCCCACTTGGTGTTGGTGATAGAGGACCATACCTTCTACTTGGGACTTGGGGAGGGAGCTGTCGTGTTCTGAGGCATGGAACAGAAACACAACAGGGAATCCTAACCTTAGGATTGGATTTGTAATAAGCCTTGATTAGTTGGCAAGGAAGATGATGCAATTACCTTGTGGCCCTGAATAATAAATCTCTACTAGACATGGCTAGAGAGAGGCACCAAAGTACTCAGAAAACACAAAGACAAGAATGTGAATAGAACTTGTATTTTATTGGAGGGAAAGAATTGTAATATATATTGTTTAGCAATACAAAAAAAATACTAAGACGGTAGGATCACTTGCCACAAGCACAAGTGGGAAAAACAAGTTGCACAATACCAGGAAACCAAACAGATGAAATCCTCATTTTGGAATTGAACTCATTTCAAGGTGCAAAGGCAAAAGCAAGGGGTTTGCCCTCAAAATAACCCAAAAAAGGCAAAATTGAAAGCATGTGAATACTGGCATTCACAACATTGCCCCTTCTAGATTAGCCTTAGGTAGTAGTACTTTCCAAGAATCTTAGTGTGTCCTTGTGCAAACAGGCAACCACTTAAAAGTAGTTTTCTGGTATACTCTGATCCTTTTTTGAAAGTAACTTCTAGTGGTCCAACCCATAAGGTATCTAATTTATGAGCACATACTCCCACTCTATGTTTATATAAGACATGATCCCTGTGAGAGAGAGGGGCTAAACTAACTAAGTTTGGCTCCCATCCTGGAGGGAGGATCCACCAGGACGCCATCCAGTGCAAGACTGGTATGGCCGCTTGAAGGGGCATCAATAGAGAGGACACAGCAGATAGACGGGGGAAATAGAAGTCCAAACCCATCAGGAGCATTCCACTAAGCAACCAGGGAGAACGCTTGGGGGCAGACTCTTGGCTGCCCAGATTCTCCTCTTGGGCCTGTGGAACTAGCACCTCTGAGAGAGGAGAAAAGGGCGGGGCCAAGTTAGGGACCATGGATGGGACCAGTTCTATTACAGTGAATTGGTATGCAGTATGATTCAAGGAAATACAATGAGGATATAATAAAAAAATTGTGAGTTACTTGACTAGAAGGAGACCAAATCAGGAGGACAGTTTCAACATCTTGGATCCAATGGTGGTATAGCAAAAGATCAAGGTCAAAATTGTCAATAAGAAAATGACTTGCAAGGGTAAATTAGAGAAAGAATCAGAAGGCATTGGCATGTGGAGGGCGGGCCAGGTTGCGGCCATGAAGTTGACAGCCACCTTGACTGCCACAAAGCCTAATCTTTCAAGGATCAGGGGCAAATAGCCCCAGATAAGTCATCATTTTGGGATACACTTTCTTTTATTTTGAGGGAAATTAAGCTATCTAGAAACAAGTTTCTAGAGGAGAATGGGGAAGTCTTAAGGGAGTTCAGGATGGGAGAGAAGGGGGTTCTGTGGCATCTGATTGGCTGGCAAGAATGTTTTCAGCAGTTAAAGGTCCTGCATTGGAATTCAAGTCAATGACGTCATAATTCACAAAATTCTGGCATTTAGCAGGTAAAGCGCTGCCATCCCCAAATAGCATATAACGCGTAATTTTCTTGTCATAATTATTTGGGGAAAATAAGGCAGGTCCAGATTTTCCAGGGCTATTTGGGCAATCCCAGCTTTGACCCATTTTTGTCTATAACAGCATTTAAGTTGTCTATTTCTTTCAAGGGGTTGGCTGCAGTTCTTTGCTGGTTTCTGGTTTTATGAGGACACACTATCCCTTTCATTTGATTTTCTACTGTAACAGGTTCAAGGGCAGAAAGGCCAAGGTTGTCACAATCCAAGCATCTTAACACATTCTCACTGGTAACAAAAATGTCCTGGGCTTGGCCAGGGAGATCCTCAAGCATGTTTATAAATTTTACTGGGGTTGCTCTCAACGTGGTAGAGGGTATGAGAAATACAACCCCAGAGATCTGGGGAAGCACGCCATATCATCACCAAGGCAGGTGCCAGGGTGAGGACAACAAACTTGACAATAGGCACCAACATTTTACTTGAGTCCAATATAGAAACCAGCAAAAGGCAATTTATCCTTTTTAGATTTCTTTTTTTTGTTGTTGGAAGGCAACAGAAAGGGTCCAAGGACAAACAAGAAAGTCTAATAAGACCAAGAGGAAACAACAAACGGCAACCACAGGATAAGGGCACTTTGAAGCAGGGTTTAAAAGCTTTAAAGCGTAAATGAGACAGCAAACAATGCAGGAGCAAGAGAGAAACAAAACCAAACTTCAAATAGGTAATTATATTTTATAAATCACTAAATTCTAAGTTCAGGTGGTTATCTTTAAAAGCAAAATCAAAAATCCTTGTTGTTGACGTTGACAACATGTAAGAGGCTCCAAGAGAATGCTGAGAGGCCCGGGAGCAAAGGAAAAAGATAAGGAAATAAAGGACCAATACTAACACTTTTATAAAATCAGATGGGACCAAAAAGGGGACCCAAAAATGACTAAATTTTAAGTAAAAGGGATTCAAACTTTAATTTTTAAGAATGAGCAACCAGGGGACCAAAAGTCCCCTGTCTTGCTTTAAGGAAAGCCCATTTGAATTTTGAAGTCACCTGACCCAAAGGTCATATTTGATTGGTTCCAAGAGAAATTTTTCAGGGAGAATCCAATGAGTTGGAAGGGTTTCCAACAATTTCCGACTTCAACTCTGTTTGGTAGGCATCAATGGAGTGTTTCAGGGCAGCATCTAATCCAGTTGGATTGCAATTTGATGATTTAGCAGTAGCGCAACCTGGTTGATTAGAATTGATTAATTTTAAATGTGGACAAGCCCAAGCCAAAAAATAATCCAAATTAATCAGATATTCCTCCCAAGTGGGGACAGAGTCCAAAGCACCAGTATTTACCACTTGGAAAGGATATGCCAACAAAAATCTCTCATCAATTGTGTGGGCTAAATCCTCAAGGAAATTAAGGGGCTTGGCCGACTTCTGAGTAGATTTTTTTGTGTGGTGCAGGAAGATTGTCCTATTTAGGGCTAAAGGGGGAGTGACTTTACAATCCCCAACTTGGAACTCTGGCAAGGGGGAGCATCCAGTATTTTCAGAAGGGAGCTCTAGCATCTTGATCTTGTATTCAGAAGTGTAGGCAGTGGCTTATATGTCAATTATGCAGTTAACCAGGCTCTTAATATGGGCATCAGAATCCAAAGCCTTGTAAGAAGAAATTAGGGGGGCCAGGAGTGACAGAGTGATGTCCTTGCGCTCATACAACATAGCAAGGGGGGAATGCCCTGTGACACAATATTTGCTGAGGCAATAGGCAAAGAGGCAGCAGGTAAGTATAGATCCCAGTTTGCAGCATCAGAGTAAGTGAGCTTTCTAATGAAGGAAACCAAGGTCAAATTAGCACGCTCTACAGCCCTGTTAGTGGAAGGGGTATAGGGAGCTGAGAAGGATTAATGAGATCCCAGAGACTCAATAACCAAATTCACCAACTTAGCATTAAAATTAGGTCACTTTTCTGACAATAACACTTGAGGACAGCCATGGCAATATAATACATATTGCATAAGGAAGTCTGCAGTTTTCTTAGCAGTGATATCCTTAGTAGGGCAAGCTTCCATCCATTTGCTGAAATTATCAACAGCAATCAGGATGAAGAAGTAACCTGAGCAAGAGCGGGGTAGAGGCCCTACAGCATCAATACTGACAGTGTGGAAGGTGTGCTATGAAGGAGCTAACTTGAGCTTGTGAGAGGCAGCTCAGGGGTGCTTTAGCTGAAAGTTGTGGCAACTAGCAATGACGTCTGGAATCAGCAGGCAAAGGGTTTCCCAGAAATAGTTTTTATGGAGCCAATCATAGGTCTTTGCAATGCCTTCATGTTTAGTCTCTTTATGAGCTTGAAGCACTAACAAAAGGCAAAGACTGGGGTTTACATATGGTAGATATTGGTTGTGTACTTTCTTAAAGAGCTGATTGTCACAAATGAGGGTGTTCTCAGATAGCTTAGACATAGAAGTTTGAATATCTTCAGCTTCATTCTCCAAAGAGTAAGAGTAACCAATTAGTTCATATAATTGATCAGCTTCACCAGGGTGTAGAGCAAGGATAGTAATTTGGGATAATCCATCAGCGTTTTGGTGCTGGATTCCGAGACAATGTAGTATGGTGAAATTATAACCTTGAAGGCAAAAGGCCCATCTGGATAATTGACTTTCAGGTTCCTTGAGCTGTTGTAACCACTTAAGCAAATCATTATCAGACACCACAGTGAAATGGGTGCCATACACATAATGGCGGAACTGTTTGATTGCATGCAACACACCAAGGCACTCTTTCTCAATGACAATTTAATTATTCTCATGCTTGTTGAGGACACAAGAAGTATAAGCTACAGGGTGATCCACGCCCTCATCATCTAGTTGAGCCAAGATAGCCCCAATAGCCAGGTTGCTAGCATCATTGTAAAGGATGAATTCCTTATTGTAGTCAGGATACACCAAGATGGGAACCTCTTTGAGTTTTTGCTTAAGGGTCTCAAGAATCTGTTGTTGACTAGCGGTTCATTATAAAAGGGAAATTACAAAACAGTTGGACCAGAGGCTCACTAATATTGACAAAGTTGGGAATAAACTGCATATAGTAGCCCATCATGCCCAAAAATACTTGTACTTCACAGAGGTTGGTAGGAGGAAAAATTTTGTTGATGGCCTCAACTTTCTTGGTCATAGGTCATATGCTAGTTTGAGCTACCTCATGACCCAAAAAACTCTAGGTATTTCTTGAAGAAAGAACACTTAGATGGCTTCAATTTGAGGCCAGCCTCTAAAATCTTTATGAACACTTCCTTGAGGTGATCCAGGTGATCTGTAAAGGTAGTGCTGAAGACTTTTATATTGGCTAAGTACACTAGGACACATGAAAGATTTAAATCATAGAGGATGGAGTCCATGGCTTGTTGGAAAGTAGCTGGGGCATTTCAGAGCCCTTGCAGCATGTGTGTAGGCTCAAACAGTCCTTTGGAAGTGACAAGCGCAGCTTTTTGTCTAACCTCAGAAGAGAGATCAATTTGCCAGTATCCAGAATCCAGATCCATGGCAGAGAAGAACTTAGAGCCCCCAAGGCGGCAGAGAGCATTGTAAATGTGGGGTAACAGGTTGGAGTCTTTCTTGGTTAAGGAATTCAAGCGTCAGTAGTCCATCACAATACAATGGCCTCCATCCTTCTTCTTCAGTATGAGCAAGGGGGAAGCCCATAGACTTTGGGAAGGGGCAAGTAACCCAGAATCCAACAACTACTTAAGTTCCTTAGACACCTGGGCATCATTCACTCTACTTTGCCGGTAGGGGTTGGCTCAGAAGGGAGGAGCATTACTGATATCTATTTGATGGATGACACCTTTAGCCAGGCCATAATCTGTATTGTCCTTGGCAAAGATATCAGCAAACTGATCAAGAAAGTCAAGAAATTCTTTCTGTTGTACAGAAGATAACTGTGGGAAAACTTGGGCATTAAACAAGGACAACATTTGAGGCTCTTCTTCTGGTAGGCTGAAATTATGGAAGGTACCAAAAGGATATAGTGAGAGAACACCAGGTGCATTTAGAAGTCAACAATATCCAAACACTTGACCCCTAGAGACGTTGAAAGGAACAGTGGTTAGATTAGCCACAAGTAAATGTAAAGCATCTTTATGAGAAGAGTCTAAAATTTCTGGACAGAGGTAAGGTTCATTATGCCCCAACAAGGAGGGAGAGTACAGTTCTAGAAAGGTACACTCAGGCAACTCATACAAAATTTGGGAGTCAAGGATAACTTGAGACCCAGGAGGAATAGTCACGGCCAAGGTAGTCAGGAGGGCAACTGTGGTAAGTTCAACTCCTTGGTGCTTGACTCCCTGGTAGTTGACACTATAGTAAAGTGAGAATTCAGCTTTTTCCCTGATCAACAACTGGAAATTGACACTTTTTTAATTAATGGATCTTGATGTACTGAAAACTTTTAATATAATGAAACAAGCTATACAGCTATGATATACTAAAGTGACCCAAGAAAGCTCAAAAATGCAATAAAAAGTGTACCTTTTATAATGAGAAAAAGAGAAAAAAAGCAACTATTTCTTATTTTACTATGTAATTTAGGTGCAATACGTCAATTCAAATGACGCTATCTCAAAAACGTCATCTTAATAACGCCATCTCAGATTTATGGCTAAACTGCGGCAGATAACTTAAAATATTGATAAAAGCCCAAAAACATTTAAAAAACTATAAAAAAACATTTGAATAGACTCAAAATTATCCAAAGATTTCAAATCTGCAATAAAAATATGAGGTCAGCTAATACCAACTTAGTGCTCAAAGCTCCAAAGTCAACACATCCTAAAACAGTGCTATTTTTGTATTAAATTTTAACACTATATTAACATGTATATACATATTAAAAGTTAAAATCAAATATTTGAAAAAAAGAAGTTTATTGTTAAAGAAGTGTGGATTATACATTAGATCCAAGGGCTGTGGCAATGCCTTTGAGATGGGTAAGGCGGCCTTCTCTGGTGTAATAGGCCAAAGCTGCTTTTGTAACACTTGCAAACTTGACCTGCTGGCCAGCATGATTGGCTATAAAAGCTTTGCCTTTGACGGTCTGGGAATATAGCTGATCCCCGTGTGCATGCTAAACCTTAAGCTTCTTGATGATCATATTGAACATAGGCTTTTTTGCCTTAACCAGGCGGGAATATTGGTTATGCCAACCTTCAAGTGAGGAGGTGGTCTTAGTTACACCGGTTTGACCTACTTATAGCAGTTCCAGTTAATTGAGTTGCCGCCCTTGCAGATGCGGCAATGTCCCTGGAATACACCTACCCACTGGTGCTCAAAATACTGTATGAAAGGAGAAAAGGCTTCTTGGTTCCCAAAAATGTAATTGTCATTGGGAAGCTCATTGTAAAAAAGGTTAACCTCTTCCTTTCTGACCATGGCAAGAGCAGCAAAGCAATTGAATATCTTTCTGGCCTCCTTTGTACCATCTTTGTATACCAGCTTATTGAGGGCTGGGTTTTTCATCAGTTTCTTGCGCAGAGCCTGGTGGTAGTGAAAGAAGCAGCCTTGGGGCCTGCTCCTAAATACCTTGATAAAAGTGTTGGCCTGTGCAGCCTCAAAGTCAACCATCAACATGGTATGATAAGGAAGGGACTCAGGCGTTTTTTTGGTTATGGCCTGTTGCTCTTGGGTAGCCGCTGGGCTGACCTTCTTCTTCTTGTAGCCCCTTTTCTTGGTTGGCTCTTCTTCAAGCGTAGGCAAGATGGCATCCAGTTTTTGCTTGAGTATATTCAAGGCGTGGATGTAAGTCTCTTCCCTTTTATTAGGGAGAAAGAAGAAGACAAAGGTTTTTTATGTTCATTGACCTGACCATGGATGGCCCAAAGCTGATAAAATAGCTTAGGACAAGAGGCAAAAGTCCCATTGGCAAACCAGGTATCGCACTTTAAAAGGCGTACAAGATCCTCTTGTGTCAAAAAGCACAAAATAAGGTTTGGTGAACATTGCCTGTTGTTGTGTAGCAAAAAGGGCTTTCCAAGCATGGTAGTCTTCTGGACTTCTGAAAGTACAAGCTCTTTGATACTTCTAGCGCTGACGCCAATATTGGCATCAATTGACTGTTGATCAGTCACATACCATTGGAGTCTGGTCTTTTCTCCAAACTCCTCTCTCTGATCCTTATTCAGGTAAAGGAGAGCATGAGTTACCAGCTCAGTTGAAGTCAAGTCCTTGTTGAAAGGAATGGCTTGGCAAAGGTACCAGCGCATTAGATAGTAAAGAATCATATCAGAGCCCAAACAGTCATGCTCAATGGTGAGCTCCTTGACTTGGGTAAACCCAATTGTAGTTAATTGCGCGGGGCAACCTGGACTATCACATTTGTAGTGATGGTTCACCATATATTTTTTCTGGTCATTGCATATGAAAAGAAAGCCGTCCTTGACAAAGCCAGCACCCCCCTTCTTGGTCATAATGGGAAATGAGTCAGGAAAAATAGCTGGAACTATAAATTGCCTATTGACGTTGCAGATATTGGCAACTGCATGTAGGTCCCACTCTAGGATAGGCTCCTCCTCTGAGGCTGCAAAACCATGGTCACCAGAGTTGCTTTTGGAGACTCTTTCATTCTCACCTTCATCATTGGTGTGAACGTGCTCCTCCTGGAGATCAGAGGGGGAGTAGACAAAGAGAGAGTGGGGAGGGGTGGGGCTATCAGCCTCAGGCTTGGGGGAAGGTATGGGGGTCTTAGCAGGCGTTTTTTCTTTAGGAGTCTGCTTGGAGAAGGTAGCCTTGGTCTTTCTTGCCTGAGCGGGAGCAGTCGTGCTCTTAGGGGCCTTGGGGGTAACGTTGGTGGTAGGCTTGGGGGGCATCTAAGAGCAAATTTGCGTCAGAAAAGTTCAAATTTGGGGAGAATTTTTAAAGAGAAAAATGAGAATGCGTTAAATATAAAAGTAGTCAATATTTTTACATGGAATTGTAGAGAAACTCTCAAATTATATACCATCAAATTTATTATGCTTTTTATTCTGTAAAAATTAAAAATTTATTAGTAGCGCAAGTATGCAAAACTGTGAGTTTTGACTGAAAACTTGCAAGTGAAATGGCGTTTTCAAATTGACGTAATTGAGATGCTGTAGCTCAAAAATATAGTGTTTTTGACCATTTTTTATATTAAATTAACAAACTTCTGGTGGAGCTACCTCAACTGGGCCAAAGAGTAAAACTTAAATATTTTTAAAACTAGCTTATACAACTGGGGTTAAAAAGCACCCAGTTGTTTAGAGGAGATAAAAAATACATAAATTCAAAGTTTCAGACAGTTTCTTACATTTTTTATTTAATTGAGATTTGGCGCTGAACTGTACTTTGTAAAAGTGAAAACAGTCAATTTGTGATGGTGTGCTCTTTATAGCGTCCTATGACACCACATGCTAAAACAGGTTATTTCTTAGTGCCACATTGGTGGGCGCCACTCCTATTGGACGCTTAGTTGCTTGGTAGATTTTGTAATGGGTACAATATGCACAACAGAAATACCCTTATTACTAAATAAAATCACTAGTAAAAGATTGTATTACTGAAACCCAAATAGCAAAGTTCACACTATGATAAGGAATAAGGCTAGCATATTAAATGTGGATTTTTGAATGGCTGTGTTGCAGAGGGGTAGTACTATCAAAGTGGTACTAATTTGGGTTAGTTTATTATGTAGGTCTTAAATTAATACCATATTTTATTCCCAATTAATAAGGGAAAGGCTTGGATTAATCACATAAAAGTAAGATATAATGACAAAAAAATCAAAGAACACGCCTCCTTGCCATTTTAATTAAAGCTTAGGCGCCGCGGCGCTGCTTTTCAGTAGGTTGGATTTTGTCTTTACAATTTTAAATCTACTACCAATCCAAAATATCTTTTTTGATTATACTATTGAGACTAGTGCTTAGAAATATGATTAATAATTAGATTAAAATTTTTGGGATTCAAAAATTACGCTGCAGTGGTGCTTAATATAAAAGTAAGGTGGCGCTTTGGCATCCAAAATATTTGCAAGGCGGCGCTGCGGCGCCTGGAGCTTTTTTTTGGGTGGCGTGGCGGCGCTTTATGTATGATAGAGACAGCGCAGCGGCGCATGTCATTGGATATTCTGCAGTAATGATCCAGAATCTACTGCCAATTGAATATATATAAATTTTATATTATAAATTTATGACAATGAGGTTGCAGTAATTCTATTCTGTGAGCTCTGTCATAATTGGCATCATTGATTTTATACTGCTAATTTATGGAGTTGGCTGCTGTAATCCTAATCCGTGAGCTCTGTCATAATTGGCATCATTGCTTGGTCAAAATTTCCAACATATCCCCCCATTTGACCAAACACTACTTTCTTTCTTTCCAAGATGAATCCCAACACTAACAACAACAGCAACACCAACATGCGCCAAGCCTACAACAAAATGATGGCTTCAATGGGCAAAGCAGAGTGGCGCAATCTTCAAAAAATGCTGCGCTCAGTTTGTATTGCTTTCTTGAATTGACTTTGGGCCAGTGACTCACAGTTTTGCAAACAGGACTGCACAACCACTGTGGCAGCCTCTGAGTGTAGTACTGCGCCAAACTCTAGTGCCAGGATTTCCCTGACAAGGACTCCATGTTTGAGGAGCCTCTTCCTGTCAGCAATGAGCCACCCAGCGGCAATCCTTCTGGTGCTCAGCACCCATTTCCTCAACGCCTTCCTTCCACTGGCGCGCCTTCCCCTACCCCATCTTCAATGCTCTGTGCCTGCCGCAACTCCAACCTTGTGGTGGTGGACTACCCCAACCTCCTTAGCAAGTTTGGGATCTGCCACCACAAGGAGACAATGTACAGCTTTTTACAGTCACTACATTCCGACAAGGATGCAATGACCCCAATTTGTGCAGGAGAGTTATACCACAGCCAGTATGATGCCTCCTGTTTGGCTGCTGAGGTGTGTCTAGGGCTGCAGTCAGCTACCCTGCCCCCCAGTGAGATTTCCGCGCAACATGCGCATACCATTGCTGTCCACAATGAGTATATTGACAAGGTGGCTTGGGTTTAGGCTCTTGAGCTTGCAGCAGATCCCAGCTTCCATCAGACCTTGAACTTGCCCATCCAAGCCAGCACTAATTGTTGCTTCTCTGCCACATTCAAGGCATATCTTCAAGCCATTACCACTGGCAATGCTTCCCTCTACCTTCCTTTGGCTGCCGCAAATTGCCACTTTATGTGGTATCCTCCCAAAAGTTGCCAGCCTGGCCAGCCCAGGTACGCTGATTGTTGCCTGGAGCATTACCGCTCCCTGGCTTATCAACTCTGTGCCCCCCTACCGCTATCATATTCCTACATGGAAGATGTGTTGATGGACTGCTTCACTATAGGTGCTGCGTTCTCCGCTTGTAGTGGCTGGGGCTGTTTAGTGCCAGTCAGTCAGATCTGCCTTCCCCTGTGCAACTGGTCTTCTATGTTGCGCAACTCCCAGTTGGCCTGGGCCCAAATGCTGGTGATCCTGGCTCACGTGCGCCAGCGCCTGGACAACAACTGCTACATGATGCCCACCCATGAGTGCCCAGTGATTACCATCCAGCGCACCGCCAAGCATCCCTGCCCCAACAACCGCCAGTCCTCTCCTCCTGCCACATCTTCTGCTCAGCAGCGTGGAGGCGCCCGCAACACAAGGGACTAATCCCACACAGCCTGTCTTTTATTGCAATAAACTTGCTTTGACTATCCTCTTTTTTATTGTTTCAATTATTTTTTAGTTCTTATTTTTTATTATATTAAGTTTTTAATTGTTGTAATTATCTTCTAAATTTAGTGCTTATGGAAATATTGTTGATTAGTGGAGTTTTTATGTTGGGGATTGAAATTTTGCAACGCCGCAGCACTAAATTTAATAGTAAGATGCCGCCGCGGCATAAAAGATTTTTTCAAGGTGGCAAGGCGGCGCCCAAGACTATCCTAAGTTTACGCTGCAGCGCTTTTGATTTGTTAAAATTGGCACAACAGCACTTTTTAATTGTAGAAGGCGGCGCAGCGGCGCTTAAAGCTGGCTAGTTTTGCAGTTGAATTTGTGAAGTTTTGGTAGCCTTATTTTGATAACAGACTTTTTATTTTGATTTGAGATAGCGTTTTTGTGTTGCAGTTTTTTGTGATGGCGTATTTTAGGATATTTATTAAGTGTTTTTATAATAAAAAATCTTATTTGGATAACACTCTTTTTGTTTTGATTTGAGATAGCATTTCTGTGATGCAGTTTTTTGAGATGCTGTATTAGAAACCAATATGTAAAAAATAACTATTTAATAAATTTTATTAAGTTTTTTTTAGTTTTGCTGATATAAATCACAACGCCATCTCAAAAAAATTTTGAGATGGCGTCTTTTGCTCTGGCGTTTTTGAATTGACGTATTGCACCGTAATTTACACTCTTTAATATAAAAATATTTTTGATTACCATAAAAATTAAAATTTCAATGAGATAAGAATAAACACAAACACAAACACAACAATAAAATTTATGCAAAATATGAATAAATATTAATATTTATTTGATATAGTTCATATAAGTATAAATGTGAATTTCTTTTGTTTTGTTTTATTAGGAAATTAACAAAAATTAAGATATTCCATTCACTTTCAACTATAACTATTCATCTCAAATTTACCATGTATACATAAAATACTCAGTGCTATCTAATTAAATCAAAAATAGAAAAATTAAAACTAAAAACTAATTGATCAAAACTAAAAAGTAAAAATTAAACCCATAGAAGCAAGACAGCAAGTTTATTCCTCCCCATTCTTCCCCTTCTTCATTTTGTCTCCTTCTAGGAGGGCAGTTGTGATGAGCTCAAGCTGCTGCTTGATCTCTGAGGCTGTTTATTTATGCTTGGCTGAATTTTTAATGGCCTTGGTGAATATGGTGGAACAGGTTGTGGGCTTGGTGGGGGACGTGGTTTTCCAAGTCACACAGCTTGGAGATGGTTTTCTCCTGCTTGTGCTACAAGAGGGAAAAGAACTTATTTAATTTTGAGTGGAGCCCAAAGTTGGCCTTGAGGTGTTTGTGGTAAGCCTCTAGTGCTGAGGTGGTCTTGAGCTCACCATTCACTGCCGCCCAGTACACATTCCAGCTGACCTTGGCATGGGCCTTGCCTCACCTCTGCGTGATAACCTTCCCAAACTACTGGGGCTCAAAGTACTCAAGAAAAGGCTTGAACTCTGAGTGCTTAACTATGTAAGGATACTTTGAGAGAACCTCAAACCCCTGCGCAGTGTGCTCTGGCTTTAAAAAGCCAATGCACTGAATTGTGCCAGCACAAATTTGCAGGTGTCCAAAGTATCCCTCCAGCTCAACCTACTTAGCTCAGCATGGGCATGCACATTCCAAGCAGCTGCTTGGCGGTAGTGGAAGTGGCACCCCTGCTGAAAAGCTGCTCAAATGCATTGAACTGAGTAGGCTCAAAGTCCATAATGCACATGGCAGGCCCAAGAGCTCTCAGCCTTACCTTTTCCTCCAAGTCCAGGGTGGTGTGGTCTTTGTCAGTGGCAGGAGGGTTGGCGCAGGTGTAGGGAGGGGTCTTCTTGGCATCATTGTTGTCAGGAAGGAGGTAAATTTCTTGGCAAGGATAGTAAAAGAACGGGTATAAATGGCCTTAGTGGACCCAGGAAGAAGAAAAAACAAAAGTTGAATCACCTGGATGTCAATCTGGGCATGGATCATCCAGAGCTGCTTGAACATCTGGGGGCAAGTGGCAAAGGTACCATCAACTAGCCAGGTTGAAGCCCTTTTCAACTCCATCAGGTTCTGCTGAGTTGAGTAGCAGATTATGTGGTCTTTAGTGGCAGGCCCATTGTCATGGAGGAGGAAGCACTCCACTCAGAAGCTGCTTGAGCTTGTGGGTGAGCGTAAGCTCTGAGAGGACGTCCAAAGCCTTGGGAGGAGGGGGATTGGTGGCAATACGCTTATTGCTTATGAACTTAAACAACTGCTCTTGAGTTGGCACCAACTTGAGATTGTTGGGTTTTAGATGTTGTAGGGCTTTGATGGCCAGATCTGATGCGCAGAGGTGAAAGGATGTTGGGATCACCTGGACCAGGTACCATTTTAACATCCAGATTATAAGATGATTGAGGGGCTCAAAAGAGTGCTCCCCCTTCTCTGCAGTTACTTTCTCCCAGCCCTCAGTGTTTAGCTGGGGCCCAAAAGTCTTATCCTCACAGACAAAGTGCTTGCTCTTGGTTTGGCGCTTTTGATTGTTACAATTAAAAATGTAGTTATCAGCAATGTAGCCAGGGCCGCCCTTTACAGACATAGTTGGGAATTACTGGGGGGAGCGCTTGGGGAGTTTAAACTCTTTGTCCACATTACAGATATTGTGGATGGTCAGTGGATCCCAAGCCACATGACCAGAAGCTTTGAACTTCTTGGAGTACTCCTCAGGCTCATCTTGGGGATCAGATGAGGGAGGGGGAGGGGAAGGGTTCTTTGAGGCCTGCTTGAATACCTCCTTTTTCATATCAAAAGAAGAGGTGGGCTCTTTGGCAGCCTTTGACTTCTTGGTATGATGCTCCTTGGTGGGCTCGGAGTCAGCCTCTGAGTGATAAAAGGAGTGGTCAGTAAGATCACCATCAGATTTATTGGGGGAGGAATTTTGGGGGAAGGTGAAGAGGATGTGGAAGATGAGGGTTAAGGGGGGAGGAGTTGGAGGAGTTGGAGGAGATAGAAGTGGGAGGAGATGGGGTTGGAGACTTTTCCTTTGCAGGCTTCTTGGCACGCTTGGGAGTGGAGGCAGTTTATTTAGAGCACTTGGAGGCTTGGCGCTTGGGCTGTTGGCTATTCTTGTTTGATCTTGTCTAAAAAAATTTAGTTTTGTAAATAAAATAGTGAGAAAGATATGAAACACAGAGGTAAAGCAAAGTAAAAGTTAAATGAAAAGTATGCAAATAAAGTTTTATTTATCAAGCAAAAAACATAAAAAAGTAAATAGAAGCAAAATAGAAACTCAAAGTATAGATATAAAGGTTAAAACATAGAAAATAAGTGAATTTATGATGAAGCATCAAAGATGTTAGGTTCAGCATAACATCTTAGTGCTAAATCAATGTAAAAATATAGTTAAAAATTTAAAAAAATATATGAAAACTATATGGAGAGTAGCAGACAAAGTAGTAGATTATAATTGAAAAAAATAAAAAAAATAATTATGTGGAATTTTTTTATTGGGAGTTGAAAAATCAAAGCAGAGTAAAGTGTTGAGTTCAGCACTGTTAATCAGCTGGGAAAAGCTGAATTCTCACTGTCAAGTATGCCAGAGTTGAGCAGAAAAATCAAATTTACTATGTTTTTTACATATAAAACTTGCTTGAATTTAAAATTAGGTTTATGAGTTAACCCAAAAACAAAGCATTTTTATATGCTCAAAAATAAGAAAAATACAACATAAGTTAAAAAAGTAAATGAGTAGGAAGGTGTTTATTAGTGATAATGTTATACTGTGAGGAGCTGGGAGTGACTTATTCACCATAGTGTTGGTTAAAACGTTAAGAAGCTCTCTGTACTAATCTCCAAGTTAAAGTGTCAAGTGGATGAGTGTCAAGTGGCGTTCATAGTGTATCACATATTAATTTAGCCTTAATTCTGAGCCTTTGATTAGTTAAATCCTAAACCATTGGGTGGCAAGTGAATAGAGTCAAACAAAGAAGATGTTGAGTTTCAGTTTTTTATAAATTACATATGAAATCTCTTAATAAATTGGTCTTAATTTATGTGGCACCACTTAATCCACAAACCCGGGAATAACATAATGTAAAACAAGTGGGGTATTTGATTAATGTCTATACCACTAAATCCAGTATAGTGGTGCTTGGGAGCCTAATTGACAACTATAGACACTAATTGTGAGAATTGGGGAGCAGGTTAAGAGGAAATAAAACCATGCTCTCAACCATAATAAAAATCATGGTTTCAGCAACAACCAAAAGGTTGTCACTAACAATTCATGGGAGGCCAAAGGGGGGAGGAATCAACTGAACACCAAAAGCAACAGCCAAAACCAAATGGCCGGTTTAGACTAACAAATTTGAACTTTATTAGAGTAGAGAATGATGAAGCAAGGTCTTTTACAACACTTGCATTCATTTAAGGGATGTGATAGGATTGGGGTGGTAGATTGAATGTCACAAACCAATTGACCAATGATATGAGCGGATACAAATGAATTTCTTGAGGCAGGAAGATCTTTACAAATTTTGAACAGACATAGTCAAAAAGGAAAACTGAACCAAGTAACATCAGGAATATGCTTTGGATGCAATTACCACTTCTCCTGGCCGCTCTTGTACATGATATTTAACCAGAGGTGTCTCTTGGGTGGGTTAGGTGGGGGCATCTTCAGAATAATTCCAAAATATTAAATTGATGGCCTTTCTTGGGCTTTTTTGGTAACCTTTTAGATAAATATTTGAACATAATTTGGTAGAAATTCCCAAGCATTTGGCAGGAATTGAAGTGGAGGCCTAAGGGGGAGGCGTAACTTTACACTAATGATAAAAATATAATAGCAAATAACAGATTTTATATAAGTGCATATGTATTTTATTAATAAAATTAAAATTTGGCTTAAAAAGTGTTGAACTGGTCACTTTTTGTTTTAGAGTGTCAAACACAGGTTTTTCATTTCTATTAGTAAATTTACTTGTGAATTGCCCCTTAAATTGGTATTTTAGCTAACCAAATTATTAAACAGTGTCAAGTTCAAGTAAATTTAACCTTGGTTTTTGGCTTTAAACCCTGGATTACTAGTAAAAATTAGTTGAACCAAAAATACTAATAGATTCACATATGCGGCACTTGACTCCCTGGTACTCGACACTTTGTTGAGTACCAGGGAGTCAAACTTACCATAGTTGCCATCAGGAGGGGAGCTCCTTCAGGTGCAGGGCAGGCAGGAGGAGGACACTTAATGTTGGAGGAGTGTATGAAGTACATCAGGGTGAAAATTACGGAAGGGTACTCCAGGACGCAGGTCTTATGGTCTTTACCAGGTACTTTGATGGGTTCTTCAAAGATGAGAGAAACTTCATATCCAAGGATTGACAGGTACCCATCCTTTGTGTTGATGATCCCATTATATTTGCAAAAAAATTGAGTGCCTACCAATAGGTCATAGCTCTCATTCTCCAGGACTACTTCAGAGGCAGCAAGAAGTAGCTTGCCAAATTGCATAGGAAGAGCTAAGTACGTTCCAATAATTCAAGTAATAGATAGGCCAGCTGTACCATAGGTCTGATGATAGTTGAGATCTGGGGCTAGCTTAAGTCTCTTCACTAACTTGGAGGACACAACATCAACTGGGGAACCAGTGTTGAGGATGGCCTTGATCTTCACCTTTTGGATAGATATCTATATGCAAGTAGTTGTATGTCCAAACAGAGGAAGAACAGCCAAGACATCTTGTTTTTTAGCCAGTTTCTTATCCCAATTTTCCAGCATGCACCTGAGACCTGAAAACTCCTTATAAACATTCTTCAGGGAAAGTGAAATAGAGACAGTTTAAAAGACTGTATCAGTCACTTCATCAGCTTCCTCAGAGGTTTTCACCAAGACAGGGGATCTTTTGGCCTGTGTGAGGTATGATATTGGCACAATTTTCTTGGCTTCATAAAAAGGCTTGGCAGTGATGATAGTCTTCTCATCAGGTAGTTTATAGGAGATAGAAATGGTTCAGGATACATCTAGAACAGAGTGTCCATAGGTTTCAGGATCTTGAGCCTCAGATTCTTTCATATTGAGACCATCTGAAATATAATAAAGTAGGATAAGCTTGTAGAGTCTTGAAAATCAGATTCCTTATCAGAGGGATTAGAGAGATGTGAAAGGGGGAGGCTGAAAAGATTTTGTAACCAGGAGCATATCTGCTTCTAGGTTGACCTCTCTCTTCCCTCCTTGTCTCTAGGATCAGCGCTGTTGCAACCGAGGTTCAAACCTCGCCTGCTAATGTATCTTACAATACACAGGGGGCGCTCAATGAGTTGCCCATTGATGTATCCAACATTATGTTTGGATCTGCTGGCAAGGTCAAATGGCGGGCCCTTCATCATAATTAGGAGCGTTGCCAATTTGACCTGCTGATCCCCGCACAAGTTATTCCTTGGCTCCAAACCCTACATGGAACTCCCCACTATGCCACCCCCTTGTGGCCTTGTGGCTTCCCCATTTAGTATATTAATCACAATATCAGACAATAAACAACACCTTATTCTTATTATTATGTCCTTTCCTATTGGACTGTTGTCTTCCCCAATTCCAAGTACTGAACCCTCATTGGTTCAGTTGCAACAGTGGTAGCAGAAGTAGGTTTAGACCTATTTCAAAAACAAAATTCCCCCCAAGAAAGGACGGAGTACGGGCCGCATGGCTACTCCACAACAAGATATGTTTCTTCCAATCCCCAAGGGGGACATTCCCAAAGGATATGTCATCTATCAAGATCAGCTAGTTTTTACCAGTTTATACAATTGGCTCTGCCTCGGGCAGCGTGACGCTAGCTTCACCCCGCCACAGTTGGATCTGTTGCAATGTATGCTCAACCTCTAACTAGAGTCCTTCACTGGCAGTGTCAAAGGAGCTGACATTGTCAGTTGGCTCCAGTCCACCAAAGTGCGCCTTTGTATCTGTCAGGTTCCTGAGTCCATGTGGGTTGCCACCGCATCTGGCCGCCTTATGGGGCCTGCCGCTGTGTGGTTCACCAACTGGGCTAGCCAGGAGTTTGATGTCACCTGGGCAACCTTTTGAGATGCCGCCAAGTCCCGGTATAGCAAAACCTTCTCCCCCATTATCTTGGGAACTCCCCTCCTAGCCATCAAGCAGACTTCTTCTGTCCCTGAGTATCTTGCTGTGTGGCAACAAGCCCTTGCTACCGCCCCCAAAGCAGTGACTGATGGGAAAGCCATGTTGCTCACTCTCATTGTCAATGGGTTAAAACCCCATATCTGCAAGTGGGCTCCTGTAGGCCGCTGCACCTCTATTGACAACTGTTATAAAGCCATTGTAGATGCCAGTAACCAGGCTTCAGTAGGCTTCCGCTGCACCAACAATACTCCACCCCAACCACGTCCTGAACCTAGCAATGGTCAAGGTCAGGTGGGCCGTTGCCAACCTCAACAGCAGGAAGGTGCAGCTAAACGCCCCCGCAAGGGGGGAGCTCCAGCTAGCACTAATTGAGGACCAGGGAAAAGCCTGGGGGTTGTAACAACAAGAGGCCCTACAACCCCAACTGACCCACCCTCTTAGCCCTTGCTTGCAAAGAACTCCCACAACTACAATCTTCACAAGGTCAAAACCCTAGACGTCTTTCAGATCCATAGCAACAACCCTGTGTTGCAAGCTGCTCATTCCACAAATAAAGTAACACGCTTGTCCTATCCCTTCTGTGGGAACACCCACAAGTTACTGGTAGACACCAGGGCCAATCACACCATGGTAGATCAGGCGTTTGCTGACTCCCAGCAATTAGACCAAGTACCCAGCAGATTCAAAGCAGTATGTGTAGCCAATTCCCGCAGAATTGCCATCACCCACAAGACGGTACCCTTCTCTGTAAGAATGGGGAACGTCCAGGTTAAGCTCTCTGGACCAATTATGGCAGGCCTCAGCCATGACGTAATTGCTGGCCTTGACTGGCTCCGGCATAACTGCCCTTACATTGACTGGGATACCTCTGTCTTCACTTCAATAGAAATGGGGTGGATTTTCAGATTTACCCCATGGAAATGAACAAACTACTACATGACACTGTGTTTGTCAGAATGACAGAAACAGGCTCATACAATTTCAAGGGGTGGAACTAGACTTTAACCAATATTCAGTCAAAGTTATCCATGCAGAACCATCTGCCGCCCCTCCCTTGTCAACATTACCACCACCAGCGCTAGCTGTACTCCTTGAGGAGTGCAAGGACGTATTCAGTGAAACACTCAAACAATTACCTCCACCCTGGGAGACCCAGCATGCTGTAAAACTTCAAGGATCATTACCTAAAGCACAACCATTATACCATCTCACAACAAAGGAAGATGAAACCCTCTGCCAGCACCTTGTGGACGCGCTTAATAAGGGATTCATTTGCCCCTTGCTCTCTCCATATGGGGTGGCGGTCTTCTTTGTAGCTAAGAATAATGGGTCTTGTTGCCTGGTCACAGACTACCGCGCCCTAAATGAGGTGACAGTTAAAAATAAATACCCCTACCGCTGATTGACGGCCTGTTTGATACACTTGCAGGCGCAAAGGTCTTTAGCAAGATTGATCTCACTGCAGGGTGCAACCAGGTCCGCATTGCACCAGGGGATGAGGCAAAAACTGCCTTCTTCACATGCTACAGGTTGTTTGAGTGTTGTGTCATGAACTTTGGAATGACTAACACTCCCTCCACCTTTGCAATGTTGATGAACAAAGCCTTTGAGGAACTGATTGGGAAGTGTGTGGTTGTGTACCTTGACAACATTATTGTCTTCAGTCAAGATCAAACCACATATTTCCAACACCTCCATGCTGTCCTCAACATCCTTTGGGAAAACCAGCTAAAATATAAACCCTCCAAATGTGAGTTTCTCAAGTTGGAGTTACTATTCCTTGGGCACACCATCTCTGCCCAAGGGATAAAGCCCAATCCTGTCAAAATCAAGGCAATCACTAGCATGCTGCCCCCCACTGATGTGGGCCAAGTGCAAACATTCTTGGTCATGGTTGCCTATGTACGCAAGTTCATCCCCAATCACAGGGAACTAATTGCACCTCCTAAGTCTGTCCACTCATCAAGGCTATGAAACCCTTTGAACAGTAGGCCCTTGACATTGTGGGACCACTTCCCAAAGACAGGCTGGGTAAGAAGTATATTATCACCGCTATCAACTATTTCATGTGTTGGCCAGTGGCCTGGGCCACAACCAACCACACCGCCACCACTGTTACCCGCTTTATTGGCAAGGAGATTGTGGCTTGCTTTGGGCGACCCAAGCGTCTCATCACAGATGGCAGGCTTGAACTTGTTGGACACGTCGTGAAGGCATACTGCGTCAAGAACGTGCTCCAGCATATAGTCACGACCCCCTACCATCCGCAAGCCAACGGGCGCGTGGAACGTTTAAACAGCTCCCTAGTTCAATTGATTGCCAAGCTCTCACAAGAGCACCCTAATACTGTGTGGACTGAACATCTTCCCACCGCCCTACTGATCCTGCAAGCAAGAATCAACAGGGGCACTGGGTTCAGTCCTAACACCCTGGCCTTTGGAACACCTGACAGGCTGACAGGGGTTGAACAGGGAAAACTACAGTCCAAGGTTCCCAAAAAAAACCTTAGTGCCAACTCCCTCCCTAGACCAATGGTGTGCCAAAGCCCGGGAGATCAAACACATGTGGATTGCAGGGGGGATGAAACACCTCAAAGCTAGATACGCCGTAGGTGACCCCGTCTACACCCTCAATCCCAATTCTGCCAAATTAGAACCCAACTACCTAGGGCCCTTCAAGGTAGCTGCTGTCTACAACAACCACACCTACCAACTTGAGGATGCCCAGGGAAACACCAAGAAACTTCACCACAATTGCTTGCGCCCCTGCCGTGCCATCCCCACACAAAGGTTGTTTGTGCGGACCTTCCCAGACCTTCCGCAGACTCCAGTCCTGGTGTCTGACAACAAGCAGGGGGCAAGGGGGGTGTTGCAACCGAGGTTTGAACCTTGCCTGCTAACGTATCTTATGATACACAGGGGGCGCTTGATGAGTTGCCCCTTGACATATCTAACGTTATGAATGGATCTGCTGGAAAGGTCAAATGGCAGGCACTTCATCCTAGTTAGGAGTGTTGCCAATTTGACCCGCTGATCCCTGCACAAGTTATTCATTGGCTCCAACCCCACACATGGAACTCCCCACTATGCCACCCCCTTGTGGCCTTGTGGCTTCCCCATTTAGTATATTAATCACAATATCCTACAATAAATGACACCTTATTCTTATTATTCTGTCCTTTTCTATTGGAATGTTGTCTTCCCCAATCCCAAGTACTGAACCCTCATTGGTTCAGTTGCAACAGCGCTTTTAATGTAGGGGTTTGTAAAAACCCAAGAGTGATGTCCCAACTGACTGTAATTATGATAACCCTGTTGTTTAGGTTGGTTTTGGGCATTCACAGCTAAGATCTGTGGGGAGCAGGAATTAGTGCCTGATGTATAGGCCCAATTTTCCTGTACTATTGAATCAGAGTGATTGAATGAGATGCATGTCCTGGAGGAGGGTTTTGATACTCTTTATAGATGTAATCCTAGCCTTATGAGCCTTAAAGTGCAAACACAGTAGCTGGTTGACCTTGAGGGCCTGAACACAAGCAGTTTAGGCTTCATGGGCAGTCAACTGTTTACTTGTTATTAGTTGTTGACCTTCCACATAAAATCTATCAGTAAACTTGGCTAGAGACTAATTTTTTCTTAAAGAAAATTACATGAATGTGTCCTTCTTCACCTCTAAGCTGAGATTGCTGAAAAACTTCTCAATTATTAGTTACTTCATCTTGTCCCAAGTGGTAATGAAAGGAAGCTCAGGTACCACCACCTCTTGAAAGGTAGGGTGGAGGCAGGTCAATATTTGTTCTTTTTTATCTCATCAGAAGCCCTACACATGATAATTTTGTATATTGTAAGGAAGGCAGCAATTGTATATGTCTTTGGGCCAAATACTTTCTTGAATGTAGGTTTAAAATGAGTCTCTGGAGTGGATCCACCATTATTAATGTCTACCATATTGATGAGAGGGGAGAAGACAGCCTCATTTTCTGTTGGTGGCTGTCTGGCCCACAACTGTCAAAAACTTTCCTTCAATGTGACTACAGAATTAGAATTACAGGTGCCACCTTCATCAGCATGACCTGCCTGTTGTTCAGCAGTATCCAAATAATGTCCTATGTTAGTCACCACTGTTGAGAGTTCAGCTAGGCGCAAAGTCAGAGAAGGGCCTACCAACAGACAAGGGTATAATTGCACATTTTCAGAGTCAGTTGATTTGTTCATTTCCTGAAAGTCTGTATCTAAAGCGTTGTGATCTTGCTTCATGTGGTCAAGTCTATTGACCAGCGCAATCAGCTTTCCAGCTCAAATAATATGAGGCTGCTCAGGAATTCCAGGATAACAAACAGTATCCTCAGAAGCTCCTGGAAGGCTGGGGAATTTGGTAATAGCCACTTGCAACTCTGTGATCTCTTGTTAGAAAGCGGCCACCTGGGTGATAAGAGCAGCCACTTGTTGGTCAGGTTGAGGTGTGACTTCTGGAGGAGCCTGACTACAATTAATGATACATAATTTTTGAATATTGTCTCACAGCTCTTGTTCTTGTCTCACTAGGTCCCCAGGAGCATAAAATTCAGCAAAATATTTGCTTAGTTTATCTAAGCCATCATGTAACCCTTGGATGATAGTAATTAAGCCAGCCTTCTTTTGTATCAAAACAATTTTTATGCCCTACATCCTTTTTGAGGCAATATCTGTAATACCCTAGAATGGTGGGCACCACTTGGAGGATGTATGGTAGCAAATTGGAGAACTGGAAACCCGTCAAGGCAGTGATTATGGGATACACCTTTATTAGCCAGCAAAATACTTTGGTGTGTATGTTGAAACGCCTGAAGCTCCTGGCAAAGTAGGTGAGGATGTAGTAAGCTGACGTATACATGGCTATGGAGAGTGTTGAATGGGGAGATACCAGAGGCAGCCAGGATCCAGTGTTTGACAAGTTAAGTTGGCCAGGGTTGTGGTATGGGTCATAACCTAGTCCTTCTGTGGAGGTGCCAAAGAACTCTGAACTCTGTTGGTAGCCTCCAATCCTAAGGCAAGCTGTGAGCACAGCTGTGAACATGAGGTGATTCATCTTCACTGGGTTGGAGGGTTGGCAGGGGCTTGATCTGTAAGCTTAACTGTAGTTGGAGTTAGAAATTTCACTTTATTGAGGGTATTAGTCTCAATAATAGCACAAGCTACTACTGAGAGGAGATCCTTTATTTATAGTGGGCCCCCACTTGCAAAGTTTTGCAAGTGGGAGTAAAAACATGGGACTGGAGTCCCCAAAAGTTTGGTCATGAGAATTGGGAATTGGTGTTTGAAGGGATGGCCAAACCCTTGTTCCTGGGCAATCTGTTGGGGTTTTAGACAGATCTGCTTGGGACCAATAATTTCCTCTGGATGGGTGTTCAGGTGGTGATGACAACTCTTGGTTTTAAACACTTCTATTTTTGGTTTGGGGATGCTAGTTTGGTTGGAGTCTAGGCCTAGCTGATTGTTGCCATCCACCTGGTTCCATTGGCTGTAGGTCTTGTTATTTTTATCTTCTGGAGTTATTTTTGGCTTTTCATTGATATTTTTAGAATTTGACCTGTCTTGTGAAACATGAATTTGCTCTTCTTCCTGGGCACAAGAATTATTTTTGAAATTGTCCCTTGTTTCAGAGGACTTTTCTGATTGGCTGGGTGTCATGGTGGGTTTTGGTTGGCTGGGGAGTGGGCCCTGGGACCCGGGTGGGCGGCTGGCAGTTGGCTGGGGGTCGGGGAGTGGGCAGGTGGCCTGGGGCAAGCGGCGGGTCTGCTGGGGGAGGGGGTGGGCAAGCAGGTGGCAGGCGGGAGCTGGGCAAGCAGGTGGGAGGCTAGCAGTGGGTCCGCAGGCAGCAGTCTGGGTGCGCAGGTGGCCGGCGGGAGCCTGGCTGGCGGGTGGGAGGCTGGCGGGCGGCAGGCAAGCAGGCAGGGGACTGGCAGTGGGCCCGCTGGTGCCAGCCTGGGCGGGCAGGTGGCTTGTGGGTGGCTTGTGGGTGGCTGGCTGGGCAGTGGGAGCCCGCTGGGCTGGCAGGAGGCTTGCAGGCGGCTGCGCGGCGGCGGCGGGCGCCTGCCCAGATGTTAAATTATTCTGGCTTTCATAAAAATCTGTTTTTTCCAAATTTTGGTTTTCTTTTTCCCTGATAGTGGGGGAAATTCCCTATCAAATTTTACCCCTCCTGTTGAACATTTCTCCACTTGATTCCAACATTTTTCCCTAGTCAAAATCTGGTTTATGTCAGGAATATTCCTGAAAATATCAGCTAGGTGCTGTAATTGCCCTTCAGTATGAACACAGAGTTCATTGAGTTTCTCAACCAACCTCTCAAAGTCAGCACAATGAGTGTTGAGTGAAGAGTCAACCTGGGCCTTTCAGGGTTGCTGCAGCTGATGTAACTCCTATAGGTGTTCAAAGCCATAATCAGGGACATAAGAACACACATGTTTGATTAACTTAGTTAATTTTTCCTGAGAGGTAATAAATCTCTCTGATTATCAGATACCAAGAATAACAGGAATTTCATGAATGAAATTTCAATACTTGTATTAAAAACCTGTGAATTGAAACCTGGGTCTCAGGGAAAGCCTTATGTTGATCAGAGTAGACAGGAAACCTCTAAACTGCCAGTTGGGTCAAACCCTGGACTGCCAGAGATATCTTGCCCCAACCAGGAGGAACAGAAACCTGCCAATCTGCTAAGTGTCAAGACTGGAGGTTCAAAATCAACATTAGAAACTCCAGAATTAAACCATGTCCCTCTAAAGGCTACTTGAGTCACACAAAATGGACAGGAACCAGCCAACTTGTTAAGTTGTAGACCTGAGCTGTCAAATTACTCTGAGACCCGTCAGACTTTTGAAGACAATACCCCAAATGAACATCAGATTTCTATTAACTGCTTGCCACCAAAGACCCAGACTTATGCTGAAGTTGTATCTTGCCTAAAGGAGGTTACAACAAGGACTCCTGCCAGTCCTGCCAATGATCACCAGCTAATGTCAGCCTCCGGTCCAGAATGAGTAATACAATTTGACTGCCCAGGTGACCTGGTAAACAGTAGTAGCGGAACAAAGCATTGCAACTAATATTCATCAGAGCAAGCACAACTAGGATCTGCTATCCACAAAACCAGAAGCCAAGGACTGGTCCCTGCTGGTGAACTGTCCCCAGACCTGAAGTCTTCAAAAAGCAAAGAAGTGAAATCACATGGTATAAGAACCCTGGTGGTATGGGGATGACCCCATTGTCATTTTTGATAATAAATTTTTATGAACCTTTGGTTTAAACATTTCTTTACTTATCTAGTCTTAGTGATCTTTCATCTTAACTCCAGCCAAGTAGACCATCAGGTAACAACCCCCTCTGGAGACCAACCCGCCAACCCTTCCCAGGCACTATACTGTCCTCCTTAAGCCCCCTTTGACCTGTGCATTTTATCAAATACCCCACAACCCCACCTACATGGAGTACAACTTGAAGACCATCCTCATTTCTGATTCCTTGGCAAGGACTAAGAGACTTAATACATAGGACACAAAGGAAAGTGGTACAAGAGGTCACCAAGATTGTTCAAAGACAAGTACAATTATCTTCCTGAATACTTTGTCCCATTACTCTGCCCTTAACCCCACAATCTGACTGCCCAATGGAACCCCTCATTGCTGCCAATACCACTCAACTCAACTGTTTGGATTACTCTACATTACATTGACGGGAATGGTAGACACCATGATGCCTAACTCCGGGCCCTGGTCTTTGCTTGAGTAATATGTATCCTATATTATCAAGTTAGCACCCATTCTATGGTGAGCATTACCCACTAGCCTGGATATACCCCTTCCAGAGTCATCTAATGTCTCTGCCTATGCCTGGCTTCCTGACAAGGAAGTATTCCCACTGTTTGTAGTCAGAGAACTGTTCTCAATGATTATATACAGAAGCACAAAGGGAGGAGATCTTGTGAATGTAGAGCCCCAGCACCATCTAATAATAAAACAAGGCAGTTTGGACAAAGGAAGATATTAGGCAAGTATTAGAGTCAGCTGCATTAAGAAAGTAATACAAGATACACAGTACAACTATTGTCTCATAATACTCAGTAGATTCAAACTAGACTTGTGAGAATTGGAGAGCAGGTTAAAAGAAAATAAAACTAAGCTCTCAACCACAATGAAATTGCGGTTTCATCAACATCCAAAAGGTTTTCACCAACAATTCCTGGGAGGCCAAAGAGGGGGAATGAATCTTCTGAACACCAAAAGCAACAGATAAAAACCAAATGGCCAAATTAGACTAACAAATTTTGAACTTTATTAGAGTAGATAATGATGAATTAAGGCCTTTTACAACTCTTGCATTCATTTAAAGAAAGGGAATGGAATTCAGATGGGAAGTTGAATGTTCAAAACTGATTGACCAATGATATGAGGGAATATGGATGCATCTCTTGAGGCAGGAAAATCTGGGAAAATTGAAATGGACAAAATCAAAGGGAAAACTGACTCAACTAAAAATTGAGGAACCTGTCTTGAATGTAATTACCACTGCTCCCAGCCACTCTTGCACATGATATTTAACCAGAGGTGTCTCTTGGGTGGTTTAGATGGGGGCATTTTCAAATTAATTCTTCAATTAATAGTGTGAGAACCTTCCTTAGGGGTTTTTCAGTAAATCTTTGGAAAATATACAGGCGCAAGTTGGCAGAGATCCCAAGAATTTGGTGAGGGTTGAAGTAGAGGCCCAAGATGGGGGTATAACTTTAAAAGACTTATAGATTAGGGGCAGCTTCTTCATAGGCTAGTCTAAGGTCCACTGAAGTAATTTGATTTAAATCAGGGGTACCCAGAGAGTATTCAAAAATACAGGGGCATTAGCTAGGTTCAAAATAGTGGAAGTGATAGGTGGGTTGTCTATGTATTCTTTCATTGGAAGGCAGTAAACTTCAGGCAAAGATAGGTCCTGAATTGGAAGAGATGAGGGACCAGGGAAAGTAGTTGTAAAGGGGGTAACCAAGGGGCTTACATCTTCTGTAGTGAGCATCATTTTTGTTGTGTTCTTGGGCGCATCCAAAGGATACAACAGGAAATCCTAAAAGTAGGATTGGTGTCATGCCCTGCCCCAAAGGGCAGGCTCTTTGAATTTTTCATATTTATTATTTTTGCTCGGTTTGATTTCCAGTATTTTAGATATTTGGAATTTTAAATGAAAAGTTAATATTTAAGTATTTTAAGTTTATTACCTTTGTTTTTATGCTATTTGCGTTTGAATTTTTGTTGTTGTTGTTTGCTCTGTCCACCTCTATTACTTTCATGTATATTTCTACTTTAAATTCAGAATATTTTCACTATTAATTACTTTTTGAAACTCCTGCTTGTGTTGATACCGCTTCCCCAGTTACGTTGCTGATCTGCATATAGTACTGGCTTCTGTTTCCCCTTTTCTGGTTCTGGTTTCTCCAACTTCTCCAGTTGCTCCTCTTCTTGGCTGCTTCCTCCTGACTATCATTCTTCAACCAAAAAGGCTTTTTTTCTCTATAAATAAATAGCTTTTGAAGAGTAGGCTTTAAGCCAAAATTCTAAGTGATTTCTTCCCTTCAAACTTTTACAATTTATAACTTCAGACTTATAATTTTAAGAACTTTGTTTTTTAATTCATTTTTTTAGTTTAGTTTTCTCTTCCCTTAAATCCAATGGAACTTGTAAAACAACAAGTCTTAGGCTTGTTGTATCCATTTTTTCCTTAAGGAATCTTTCAATAGTTATATGTATCAATTTGCCAATGGAGAATATCCTAATATTGATATTCCCTTAGTTACAAATTGTTCACTATTGAACACTTTATTTTATCTTCTTTGCTTAGGGTTTTTACACTTCATTACTCAATTTGTGACAAAATATAGGTTTTTAGCAGATTTCTGTAAGATTATCTTATAGACAGTTCCTACGTTCTTATATCTTTTAAATTTGAATCCTAATGCTTTTCACGCTTTAGTCTATAACCTTGCACCATTATGGGCAAGACCTTACAATTGGGTTCATACTAGGCTGAAAGTTAGTCTTAAGGAATGAATACAGAATTTTCTTTTTGATGCCCTGGGAATGATAATTATCAGAAACCTCCTCTAGATATGACAAGAAAGATGGCACCAAATAAAAATTACAAATAGAGTGTGAATATAACTTATTTTTATTGGATAATTTAATGATTCTTATATGGTAAATGTTTACCCCAAAACAGTGAAAGAGCAGATAGATCACTGGCCACTCCCATAAGTGAGTCAAAGATCACTCATGACATCAGTCAGAAGATAAATGATTCCTTCACCTGATTTGGGACAAAATTTATTTTGAGCTGCAAATGGGAATTGAAAATTTTTTGAACTCAAAATGTGACTCTGCCAAAGGAAAAATTGAAAGAGTATAAAGATTTTGATTCATGACATTATAATTGTTTTCTTTTACCTCTGTTAAGATTCTACAGGCCCTTTTATCACACCAGCAAAACCTGTGGACCCCACACCTGTACTTTTTGTCTTCTGGTGCCCCATTTGGTCCAATAAATTTCATCAAATATCTTGTGAACCTGGCCTACTCCAAGTTCACCTTAGATAACATCCTCTTTGCTGACCCTCTGACAAGGTCCTGTAAACCCCAAACCTTTGGAATAGAAGAGTAATGGTAAAAAGTATAGCCCTGCCTCTTTAGAGACAAATACAATCATCTATTCTTGTAATTAGTTCCTATGATCCCTCCTGTCACCCCCTGGTCCAACTGCCTGCAATATCTAGGGACCACTAATGAGCTCATGTCTACCCAACTCTTTGGTGTAATGTACATTATGCTGACAGGGTTGGTGGACCCCATGGTCCCAACTAGTGGCCCCAGGTACTTACTAGGCTGGTCTCTCTCTTGCATTATCAAGTTAGTGCCAACATTGTGGTGAGCACTCCCCACTGGCCCAGCAGTTCCACTTCCCGCATCTGCAAATGCCCCAACCCACACCTGGCTCTCTGACAAATATAGTACTTATACTACAGTGAGTAGCCACTGATACCATAAAGCGCAGTGTGTGTACTATTAGATAGAGTAGGGATCAATAAAGTTCTTAGTACTTGCTCTGGGAGGCTTATTGATACTTTGATAAGTTAGTTTTGGCTCATTGATAGAAATAGGTATGGGCTCTATGTATTTAGCAGGTTGGTAAGAGTATACCATGAGACTCTTATGAGGTGCTCACGGAGTCACCCACCGTGTATTGTGTGATGCAGTGTTAGCCAGGCTGGCTGACTTAGATGAGACAGTGAGGTGACTGCAGTTAGATCTTTCAAGCTCCCATATATTCTTTGGGTCTGTATTTACTATATACTCCTTTGGATTTGTACAGAGGCCAAGTGATTGTGCTTCTGTCTAAAACACTGAACATGTCACAGCTCATGCCAGAGTCTGACTGGACTCTCACAAGGGAGGAGGGCTGGACCTGGAAGGCCATGTACACAATAGGCGTTATTCTGACCAGTTAATTCACTGCAGTAGCTAGGGGACTCCAACTCTCAGTATGGGACACAACCTGATTGGACAGCCCCAATACTGTGATATAAAAGAGCCCCAACTTTCTTAAATCCTGAGCAGGAGGCACATTGGGCAGAGGAAGTGTGACTGTACTACAGTCACTGCTGAACGTTTAGCCAAATAAATGCTCCAAAATATAAAGATGTTCTGTTTTTGCTGTTTATTACATATAGATAAGTTTGTGTGGAATTCTTGAGGGAAATGTTCCTAGAAACTGGATATCTATGTTTAAAAAAAGAACAGAATATGGATGTTTAGTTAGGTTAGGCTAACTAAAAGAATGGAGGCAAGATTGGCCAAATCAATCTTGGAGACTAGGCGTCTCAAAATGGGTTAGTTAATCAGGAAGATTAATTAATAAATACAGGATATAATTAATGAGTATTTAATTATATTAAAATGGCCTTGACTTTGTCAAGAAGTTTGGTTAGGGTTAACCATGGGAAACCCCCAGAATTTGGGTTAAAAGCGCCACGTTGGCAAATTTACTGGGTTAGAAGCACCGCTGCGCTGCCTAATGAATTTGAGATGTGCCTGGTTCAAGTTTTGAAGCAGTTTGATGGGTTTTAAAGGTGAAAACCTATTAATTCCAAAAATAACTAAATAAAGGCAAGGATGCCTAGGAATTCAGGTTTGATCAGCTGGTTCCTAGTTGGAACACTGATAGCTGAGTTTATGATGTGCAATTCACAGGGTTTTGGCGCTGGGAGCTGGGGAAGCTCCATGCCAAATTAGTACATTGGGTTGAATGGAGTCAGGTGACTTCTGCCCATTGCAGGTCAATTCTCATAGGTTGAGAATTGTTGGTGATCTTTCAGATAAAGATCTATGTTGGATGACTCAAATGTCATAGACCATGTGACGCAAATCATTTGGTTGATTCAGGAACCGGAGGGGGTTTTCAGCTGTGTATGCCCCAAATGGTATATAAGCATAAACAGTTAAACATTAATAAAAGATATTCATTGTTGGTTTTGACGCTTTCCCCTCACCTATTTTTCAATTGTCATGCCTTCTTTGTTAAAATTTGAGAAAGCCAAGCTTGGGGTCCTTTGTGTGAAAACCGCTGCCGCAAGAAAGGAGGTTCCTACAAGTATATTGGAAGAAGCTTGGACCAGCCTGGAGGTCACTAAGAGTGTTCCTGCTAAATCTTTAGTAGAAGTAAAGGCGGTGTTTGAAGAGCTGTATTCCAATTACTTTTCAAAGGAAGGGACTCTCATCCAAGGTAACCAAATTTATGCTTGGGACGCTTGGAACTTGTTGGTAGGATGGGATGAAATCTTGCAACAAGTGAAAGAGATGGTGAATTGTGAAATTGAGGCGTTGAGAGCACAAGAGGGAAAAAGCGTTGAAATCATGACTTGTTGGCAGGATGACAATAAAGTGTTATCCAAGAAAATTGCCTCCCTGGAGGCAAAGCTCTTCAAAGCTTTGTCCCAGGAAGGTAACAGCAATAAGAGTCAAGGGCAAGATAATGGCAGGATGGACTGGTTAGGCCTGGATCTGTCACAGGAAGCAGTAGGAATTTCCTTCATAGCAGGCAGTATGGTCTCTCTACCACAACCAGGAGGAAAATCTGGATGATGGGTGTCAGGAAGCCAGGCATAGGTGGATGCATTGGTTAGCTCAGGACAGAATACGGCCAGACCAGAGGGTAATGTCCACCATAGGATGGGTGCTAACTTGATAATATAGGATAAGGATTGCCCAAGCAAAGACCAGGGCCCTGAATTGGACACCATAGTGTCTAACATTCCCGTCAAAGTGATGTAGAGTACTCCAAACAGTTGGGTGGATGTAGTCTTGACTGCAGTGGGGGTCTCCATTGGGCTGTTGGGTCACGGGGTTAAGGGTTGAGTCATGGGAACAAAGTAGGCAGGCAGATAATTGTACTTGTCTTTGAACAATAAGGGCGGCACCTGAATCCTCTTTCCTTCACATCCTATGTATTCAGTTTCTCTAGTCCTTTCCAAGGGATCAGCAATGAGGATGGTCTCCAAGTTGTACTCCGTGTAGGCTGGGTTGGGTGGGTATTTGGTAAAATGCACAAGTCTAAAGGTATTCCTGGGGGACGGTATAGTGCCTGGGGAGGGTCAGCAGGTTGGTCTCCAGAGGGGGCAGTTGCCTGATGGTCTACTTGGCCGGAGTTAAGATGGAAGATCACTAATACTAGATAAGGTAAGATTTGTTGAACCAAAGGTTCATTAAACTTTATTATCAAAAATGACAATATGGTCATCACCATACTGCCAGGGATTTTATACCATGGGTTCTTTCTTCTTCAATTTTTGCAGGGTTCAGGTTTGTAGACAAGGCACTGGCGGGGCATGGATCTTGGCTTAGAGTCTTGAGGGCAGCAGATCCAGGTTGTGCCTGTTCTGGTGAACACAAGTGGCAATGCTTTTTTCTGCTGCTATTGCTCACCATGTCACCTGACTAGTTCAATTGTACTATCCATTCTGGACGGAAGACTGGAAGCTGCTGGTGGTCACTGGCAGAGTTAGCAGTAGTTTTTGTGTTAACCTCCTTAAGTCAAGCTACAACCTCTGTGTAGGTCCAGATCTTTGGTGGCGCAAGGTTGACAGAAATCTGGTGATCATTTGGGGAATTGTCCTTCAGAGACTGGCGGGTCTCAGAGTAACTTGTCAACTCAGGTTTGCAATTTAAAAATTTGGCGGGTTTATGTCCACTTTATGTGACTCAAGTAGTCTTTGGAGGGTCTGGGTTCAATTCCAGGGTCTCAATGTTGATTTCAAACCTCCAGTATTGACGCTTGGCTGGTTGGCAGGTTTCTGTTCCTCCTGTTTGGGGTCATCTATCTCTGGTGGTCCAGGGTTTGACCCAACTGGCAGTTTAGAGGTTTCCTGTCTACTCTGATCAACATAAGGCTTTCCCTGAGACCCAGGTTTCAATTCCGAGGTTTTCAATACAAGTATTGAAATGTCATTAATGACAATAGGGATAAAAGTACTCCAAGTCAAGAGCGCAGGGTGGTTTGATTGAAGTGGCAGGGGTAAAATCAGGAGGTTGCAGATATACAAGTTTATATTGAGTGGTAGATTTATGAATAGATACAAACATAATGATTAAATTGGAGCAAAACTAGATAATTACTGCAAGAAGATAATGGTTTCTGGGCATAATTTTTTTATTAATATGTCAACAGTGAAGAAGACTTTTCCTCCTCACTATTTATGCTTACTGGTAATTTTGAGGCTTTTATTGCCACCAGAGAACTGATGGTATCAATTGCAGTTAAACTTACAATTTTCACTGGAATTTGTGTACTTGGACCAGGGGGTGGATGCAGATTGGTTGTTATAACATGAACCTTTCTTGAACTTCAGCATGCCAAGGTGCCACAGTTATTTATAGAACCCACAAGCAATTGAGAGCCTAATCACACAATCAAACAATTGTTCTCCTGATGTAGTATTTCCTGATAGTAAAATTGACCAAATTTATTAATAAAATCAAAGCCAGGGATTTGAGAATTGTGAGCCTCTCAAATCCCAAGCCATTTGTTATTCAAAAAAGGGAATTTTTCATCTGGAAGGCAGTTTGTAGGGTTTTCCACACAGTTGGCTGTACTGTTCCCAGGGAGGCTAATTGATTGTCCAGGGCATTCTGGGCCCTGACAGAACAATTGCCAAGAAAACTTCTAAACTTCAACAGTAAAGATTTTATTGCTAGGTTCCAAAAACTATCATTAATAGAATTTTTTATGGTTAAGGGGGTTGAAACTTAGGGCATGGATAGCTAAATAATTACTTAAACTTAAGTGACAGGTTCTCCTTTTGGACTGTGCCTACTATTCTGCACAGGTACATCATCTTTGAGCTTTATAATTATTATGTGTACCCTGTAAAGTCATCCCTGGTAGTGGTAGAGTAGACTTTGTGAGGTGGACCTTGCTGGAGTACTTGCTAGCAGTTACCACATGTGTTTTATTCTGTTGAGATGTAGATATGATGAGATATGGGGTTAAGGTACTAATTATTGGTATGTCTGGTGGGTAAGGTGGGACAGTCACAGCAACTGTGTGTTTAAGAGTCACAAAACGCTTTTAAGATGGTTTTAGATCAGGTCACAAAAAAATCTGGATGGTTTGTGCCACAACTTTTGGAATAGGTCACAATTTTTGCCGCACTCCATTGTGTTGGCCATAAAATATAAAAGCAAAGTGGTTTCCAAGGATAAGACAGATGATTTCATTTTGTGAAAGGCGCAGGATGTAAAATTAGAGCTGGTTCAGTTGTCAGATTTTATTTATTAAACAGAATTTATTACAGTAGTTTTAAAAGTTATGGCAACAAGCAAAAATACTTCTGATTTAAACAAAATGATTTCTGATTTAAACAAAATCCAACTCTCAGGTTAAAATATACACTCTGTTAACAGGGTTTATTGGTGTTAATGGGCAAAATGGGTCAACACAGAAACAAAGTACTCACGCGCAAAGCAAAACCATTCAAAATATAATCCAAAATACATGGATTCACAAACAAAATGGTGTGAGTTGACTTTCGGTGTACATATGTTTACTATGTGATTCAGTGACAAAATACACCCAAGCGTGGTGTGTCAAAACTCAATCCAAAAACAAAACACAATAGCAACTCACTATGTAAACAAAATCACTCAATCAGTTTATGCAATGGGTTGTAATCAAGAATGATACCAAGGTATCTAAAATAAGACACAAGATCTGTCCAAACATTTTAAAAATTAAGTTTTGGGTGCTTAATTTGGCGTAAAATATGGGAAAATGGGTGGAAATTATTTTGGGTATTCTAAAGTGGGTGTGGTAAACCCAAAAATAACTAACTAAGAAATAAAAAATCTATAATTGGGATATTGGGTGGAAAAAATATTAATTGAATATCCATAAACAGATAAAAGAAAAAATTAAAAATAGGGAGTAACTTAATTAAGTTTTATTTAATATTTTATTAAATTCTCAAAATGGAAGGAACACAGCAACAGACTATCATTGCACCTGTTGTGCGCTGCAGTTGTGGTTGCCCCCACGGGTCAAAGAATAGACTTAGTACAACACAAGTGCCTACTCAGGAGGGAGGAGGGAGAGGAGAGTTCCATAGTGATTCTGCACTGACACAGCTGGTTCAAGGAGCACAAGCTGCTAGGGTGCAGAGCATAAACCCTTGGATCTCAAAGCTGACCTGGAAGCCCACCAAGGTTACCACTACCAAAACAGTTAGAGACAAGGAGGTAGAACTTACTTTGTATGTGTTTGATGTTGTGTACCAGCAAGAGTTGGTCCCATCAGCCATGCTGGAGAAGGTGAAGCCTGTACTTGATACTAGCTACAAGCCCTATGTCAGTGATGGCAATCAGGAGGATGACAAGGAGCCCCATTTCTATCAAACCAATGAGAGACAGCTGGTGTTAAAGAAAGTTGCTGTGTTTTACACCAAGGTGCCCAAGCCCTGTGTTGTGCCCAACGCCAACAAGCCAATCCCCACCTCTAAAAATCCCGCATACAAGCGCATTCCTGACATTAAGTGCATCATCCTTCTCTGAGTCATGCAGGAATCTGGTGATTACAAGGCAGCTGCGGCTCTTGTTGGGGTGGATCCCAAGTACGCCTCAAAGACCTTCAACAAGTTCATTGATACTGGCCGAGTCCTTGCCGCGGAGAAATCCTTGTGTGTTTCAACCATGCTCACCAAGGAGCACAAATGGGCAATCTGCCAGTGGATAAACCAAGATTGCCATCTTGAACTGGCAAATATACAGGCCATGGTAAAGTCTGCTTTTTGGATTGAGGCCTCAATTTCCTTCTATTATCATTTGGTCAAGGGAATGTGCTTTTCCTGGAAAAAGCTCAGGGTATCCCCCTACAATCAGAACAGCCCAGCCAATATTGAGACCTGTAAAAATTACGCAGAGGTGTACACTTCCCCCAAAGCCAAGAGGACAGTAAAATTCTATTATATCAACAAATCAGCATTTGCCTTGTTGATGCACAATGAGTATGGTTATGTCCCCAAAGGCTCCAATGACAAGATGGCTTGGCTTGCTGCAGTCCGCGCCACAGCATACTCAATGATGGCTCTTCTTGGTCCAAAGGGGGTTGATCTGTACCAAATGATACTAGGCTCCAACAATAGCCAGGCCTTCCTATCATTTCTTCAATTGGTCCAGGAGCACCTGAGGCACACAAGCCTGGGCTTCACCAACGTAATTGTATTGGACAATGTTGGTCTCCAAAAGGTGGCAGATATTCTTGAAGAATTTCCATCAATCAACACCAGCATTGCAGTGGGCCCCCAGCAATTGGCCACAGAAAATTTGCGCCTTCTCTTCCTCCCCGCCTATTTGCCCTTCCTAAATCACATTGAGGAAGTCTTTGGGTGGCTCAAGCAAGTCATCAAGCAAGGAACCCCAACAGGGACCAAGGACCTGTTTGATTTGCTGCAGGCTGGGATCTATACCCTCCCAGCTGAGACCGTGGCCAAATTATATGGCCACGCTGATTTGTTAATCCCATGTGCCTAGCCAAACAGCCAATCAATTAAAGGCTTAGTGTATCCAACTTTTTTTATATTCTCTAATTTACTATTCAAGATTTATTGATTATCATTTTATATTTAGATGATTCCACACCTGCAATCACATTCAGAAGATCCATCAATAGATGTAAGTAATTTATTTATTTTATTATGTATTATTTAATATGTCATCTGAGGTTATCCCAAACGCTTGATACTGGATTACACAAATATGTTTATATCACTTTTGTTAAATAAATATAAAATAGTCTTATAAAAATTAAATGTAAATTGTAAGGTTGAAATTTATTTTAATACCATATTATTTTATAATTTTATGAAACCCATTTCTGCAATATATTTTGCAAATCTCATTTGCTAAAATATTATTTAAAAAACTATTTATAATATAAAAATATAGTAGAGTATAAATAGATTTATTGATATAGAGATATAATTAAGTGCGCCTATAATGGGTTTGACAGTATGTACCCACCCCGTGATGGAGGTGGCGCACAACCTCCACTGCCACACAGTGGACGGTGGATACACCTGTATTAAAGTATTTGCGCCTGCTGGTAAAAGGAAGGATGATGAGGTGGGAATAGAGAAGCAGCTTTTCTGGCAGGGCTGCAAACCCAAAGATGCCAGCCAGGACCAGGGCGTCCTGGATGATGTGATCCACCAATTTGTACCCAGGGGGGACCTTATTCCCGTCCAGTGAGAGCCTGGGCTTTTCAACCCCAAGAAGGACCCCGTCTAGGTCCTCTACACTGGCGCTCATCCCAAAGAAGAAAAGATACCCAAGGTAAACAACAAGGTGAAGCCTTTGTCCAGCAAAGGCTTCTGTAAACTTGCACAATTTGTTGTATAAAGCACTAATCTTCTTCTTGTGTTTGGTTTAGGCAAAGTTCAGCTCCATAGCTGCAGGAACCCCTGTCTTGTTGGCACTCCAGGCCAGCCTAAAGTCTGCTAGGAGGATTTTTGTCTTCCTTATGGCTGTTGCGTCTGCAACAGCCAATTTTGACACTGCACGCCCAAAGTGTTCCAACAGGTAAAAGATGGTATGCTCCACCGGGAAGCAGAAGCAAGCAGCTGCATGAGCCCGGCCCATCTCCAGTATATTCTTGAATGGGAGTGTTTCCAGGACGTCCCAAACAAGCTCAACAGAGTTTACACAGTAAACTCCACCAAGGTTAACCGGGTCCAGGCGGACCAGTTGGGCATCCTTGTAGGCAGTAACTGCCCACTCAGATGCCCCTTCACCATAGAAAAGCCCAGCCAATGACTCCCTGGACATTGGGAATGTATCATGGATCCTGTCTTCAAGCTCCTGCAAGACAGGGGGGTCAGGAAAAGCTGCCTTGCCACATGATTAGCATAGTTGGCATAGAAGGTGGGGGGACAAAAGGACCAGGACCTGGCAGAGTTCACCATCAACATCTTCTAAAAAAGGTAAGTATTTAAGAATTTTTATTAATTATAATTTTTTAGGTTACCTTCTTGGGTTTCTTCCTTGCCGGCGGCTTCAGCTGGCTTTGCCATTCTTGGCGCAAGCAGTTGCGCGGGCAATTTGGTATCCTCTGCCCTGGCATGCTTGGCGGGTTTGAGGTGGGCATACATCTCTGGGTCATCAACCCAGACAGACAGCACGGAAAGATTGTATGCCTTGAACTGGAGCTCCTTGACCACAGTTTTTTGAATATTTAGTAAGCACTCAATTGTCTTCTCTGGGGTGTCAGGCATTTTTGACATTAGTGCCTTTGCAGACACCTTGTCAATTTTGTCCCCAGTGAGGACAGCAGACTTCACCTTTGCTTTGACCTTGTGGTCAATGTCCTTTATTTTGGCAATTGCCAAGTTGAGGTCCTTCAGAAGCTTTTCCAATTCACTCATTGATTTTTTACTAACCTTTTCTTATGTTTTTATAGCTTTTGCCTCAATAAATTCTGTGTTATTTTGATACTGTTGCCTCTTTGTGTATTCCTTTTTTTCCCATTTACTACATTATCCCATCTTTTTACCCATTGTGTATATGTTTTACGCTCATCTCAATATGTGTTGTCTGCTTTGTGTTGGCATTGTTTCCTTGATTACCATATTATTTTTGGCGCTTGACATAGCCCCTTGTAAAAATAGTAACAATGCTTTGATGATCAGCTAAATTTGAATTGGAAAATTATAGTGTTAACTGTTTTTAAATAAAGTTGTTACTGATCCAAATTCAAAACCTTAATGATAAACTTTGAGCCAATCAGGAGCCAATTGATAAAGTGATTGTTGTGACATAAAGGGTCATTCAATAATTCTTTGAGGCATGTGCGCTAATTAATATGATTGGTTGGATGTTTTGCCATTGTACACCATTGCCACTGTGGCAATTTTTTGATGGACTATTTCCCAATCAGCTGCTGGGTTAGCACTAGTCCATCAACAACTCACCACAGCGGCAATGGCGTACAATGTCAAAAAATCCAGCCAATCATATTAATTAGCGTACATGCATCAAAGAATTATTGAATGACCCTTTATGTCACAACAATCACTTTATCAATTGGCTCCTGATTGACTTAAATTTTATCATTAAGGTTTTGAATTCAGATCAGTAACAACTTTATCTAAATACAATTAACCTATAATTTTCTAATTTAAATTCAGTTGATCACCAAATTGCTGTTAATATTTTCACAAGGGGATGTGTTTGGGTGCTAAAAATAACTGTGTTCAGGATCTAGATACATGACATAGTAAATATATGATTTTATAAAAATAATCTGAACATAAAGAATATAGCCAACTATAAACAGAGAGCACACAAACAATTGAAATTCAAAATAAAGATAATATAAATAGAAATTTTTTGGGACCAGGGGGTTTATTGAGGCAGGGAAAAGTGATGCCTGGTAGGCAGAATGGCGCAGGAAGGAAGACGTAGAGGTGGTGCTGGCCTGGGGGGTCTGGGATTGGATGGGTTGGGCTTGCGGGTTAGGGGCATTGGTGGTGGGGGTGGAGGCAGGAGGATTGCGCGTGATGGCTGCCATATACCACTCATTTTACTCCTCATCATTCATTGGCTGGATGGGCTGGTAGGTGGCTGTGGCACAGGATGGGAGGCGCTTATCCTTGCGTGATTGGTTGCCCATGTTCACATGGAAAACCATTTGCACAAACAAGTCAGCCACCATTTGGTGACCAAAGAGAAAATTGTGATCAAGGACCCCAAGATAGAGGTTGTTGAAAGCCTGAGGGTGGTGCTCCTGTAGTGTATCTCCAATGTTGAAGAAGACAACATCAGCCAGATGGATGTCTGCATGGCTGGCGGGGTAGACTGAGGCCTGGTGCCCGCGTCCCTGGATGGCCTCAAGGGCGGTGGAGCTTTCCTCCATCTGGTGGCTCAAGAAAACCCGGTATTTGGAATTTGAGCCATCCCAGGAGTCAAGCAATTCACCAAGGATGTGGCTGTATGAGTACCCATTGATGAAATCATAATTTGTCCAATAGTAGACAAAACCCTTGGCTGAAACAGCCAGAAATGCACCAATGAAAGTCCCCTTCTTGACCTTCTTCCTTCCATTCTTGGTGGTGGCTTTTCCTTGCTCACCAAAATTGTCAAATGCAATTGATAACTTGTATTATGATACAAATATGACGTCATTTGATAGACTTGTCAAGCATTGAACCAGGGTTGATTTGATGCCAAGATTATACAGGGAATCCTCAGTGCTATCCCATTGGTTGCTGGAAACATTGGTAAGAACCCGTATTGAATCCATCTTTCCATGCATCCAGAGCTGCACCATGCGCTCAGACACCCAAATGCCATGGTGCGCAAGTTGCTTCCAGACCTGGGTCAAGGGAAGCTTGGAGACCTGCTGGAGGAGGTCAAGCATTATTGGGTATGCCTCATTGATCTGGGACTGTGGGGTTCCTGGTCACCAGTCCCCATAGTGTGTCCTGGGTTGTAGCCAGGGACCGGCTTGGAGGAGTTGTCATTCTCCAACAGGGGTGAAGGATTGGTGAGAAGCTTATACTTGGCTTGCATAAGGGTGAACTCCTCAATTACCTTTCCAATCACCAAGCTAGCGTCTCCACCATATACCTGGACTTCAGCAGGCGCCAGCCCGCCTGTAGGACAATACCAATCCTGGAGTAGCCTTGCAAACTCTTCTCTGATGAACTCTCTTCCTCTATTTGACATCTCCAAATGCCTGGTCACCTTCTCACACTCCTCCTGGGCAGATTTACTAGAGGCAAACTTCCTGCATCCTAGGTGGTATGATTCCTCTTCCCCTGGGCTAGGATAGAAAATATGGGGCAATTGACTCATGAGACTTATATACTCTTTTTACATGAGAAAATCAGATAGGGGTCATAATAGGCGCTTTATTCTCTGTCAGAAGGAAGATCCCCTTAGAAACCTTCTGAGATATTGCCTTGGGTAGGGAATAAGGAAGGGTTTGTGCCAAAACTTGGAGTCCTTTAACAATATCTTGGACTCCTGGTACTTGGTCTTTGACTCCTGCTCCGTGATCTTGGGCTCCTTTGCTTTGGCCTTGGGCTCTGGCACTTTGGTTGTGGGCTCTGTTGTCTTAATCTTAAGCTCCTGTGGTCTGAATTGGCTCTGGCTTCCTATCCTTGTTCTTCTGCTCCTTCTGTAGCTTTGGTGGCCTTTGTAATCCACTTGATCCAGTCCCTGAAGAGTCTCAGATAGCTCTTCCTTTTATAGCCCCTTGTTTCAGACCAAAATCCTCTCTTAGAACTCTGGTTCTTTAAAGCTTAAACTATCCTGTTTTTCTTCTTCTATATTATATTAAACTTTCAAACTTACTTCAGCCAATGAAAGCCCTGAATTTCCGCTTCTTCTCCCCATTTTTAGGCTTTAACTCTCAAGTTAAAGCCCTTAAAAACCTGATTAAGTAGGCTCCAGGTCGCAGCCAATTAAACGCCTTGCTTCAACAGTTTTGCCAAAAAAGTTTATCCAGATGACCTGTTCCTGACCCTGGTTCAAACTCCAAGCTGCCCTGCTCTGGGTAAACCACTTCTCTGCGTTTCAAACGGTTTCGCCGTAATTCCCATCATGTTTCCCTGGCAAATCTTGAGCGCTTCCACATATGTTTTACTTAGGCAATTTTTGATCCTTCAATTTTTCAATGTTTCTCTGTGTTTCTGCCAACGTTTTGCATCCTCAAACCTGCCTGTTGCTTGTCCTTTTGCTCCCCTAGTTGTTCTTGGCAAAATTTGCTCTTTTGCTCTCACAGTTTCTCTATTCTTCTTCCTGCTTCTTTCTGGTCCTTTTTCTCTTTCATCTTTTTCCTAAAAATAACATATAGCTCTACTAAACTATAGGTTATTTTTCTTCCTCTTTCTTTTTTTATATGATTTTTAATCCTTTTTTTAATCATAATCAGGCAGTATTCAATCATTCTTTAACTGCTTCTTTATATCCAAATTTCTTCTCAAAAGTCACTAAACCAGCTCTTCCAGCCTCTGTATTCAGTCCAGCTAGGTCATCCTCTCAACTCTTCAGTTCTTCAGCACCAACTTCTAGTCCTTTAGCCATCCTACCCCATGATCTGCTAGTCCTTCATCCTGTCTTCTTGTCCTTCTGCTTATCCTTAACCAGTTCCACACTAGGAAATTCATTTGTTCCCTTAACACACTGAACCACATTGGTCCATTCCATTCAATATTAATTAACAGTTCATCAACTAGCCTTCACTGTTACCAAACAGTCCCTCTTGCTAGTTTTCTCTGCTAATTCCGTGAACCACCTTGGTTCTTTATCTCAGCCTCCATTACCAGAACTTGTAGACCCAGGCATGAGTCTACATTGAACTGGTGTTTGACTGGGCCCTTGCAAGTGGCAATCCACTTAGGCCATTAAACCATAAATCTATGTCTGTGTTGTCTTTACTCACCCAGGTGATGAAATCTGGGCTTTCAGTTGCAGAGTAATCAGCTCTACTTCCCAGAGGCCTGATCACACCAAGTTCTGCAGCTTTCTTCCCCAAGCAAGCCACCTTGGTGACACCTCTGAGCATGCCTATACCCTCCAATGCTCACTTTGGGTTTCCCTAAAGCTCCCATAGGGGCATAAACGGGGACACCCTGCCAGTCTGTTAGGCAGGATGCTTGCTCACAGACCTCCCGCAAGTGCATTAGGGTACGTTGAGCCTTCAGAGCTCTTCCCCTCCCTGGCAGCCTGTGTTACCCGCCAGGGGTCCAAACTTACTCTCCCCCCCAGACAGACAAAGTTCCCTGCTTGCTATTTCAGTCTCCACCCTGCTAGGTGAAGTACTATAGTCCAAAGCAGCCAACATCTTCTGCTGGGTGGAGGCAACAACTGCCTCTGGTAGTCCTTTATTACCTACCAGCTAGGCCTTACTTACCCTAGTAGACCATGTTACCTACTAGGGTTACCTCACTTCTCCTAGTAGACCAAGTTACCTACTAGGCTTACCTCACTTACCCCTAGCAGCTCTATGTTACCTACTAGTTTACATTGTTGCTTTCTGACCACATATTGTCATTCTTTAGCATATTGTCTTTATTTGAAGCCAAATTCACCCTTGCCTGCAAACCGTACACATGTGGATCACCACAGGGACTCTGTGGCCTTCTTTGGCTTCTTGGCTGTCCCAATCAGATTTCCCTTATTCATCAGGTTGTTGGATTCCCGCATGACAGTAGCTCAGGTAAATTGCAACTGGGTGGCAATCTGGTCCCAGGACAGACCCTGTAGATTCAGTACCACAATTTCCTGAAGAATTTGGGCAGTGATGATTCTGTGTTTGGGGCGCTGGGCGGCAGGAGCTGAAGCCTGATTGGCTGAGGGGGGAAAGTTGGGTGGTGGCAGGAAGTTGTTTCAAATCAAGGTTGCCATCCTGATTGGTTGGTTGATGGACAGCTTGTGCAGAGGTGGATGTGGGAGCAAGGGCAGAGCTAGATGCTAAGTGACTCTCAAACAAGTCAAAGCCATATCAATTGGGGGACAGTAACAGGTCAGCTTCCTTGTTACTTGCCTCAAAGGCTTGGGTATAAACAGGTGCCTCCGCATTCTGAGCCTTGCCTCCATTGAAGCTGGTCTGGCTGCTGCTGGCTTGGCTGCTGGCGCTGTCAAAGATATTGCTGTTAAAAACCATTGTAAAAAACCCTAGGATAAAATCACTAAAAGTAGAAATTTTAAAATTTAATGATTTATTTTTATTTTAATCTCAAGTCCATATTTGGAAGGTTCTCAAAACCTTTTCATACAAATATGGAGCCATGAAAATGGATAAAATGCCTCTGTTCCTAAATTGGATAGCTGTTGATTGGCTGGTAAATTGATAGTTTTCTATTTTAGGCTTCTCATACTACACATCTTGTGTGAGTTCATTTTGTTTTGTGCTTGTGTAATCTTGCTTCTGGATTGCTCAAATTTTGTTTCATTTTGGTCCTTCTGTCAGTGCCTCATATGAATCCTGCTTGGATTATAATATACCCTGGAATAGCATCCATCCATTTCACTTGTTGTGTCAGTTTGTTTTGTTTGTGGTTTGAACTACACTGCTTGATGTTTGCTTTAATTTTGTATAATGGGTTAGTGAAAAAATTTTGGTTTGACAGTTCATTTATTAACCAAAAATATTTAAATTAATTGAATCCTGAATCTTGCGCAACTTGGATTTTGTTTGAATCTGAAATCATTTTGTTTAAATCTTAAGTATTTTTGCTTGTTGCCATAGCTTTTGTCAGAACTTTTGGTTCTGCTCTCAGCCCTGGCGGTCTGATTATTGTTTGCTTTGTTGAGTAATAAGGATTTATTTGTCATTATATAGATATTGGCTTGTATGGCAACAAGCATTACTTGCAACGTCTGGATTTTCCTTAGCACTGCAACAGCAAGCAATGGCAAGGAAGGCAACTTCCAAGCGGCTTACTATGCAGGTGGCTTGCTTAGTTCTTCAAGTACTGACAACGGTCTTCAAACTTGGGTATCTTCTTTTACTGTGAAAAGGTTCTACAGTAGGAAATGGGTATTATTGTCTGCCTTCCATTAGTCCAATGGAAGGGCTTTTATAGAGCTTGCGCTCTCTTGCCAGGATAAGATCATCTGGCACTTCTAACTCTTGCTTGGTCAGCCTTTTTGTCCCCAGACCGCCATCAACAACCCCCAGAGTCAGGCATCCATGCAATGGCATGGGATTCCATATCATAGTACCCTGCGCTTGGTACTTGTTGTCATAGAATATAGCATAATCTATAAGCGTGCCAGCGGTGGCGGCGCTAATTTATTACTCTATTTTTAGTGCATATTATTTTGTTATTGAGCAACCTTTCCTGCATTGATTTGCAATAGCACTGGCGATTTGCTAAGAAAATTGATTCACATGCCTTCAATATTTGGAGAAACCCATTGTGACTAACCCAGCGGTTTGCTAGAGTATTCCAGAATAACTCTAGCCAATTGGGAACCAGTCATAATGGGAGATTTATTGTATTCCTGGTTGTTCTTGCAGTAGTGATCTGAATCTACTCTATGAAGGCTTCTTAGATCAATTAAGCCTAATAGCAATATATCAGAAGCTTCTACAATTATTGATCTGGCGGATTGCCAAGGTTAACAAGGTAGAACAAAGTCAGTATAAATTCCTGACATTTCCACCAACTTGACTTAGTTATACCGTCAAAGAAGAGAGTACTAGTCAACATGTCACATCCCTTGAACACATCCAATACCTCACGTGTGACTGATGCATGTAGCATCATTGCTGCTATGTTGGTTTCAGACCGGGCCCTATTTCAGGCTATGTCTTATGATGCCAAGAAGGCACATATTTGTGGGCTTTGTGACAGGGATACCAGTACAATATTTACTGGTATGGGCCATGAGGAGCCTCCCCACAAGCAGGCGCGTCAAGATCCCAATTTCCTGCCTAAACAACCAGCCAAAGAAGAACCAACTTGGCAGAGTGCAGAAATCCCTTTGGCCACTTTGGAGGAGCAGCCCACCAATACCCGGGCGTATGTTCAGGGGTCTTTGGCCTCTCAAGCAGTGGTTGGTGACTTGCCAACAGTACAATATCAAATTGGCATGCCTGACTTTGATTGTGGTGTCCTTTTTTCTGGCTTTGAATTGTGTTGTCAATTCCTCTTTGTTGTCCTCCAGCAGAGACCCCGGCAGGACTTGAAGGCATGTATCACGTCCTCAAGTTTTGGCTTCTTCTCTGTCAACAACAAGGTGTTGGCAGAGCGCCTGGGTCACGACCTTCTCAATCTTGTTGACGTCTCTTGTACAAGTAATCCTGTGGATGGCTTGGACCGGGGTTTTGTCATCCAAATTGCTGACTAGATAATTCAATCCTGGTTTCAGCACCTTCCCTTGTTCTTGTCAATCTATCAGAAGCTGTAGGTGGACAACTGTGATCAGTGGGGCAGTTGTCTTGGAAAGGTGGTCCGCCAGTATTGGGATGCCTTCCACAATGGCAATTGAAAGGCTGCAGTATGGGCTATGGTTCTTTGTGGGAATGTCATGTTGACACCCAACCTGCGTCTTCCTCAGAGCAGTTTTGCAAGGATGGCCGCCCATTGGGAAAAGCTTAGGAATGCCTTTGGTAACATAAAGGCGATACTCCCAGATGAGTATCTTTCCATTGATGATTTCATCATGGACTGCCTTATTCTGGGATACGGCTATTCCCTCAAGGGCGGACTCTGGCAAGTTAACTGGGACTTTGAGTCCATTCCATTGCCCCTGGTTAACTTTTTGTAACTCTCACCTGCTTTCAAAACGTTGTGGTTGTATGTGGCTGTCTTCTTATTTGTGGAAAGCCAGTGCTTTTCATTTGAACCTTTACCTTAAGATGTGGCGCTTCAGGCTGGGGACCAAGAGCCTGACATGTTGGTAGTGACACCCGGGCCTTGACGCGCCAGCCCGGCCACTCCAGATAAGGACTCTGAAGAAGACAAGGAGGAGACAGAAGACAAAGATGAAGAAGACAACAACTACCAGGAGGGCAATCTCTAGCCTTGTTCTTTTTACATTTTCCCAATAAAATCAAATTCAAAAATCTTTATTTGTATTCTCTTAGAAATATAGGAAGCTATTTAGATGCCATTATTTGGCAAGGTGTGGAAAGGTTTTAGGAACTTTGTGTGGACCCTATTAAAGAGTTGTCCATCTGAAACATCCTTGATGGTATAGGCATCTTGGCCTGTTTGCTTGATGACATCAAATGGGTCTTTCCAGATGGTGTCAAGCTTGTGTGCTCTTCCTATAACTTTATCATGATAGGATACTTGGGTTCCAACCTTGAACTCTGGCAGAGCGCGGCAGTAGGAATTATCTTGCTGATGTCCTTTTGTTCTGGCCAGCATAGTCTCTGTAAAAGCTTCAGCTTGAAGCTTAATTATTGTATCTGCCAGCTTTTTCATGTACTGGTTGTAAGTGATCTCCCCAGGGTTTCCCATAGCAGAGAACAGGATTGGCAGTATGGCAGGGTGTCAACCACACATGAGCTGGAAGGGCAAAAACTTAGTTGTGCTATGTATGGAGATGTTATATGCAAACACGGCTGCTGGCAGGAAGAGATACCATTTGGAGGTACGCCTATCTGCCAGTTTTTGAAGGATATTCACCAGGGTGCCATTTGCTCTCTCAACCATCCCGTTTGTTTCTGGGTGTTATGGAGTAGAGAGCACTCCCCTCACACCCATGAGCTCATTAAGCTTTGGAATAATGTTGGCCATGAAATTAGTGCCATTGTCTGTGAGAATGAATTGTGGGCAACCATGGCAATGGATGATACGTTCCAAGATGAACCTTGCAGTGGCTTCTGCACTAACATGCTGGAGGGCTTTTACCTCAACCCACTTGGTAAGGTGGTCTATGGCTACAATAATATATCTGAGCCAACCAACGCACATTGGAAGAGGGCCAACCACGTCAATGCTGACGGTGTGACAAGCAAATTTGGGCTCAACAGCCTTATATTGATGCTTGGTACAAATGGCTTCTCGTGTTAGCACTCTGCGTAGCAAGTCAGGGTTTCCTTAGTGTTGAACAGTAGAGATTCCCAATAATAGTGGAGCTGTAATTGACGTACAGTCTTTCAGAGGCCGCCATGGCCTACAACCTTATGGGAAGCCATGATCAGAGACAACCTCTCTGAGGGGTGGGGGAAAATGTAATTATTCCCCTGATGGTATCTATACAGTTTACCATCCTCTACTCTGAAGTTCTTCATCAGTTCCTTGAGAATTGCCTGGATCTTGTCAAGCTTGTCTTTGAACTGGCCAGTTAACATTTTATCATACAGTATATTGGCCTGTGATGACACAATATTAACAGTCAGAAGTCTGGATAGACAGTCAGCGTTCTGGTGCTTTGCTCCTGGCTGGTGTACTATCTTATAGTCAAATGCCTGCAGTTTTAGAGCCCATTTAGCCAAGAAACCTTCTGGTTCATGTAGATTCTGAAGCCAAATTAGACTGGCATGGTCTGTAACCACTGTGAAGTGGACTCCATGGAGATACACCTGTAACTGTTTGTAGGCATGTATTACTGCCAAACATTCACGTTTGGTCACTGTGTAATTCCGCTCATGGATATTCAACAAGCAGCTGGCATAGGCAACTGGATGTTCTTCTCTGTCATCATTGTTCTGGGACAATACTGCTCCAAGCGCACTCAGGGAAGCGTTGGTATGTACTACAAAAGGCTTGGTAAAATCAGGATACATAAGCACTGGACTGCCAGACAGGCTGGTTTGTAGTGAGTCAAAAGTGGACTGGCAGACAGAGGTCCATGTAAAAGGCACTCCATTTTTAAGCAGATGAAAAAGAGGTTCACCTGTTTGCAATAAATTTGGATAAACCTGTGATAATAACCTACCATGCCTAGGAACACTTGGATATCCCTTTTGCTCTTGGGAGTCTTCATCTTAGTGATGGCCTCAATCTTGGCAGGTTGTGGCCGTAGTCCTTTTGTGTCAATCACTAAACCTAAGTATTCCAGCTGGTCCTTAAAGAACTGGCACTTCCTAGGTTTTATCTCAAGTTGGCGTCTGTGAGTTGCTTAAAGACAGCTTCCAAGTGTTCCAAATGATCTGTGAACGTCCTAGAGAAGACGTTAATATCATCCAGATACACAAGGACACAGGACAACTTGAGATCTCCCAGGATGGTGTCCATAGCTTGTTGAAAAGTTGCTGGCGCGTTACACAATCCTTGGGGCATTTGTGTAGGTTGGAAAAGGCCTTGTGAAGTGATAATGGCACACTTCTCTTGTTCCTCTGGAGGCAGTTTGATCTGCCAATATCCTGAGATCAGGTCCATTGCAGAGAAGAATTTTGCACCTCCCAGGCGGTCTAAGGCAATATCAATTCTTGGCAACAGGTAGGTCCTTCTTGGTGATCAAGTTTAGGTGTTGGTAGTCTATGACTACTCAGTTACTTCCATCCTTCTTTTTTACTATAAGGATGGGTGACGCCCAAGGACTCTTAGATGGGACCAACACTCCTCTATCCAGGAGCTGTTTTATTTCCTCATTGACAGTTTCTTTGCTGGCCTTCAATTGTCAAATGGGGTGGAGCCAAATTGGTTTGTTGTCACCAGTGTTGATATTATGGATGATGTCTGCTGCACAGCCCAGGTTGAAGTCATCTTCAGCAAAGATGCACCTGTACTTCTCAAACAGGGCACTTGCTTGTTCCTATTGCTCTTGACTTAAGGAGGACAGGTCAGCCAGTGGGGTAGTCATGTAGGCACTGGCTTTGTCTTGATCAGTTAACCCCATTTCTGATAGGTCCCCAATACATTTGAAGCTGGCCAATTCTTTGATCAGGAGAAGGTGCACAAATCCTACTATCTGATGCTTCTTCACGTAGATATTGTGGTCCTGTAGATTGGCAATTAGAATGTGTACCTCTCCATGCCCTGGTATAATTATACCAGGCGCTACGCAGGGTTCAACCCTTGATCTTCCCCAAGGCTGATGTATTTCACCATATAAGCCTTCAGGAATTTCCAGGGTCAGTTCTGTTGGCATGACACGTTGTGTGCCAGACTTGAGGGTGAAGGTTACCAGAGAGCAAAGTGGAATACCTTTGTGCTCTTTTATCTGGGTTGGCAACTTCTTTCTCTTATGCCCTTTCTTCTCATATGGAACTGCTACAATCCCGTCCTTATATGCCAAATTAATTTTCAGTTTCTCTTTGATGCTGGCGGTGTCTTTGGTATAATAAAGAGGGATGGTCTGCTTTAATATGGTGAAGGTGTCATTCTCCATATCAATCTTCACACCATATTTCCACATAAAAGCAGTGCCAATCAAAACATTGTAGTTTTGACTGGGCAAGACAACAGCGGGAGAGGAAACAGCTATGGATCCAAATTGCATTGGAATTGCACTATATGCTCCTTCATAAGTTGTTGTATGCAATCCGGCGGCAGTGCCATAGACTCTGTTTTGTACAATATCAGGAGCCAGTCCTAGTTTTTGGACCAGGCGTGTGGAAATTATATTGATTGGCGCTCTGCTGTCAATTATTGCTCTTACTTTCATCTTATTAACAGAAAGTTGGCATAGGTACACTTGGAGTAAGTTTCAGACTGTAGGTTTAATAAGTGAATCCCAAGAGGTGCCGGGGTGTCAAAGTACTGCTTAAGACTTTGCCCAATTTCAGGGAAGTTGTTCTTGATGGTTTCAAGAGGCATTGCCAATTGGACGCCCTTGAGGTTAGGAACGTTGCTGGAGACATTAGGGCTATTGTTCAAGCAAGTTTCTTGCACTTGCGCAGCATAGGGTTTAGACACTACCCCTACTATGTTGGCAGTAGTCTTCCGGGGTCTACCTCTTCCACAGGCAGGTATGGCGTACAGGTTGTTGGCTACCAATTGGTGGACAGGGTCTTCCTCAAAATCTTGGCTAAGGGCAAAGTATCCAGGCAATTCTTCTGTCTGGGTGGCGTTCTTGGCGGGTCCTTGGCGGGCTTGGCAGGTTTCTTGACGGTCTGGGTGGTCTTGGCAGCAATCTCATCAGGCTCCTCTGGTTTATCACGGTCAGGTTCTTTTGGAATAATCAAGGGAATGGTGGGTGCAGTATATTTCATTACTGGCCTGCCTTTGCTTTTCCCTGATTTTTATCCTTGGTTTCTACCACAACATTGACACCAGGAGGTTTGCTTTTTGACCAACATTGACTTGCCCAGTGCCCCTTTTTGTTACACTTTTGGCAGGTGATGTTGGAGTTGTAAGGTTTCACCTCTCCAGTGGTTTTTGTAGCAGCATCCTTCTCCCCTTCAGGCAGCTTAGCGGATCTGACGTGGTCCCAATTTCTTCTACAATTCTCCAACCCATTGTGACTGGCCATCCCTTTGTTGGGGGCGTCAAATTGGGCCCCAATCTGACCCAGAAAACTGGTAATTTTCTGGGTGTTGTTGGCCTGGTCAAGTACCGGGAACATCACGTTGGAGAGCTCTCTGTAAGGCTGAAATGCTCTGCTCATTGTGATATGGCAGTCCAAATTGGTGAGTACTCCTGCCCCCAAGAGTACCTGTGCTTCATGATAGAAGTGGTCAGCAAAATCTTGCACACTTTCATATTTCTTGAAAGCAATATTGCTAAATTTGGCCTTTCTTGCTTGCATCTTGATTTCACTCCCAAACTCTTTGATCACTGCAATCTTGGCATCCTCATAAGACCATTCTTCTGTTGGGAGGTGAGGCATGATCACATCTACACTGGCGGGGTTCAAAGCATTGATTAGGGCTGTGGCCTTCATGTGATCTAAAGCCCCACGCATTGACATCTTGAAGAGGCAAATAAAGGTTTTGATATTACCCTTACAGTCAAAAGTTGGCAAGTTCAATGGCTTGAACTTGTGGTTGGGGATGGTCAAATCTTTGCGTGATTCTACTACTGGCTTGACAGGGCGGAGACCAGTAAGTGGAGTAAGTGGCAGCAAGGCGGCAACTCTTATAGGGACGCGGTGGGTTTCTTGAGTATCATTGGTACCATGGTTGGAGGTAAAATCAAAGAATTCAGGGGATGACACCTTTTGTTGCTCAGGGGAAGAGTTTGGTACAGGGCTCCGCTTATCCTCTACAGACAAGCTGTTATCAGATAATATTGCTTGTTCCAATCTGCTCAGCCTGGCCAATATGTTAGCCTCAAAGTCCTTTCTGGCGGCATCATTAGATTGCACCTGATCCAAGAGATTGCTATGGTTCCCTTCCATAAGCAGAGTGGTTAAAGCCAGTAGGTCTAGACGCTTGATGTAGGCATCCAGCTTGTGTTTGAGGGCGGCAACCTGGGAGCAGCTATCTTCCAAATCCTGGTATAACTGATTTGTCAGGGCGCGGATGATCTCTATTGTTTTCCACAAGCTGTGTTTGTTGTTGATATATGCTTTGTGTTTGAGGCAGCAGGAGTGCTGCTCCTGAGACCAATCCAGGGCAAGAGAAGCTGACTTCCCCTTCATAAGGTTCACTTTCTTGACCAGTTGGGTCATTATTTTAGAGATTAGGCCATTTTCTAATGCACATGCTGCTCAAGTCGCAGCATAACACAGTTCGATTTTGAAAAAGTAACTAATTACACAATTTATATTTAAAACATTAATAACTCAATGAAAAATTAATATTTTTTCACACTGTAAACTATCAAAATGAAGCTAAGAATCTTATCTTTCTATTGGTGTAAAAATTTTAATATGTATACTATGCTCAATATTAAAGCAAAAGTAATTTAAAAGAGCATAATCCAGATTTTATTATATGATTATATCTAATGATATAAAGTAGATTACTTCAAAGCTAATAAATACTTTTTTTTGAATACACAACAGATGTTTTTTATTTGACGAAATTAAAGATAAGATTGAGAGCTTTATTTTCGCATTTTATTTTATTTAAAAAGCTCAATTCTCTAGGATTTTATGATAGTTTGAAGTTAGGATGTTTTTATCACTGTTTAGATTGATTTTAAGGTTCAAGTGAGCTTCGAACCTCAAATTGAGCATTCATTAAATGGAATTCTTTAATATTTTATCATTTTAAAAATATGCGGAAGAGTTACAATTAACTGAATACATCATTTTAATTGATTTGCATTGATTACAAAGAGGATATGATGTAATAATAATGCTTAGCTGCTTCACATATATCACTTGTGCATGAAAACTGGGTATTTAATTAATTTCTGCAAACATAAATTCAAGTTCAAACTATAATAAAAGCTATCACACCATTTCTTTCAGAATGGTGTCATTTAGCTTGGTATATAAGAGCTAAAGTACCACAAAGCTTCTAATCCAAATAACCCAATTCAAAGACCACATTCTGATCATAACTACTCCATCATTAAGGCACACATCAAAGATCTGACCTAATTACAGATTCAAAATACTACCATGTCCTCAGTTAAATTTACTTCTTCCATGCTACCCTTTTTTTCCTTGGGAGCTTCAACAAAAAGAGAGAGAATTGCAATGTTAAAAAAGGCATTCCTCTTTATTGCTGGTGATGATCTTGATAATTTCATCAAGCACTTCCTTACTCAAACTGAATTTGGGAAAGCTCAGTTCCTGCCAACTATTCAAAATCAAAAAGGCAATGAGTTCATTGAAAACTTAAAGGATCTCATGAAATCTTCTCCCCAAAAACATCTCCCAGCCTTGCGATCTCTGGTTACTTCCAGTTACTCTTTAAAAGAGCTTAATGATATGGGGTTTAATATAACCAAAAGTGAGTTTGAATACTCAAGAAAAATAAATAAAAATAAAAATGTAAGCTTAAACAAAAAAAGCCAAAAAAAATAATAACTATTCATTAAAAAAAGAAATAACTAAAAAAATAATTAAAAAATTGCTGGAAAATTCTTTTGAAACAAGCCAGTTTACAAAAAAAGTGCCTGAAAAAATTTATAAAGATATAGAAAAAGAGATGAGTAATTACTCAACTGAAATTAAATACTCTCTACTTAAAACAAAAAAAGAAATATATGAAAATATGAAAATAAAAAATGAAATTTCAGTTTCAATTTCTACTTACTATAAATTAATCCCTAAAAATATAATAAAAAGTAAAAAACAAACTGATATGTGCAATATTTGTAATTTAAAAAATTCACTAGAAAAAAGAAGGAAGAATGTGAAAGTAAAAACTTACCATTACCAGAATCTATAGACAATGACTTAAAGACTATTAATCAGCACCAAGACTTTTATGTTCATCAAAATTGTGAATATAAAAAAGATATTAATGAACTAGATGATGAGTCTTGTGTTGTAGTTATAGATTATAAAGAAAACTTAAAGGTTGGAGGTGGTCCAATTGAGACCAATAATTGTTTTTATTCAAAAAAACCAATCTCATTATTAGGGTTTGCATTAGTTTTTAAAGAAAACAATAAAATTAAATATGAATATCATGATTTTTTGTCTCAAATATTATCACATGATTCTTTATTTTCAGGTGAATGTCTAATAAGTCTTCTTAAATTAGATAGATTTAAAAAAATAAAAAATATAAAAGTATGGACAGATAATGGAAATCATTTTAGATCATATGAATTTTTATATTACTTATTTAAAGAGGCACCTAAATATATTAAGGGTTCCATAAAATATAACCGTTTTGTTGAATGCCATGGAAAAAGCATTGTTGATGGTCACTTTGGTGTAATATCAAAAATTTTAAAGGAAAAAGAAAATGTACTTTATATTAACAACATTAATGATCTAAAAAATATTTGTGAGAAAGAAGAAAGAAGAAAAGAATTATACAATTCATCTTTAACTGGTTCAATTGTTTCCCAAAAAGCATTTTTTTATATTTATGAAAGGAAATTTAGGCCTATAAAAAGAGAGCTTGAAGTTAAAAATCTGCGCATTAATCTTTCATATTTGATGAAAGATGGGAAGTTATATACTTCACCTTTAACATTTGAAAGCTTCTCAGAATATTCTGAGATATTTTATCATTTGAAATCACGTGATGATACCAGAGAAACAAAAATATCAGAAGATGCTAGTAGTGTATTGGGGCAAGTTCATGAAGTAGGGCAGCTTACTAGAGGGTGTATTTTAAATAGAGTTATCAGTCTTTCAAAAACAACAACCTTTTTTTCTGAAACAAACTAAGAATATTTATGATGAGCCAAAGATAGGGTAATAGCATTTATAGCTTTGGGGCTGCTATTACTCTCCCATGCAACTCATCATAAATATTTTTGGTTTGTAGTAGCACTTAAGATATTTTCAGTAGTACTATAAGTTGCAATTTTCAATTATAAAATCAATGAATTATTTTTTAAAAAATCACCCAAGCCCAAGATCAATTAAATATTTGGGATTGATTGTATTTTACTCTTTCTGAATAATTTGAATATGAATAATGTGATTAAGTTATAAAATAACCAATCTGGCGCCTAGGCATAACAAGAAAAATAATGTCCCAGTTTGTTTACCCAGGAGATGATCTTGTTCTGGCGCTCCTTGTGGTGGGCGCTGTTTTCTGAGACCATGTTGTGAAGCTTTTCTTGTTGGTCTGCTATCTTGTCCACACTAGACTGGCAGGCCAGGAAGAGTACCTTCTCAGCCAGGTTGACGCTGTGACAGGTTACGTCTGAAGCCCATTGAGGGGTCAGACTGCGGGAATTGAGGATTCCAGCCACCACTTGCACTACCTGGTTATTGAACTGTGAGACTATCTCATCCACACAATAATGGGTGGAAGAAGCAGCTTCATTAATGCTACCCACAGCCTGTTGCACAGTGTGGAAGCTGGAGTTCAGCTGGTGAACCATGGCAGCGTGAGTGTGCTGGATTTTGATCCTGAAATAACCCATCTCTTCAAGGTCAAGATTTTGGCGGGCCACCAAGCGCTGAACATGCTTGATGGCGGGGTGTACAAAGTACGACAAAACATCAGTTATTCTGTTGACTCCTTCTCTTTTCAGAAGGAGGCCTAGCTGTGTGCTACTGGCCTCTTGGTAACTTCTGAAGGTCAACTACAAATGCTTAGAGGATCTTGCGGTGGTGAACAGGGTATAGTTGTTATCCTGTTGCTTGTCACTCATGGATTTATAGCCTTTCATCAAGGCGTCCATTAGTGACTGCACATCCTCAATAGTGTAGGTCCTTGGTTTTTGTTGTACCATTGTACCAGTGACGTCAAGGTTGATTTTGTCTACTGGTACTTCTGGTACCTGGTAAGGAGCAATCTCCAAGTGGAGGGATGCATCCTGTTCCGCATTGCTGGTTTCCATGTAGTTCCCCCATACTTATCAACAAAGCTAGGGTGGTGGGGCAAAGACTTGCCAACAACAGACAGTGCAGGTAACTCATTATGGTAGTGAGCACTACTGTCAGAACTTTTGGTTCTGCTCTCAGACCTGGCAGTCTGATTATTGTTTGCTTTGTTGAGTAATAAGGATTTATTTGTCATTATGTTGTTATTAGCTTGTATGGCAACAAGTGTTACTTGCAATGTCTGGATTTTCCTTGCCACTGCAACAGCAAGCAATGGCAAGGAAGGCAACTTCCAAGCGGCTTACTATGCAGGCGGCTTGCTTAGTTCTTCAATTACTGACAACAGTCTTCAAACTTGGATATCTTATTCTACTGTGAAAAGGTTCTACAGTAGGAAATGGGCATTATTGCCTGCCTTTCATTAGTCCAATGGAAGGGCTTTTATAGAGCTTGCACTCTCTTGCCAGGATAAGATCATCTGGCACTTCTAACTCTTGCTTGGTCAGCCTTTTTGTCCCCAGACCGCCAGCATCAACCCCCAGAGTCAGGCATCCATGTGTCAAAACCGCAGGCTTGACCCGCCAGCAAGGTTCCAACCAAGCGGGTTTGTGACCTGCAATCCAATTATCTGGTTGCCCAAAGCCAGACTAGGAAGTCACCTCAAATTACCAAATCCAACAACATGAACAGATGATGATCCTTCACAGTGGATACCTCAATTTGGCGCTTGACTCATTATCAGGATCAAGCCACCCCCTTCTTCCATCCAGCCATGTGATCACCCATCTTGTTCCTACTATCCTTGATTCACATGAACTATATAATCATTATCTCTCAATAAAGATTATTACCTATCTTCTAAATATTTTCCCCGTGTAACTCTGCTAAAACAGCACAGTTACAACATTGGTAGCACAGGTAGGTTCTCCATCCTACCTTATCTTGAAAAATTCTGCCTGTTGCCCACACACGCTGCGGCCAACAAATCCTTGACAGAATTATGTCTGGCCTCCCACCCAACTGGACTCTGTATACTCCTGGTACCAAGATACCTGATGGTTTTGTCCTCTACCAAAACATGGTGATCCCACCACCCGCCTTCAACACCCTGTCTGCCCAAGGGCTCTTTCAGGCACCTTCCTTGATGCTGCAACCAGCTGACAAAACCACCATGCCTGCCTATGTTGCACAAAGACTTTGCAGCGCCGCCTTAGAGCCCTTTGCCGGGGCCAACAACAACAATGCTGCCGCATGGATCCAGTTGCCCAAAGCAAGCTGGCTCAGATGGAATGCCCACAGCAATTTTGGATCACGGAGATTTTCATTTTCCTGACCCATGACGCTGGCACCTGGTGTGACAAGTGGCACAAAGAGCACACTGACAAGAACTGAGACACCTTCAAACAGGACTTCTTGGAGAGGTTTGTGCTCAAGGATACAGCGCTCATGATCATACGTCAAGTAAAGAACCTGACCCAGACAGGCACTGTTAAAGAACTCATCTGCGCCTACAAGGAACTCCAGCTTTGTGCCCCATCTGACATGGCCTTTGACACCCCAGCAACACACCTCATGTACTACGACGCCCTCAAGTTGCACATGATGAGACATGTGAACCTGGACCAGGTAACCAACCTGCAAAGCCTGTACTGTGAAGCGGAAAAAGCAGAACAACCATCCAACGCTCTACACAAGGCACAGACTGGGAAACAAGAAAGGCCCAAGGACTCCCATCCAAGTGGGCGCTTCTCTTGACCACCTCCTGAAGGCAACTGCAACAACAACAACCAAAAAACCCATGGGTTTGAATGGAAACAGGAATTGAAACAACGGCCAGTCAAATCTTACCCATTTCTGTATCACCGCCACCCAAGGCAACCAAGATGAGGGAAAAGCCCAGGGAGAACACTAAGTGAGCCAAGCTCTCCCCACGCAACTCCTGACTTGCCCAACAATGAATACTGACCCAAGGACATGGACCAATGTCTAATGATCCAAGTACTCTCAGAAGTCCTGGTACTATACACCATCACCAGACATCCCAATAAATTGATGTCTTACCCTTTCTGCTTTTGCAGTTACACAGGCTCAGCACTCCTGGACTTGGGCGCCGAATGAACTTTAGTCAACAGCAGCTTTGTGGATAAATTCAAGCTGGCCACTAATCCTTTGCGGATTAAAAACATGGTCCTGGCTGATGAACACCACATTGCCGTGACAAAGGAGACTGCCCCCTTCTCTGTCATGCTTGAGAACCTCCACTCCAACATCCAAGGTCCCATCATTGACTTCCCTAAGTTTGACATTGTACTTGACTAGACTGGTTACAAAAAAACAACCCCCACTTGGACTGGGCAACCTCAGTGTTGACCATCAAGCGTGAAGGTGTCAACCACCAGATCTACCCGGACTCTGTGGACCAACTCCTAAGCGGCCACATCTTTGTACACATCACAGAGACTTTGGACAAGAAGGAAAACCCGAAAGCAATTGACTGGGATTCCTGCCAGTATGAAATCATACACTTCAAGGACCACCAGGACACCTCCACGCCTCAAGATTGCAACATTGTGGCCCGTCACCCAGAAATCTTTAAAGAAGCGTTACCTGGGCTACCCCCTGAGAAGCACATCAAACACTCCATCCAACTCAAGAGGGCTTTACCCAAGGCACGCCCCATCTACAGACTTACCCCAAATGAGGACAACGCCCTGCACGCCTATCTCAAGGAGGTACTGGGAAAAAGGACTTATCCGCCCCTCACAGTCTCCCTTTGGGGCCGCCGTATTCTTTGTGGCTAAAAAGGACGGTACCTTACGCCTGGTCACAAACTACCGCGCCCTAAATGAAGTCATCATTAAGAATTGTTACCCACTGCCACTGTCAGGGATTCCTTCCCTGACTCTTTCAATTGTTTGGATCACTTCAACAACATAGGACAAACACAACAACATGGACACCAAGTTTTAAACACTAAGTTTTATGAAATTAAGAACTGGAACGGGATTCAAACTCAAAACCTCCAAAAATCATCAACTGTTAGTTTAAAGTTGGCTAAACAACTTACTTTAGCTAATTATAAGCCTGCAATTGATTCAATTTTTGTTTTCAAACCTATAATCAGTTTCAAAAAGGTTAATACTTCTACCAACAACGTCACTTACCGCTCAGCAGTTGATTGGCTGCATTGGCTCTCCCAGGCGCTTTTGGATCTACTAGATGAAGATGAAACCAAGGCTCCATTCTGCACTTTACTTGATGTTCCTATTGAAAACCGCTTTAATTTTTAATATCCTGCAGTTCAGCTTCACTCTGCTTATGTTGGGGATATTATTTTATCACTTATACAGTCAGAAATCCATGCTCATCTTATCCAGGTATTAGTTTCAGCCATCCTATCAATGCAAATTATTGGAAAATCCCTCTCACCTCTCCTCATATCCTCTTAACTTACTCAGCCTCTACTTTTATGCTATTTAAGTGTAACAACTTTACCAAACTTAGTTGTTCCAAAAATAAAGATTATTACTCTTCTAGCTACTCCTCCATTTTTGATAACACTCCTTTTCTGAAGCCATGAGAGGAATTCTCTTCCTATCTTGGTTTCTAGCCTACTTCTTGACCAAGGTGTACGCCTTGGAAAACTCAACTCCAACAAAAGGCTGGTATAATTCCTCCCCAGATGATGCCCACCAGAAGGAATCCCTTGCCAATGAATGGTTCAAATATCCTTCTGGACATTGGGGACATAAATTCCACTATGGCCGCTTGTTTGCTTCCCCACCCACTGAACCTACTCTGGTTAGACCTTACGCCTCATTTTACCTCTTGACATATTTGGTGGGCTACTATCTACTTGGGCAATTCAGTTCTATGTTTGGAAGGTTTGCTTATCTAGGACAACTTGGACATCTTGCAATGGTCATGGTTCCTATTGGCTCAGTCATAGCAGGCTTAAATGTAGGGGCCTTGGCCCATCAGCTGGGAAGTTTATTCCCCGCAAAGTGGGTCCCTGACAGTTTGTTGGAACCTATTTTCAGCTTCTTACTTAGAAGTTCAGAGCCAACCCCTACAAACTACCTGCTCTATACCGCAATCATCAAGAGTCTTGCAGTCACCTTGGTCACTACCATCATCAGCCTGACCACCTATTGTCTGGTTTGCCTTTCCCTTCAGACCAGAACCACCACTACCTCCAGTGCAACAGCTCCTCAACAGGTTCAGAACCAAACCGTGGTACTAAACCAGATTTCTGCAGTATCTCCTGACAACAACAAAGGTAACAAGATCCTGATGCTCCTGGCCTTCTCACAATCCCTGTTTGAAACATCGCCAGCACAATTCCAGACTGATGCACAGAAGGTCCACCACGTTGCCAAGAAGCTCACAGGCAAGGCTTGCGTCTGGTATGCCAAGGCACCCTCCAAGGAGAGAAATTACTCAATAACTATCCAGCCTTTTGTGACTCCTTATTGTCTACTGTAATGCCAGCACAGACCACCAAAGAACTCTGCAACCGCATAATAACCTTGTATCAAGGCAGAATGTCCACCAAGGACTATATTGAAGAATTCTCTTGTCTCAAAGAAGCAATTGGGATGACAGACACCAAAGCTTGCTACCTTTTCCAGAAAAAATTATCTCCAGAACTCAAGAACTTCTTAGCCCATCATGTATTACCTGACAAGTTTTCTGAGCTCACCAAGGAGGTATTGAAATGGTCCTCCAAGGTAAAGCAGCTTCTGTCTTGGAAAAACACCAAGACTATGCCCTCCCGTAACTTACAATCCCCTGCCAAGGTTCCAAAGGGATTAGTTCCTAAACCTAGGGGAGGTTATCAGTTAGCTCCCAAAGAGAAACAACATCAAGTCCGCAAAGGATTGTGCCTCTACTGTGGACAGACAGGACATTCTGCTAAGGATTTCCAGGCACTCTCAAAGGTACAATCCTCTTCAGGCCATCTTCTTTTGACTACCAATGCCAATAAAGCTTCCACTCAGTCTTACGCTCTTTTGCCCGTTTTTCTAGACCACAAATTTGGCACTACGTTCAGCTACGCACTGATTGACACAGGAGCAATGGGGAACTTCATTGACCAAGATCTTTTGACTTTGTTAGGGTTTGAGACCTCAGGGCTAGCCTCTGTAAGACTTGCTGAAGGTACCCCTGCCCAAGTAGGACACCTAGTCAAGCCCCTCCACGCTCATGTAGGGAAGAACTCATACCATTTACCCACCTCCACGCTTTCCAACTTGGCCTTCCTGTTAGTCTTGGGCTTTCCCTGGTGTCAGGAAGCCAAGTTACAGTTCAATTGGGACACCAACTCCGTCACGCTTCACTCCCACGGACAACCAACCATGGTTCCTCTCAAAAAACTGTATCATCAAGTACCAAAGAACTTCATGGTGTACCTAAACTCTCTACTTCTTGTGGGGAGTCCAGCACCTGATTCTATTCCAAAGGAAATTCAAGACTTAAAAACGGCGTTTAGTGAGGAACTCTGCTCTGTCCTTCCTGAAAGAAGACCATTGGATCTTAGAATTGACTTGATACCAGGCTCCTCACCCACCTGGGGAATGCTTTACCCCATGAACCAAGCACAGGGAATTGTGATGAAGGCGTACCTTGACAAAAACTTAGCCAAAGGGTTTATGTGTCAATCCAACTCCCCATGTTCCTCACCCATGTTCTTTGTAGGGAAAGCAGATGGTACCTTGAGACCTGTTGTATACTTCACCAAACTAAACTCCATAACCATTAAGAACCAAAACCCATTACCATCTTCAGAGTCCTTGACCAACCAACTTACTCACGCCAAGGTTTTTTCTAAACTAGACTTCTGCAGTGCTTATAACCATATATGTATTGCTGAAGGTCATGAATGGAAGATGGCAGTTTGCACTCCCTTTGGGCTCTATGAATACCTTGTGATGCCCTTTGGGTTGAGTAACGCCCCTGCAGCCTTTCAAGGCCTAATTAGTGAGATTCTCTTTCCTCTACTTGATGTCTGCGTTGTTGTCTACCTTGACAATATTCTGGTATACTCACAGAACCAGGAGGCCCACACAAAACATCTCTGAGAGGTCCTCCAACTACTCATTGACAACTGTCTGTTCTTTAAGCTTGAAAAATGCAAGTTTTTTGTCACTGAAATTGAGTTTCTTGGGTACAAGATTAACCCAGGAGGGTTTGCGGTTGCGCCTTCCAAGATCCAGGAAGTCCTGGACTGGCCTAGACTTACAACATGTACCAAGCTTTGTGGCTTCTTGGGCCTTGCAAATTTTTGCCGCAAGTTTATCAAGGATTTTTCCACTACCGCTCTCCCACTCACACACCTTTTCTCTGAAGGTTCCCTTTGTCTGGTCACCTGAAGCTGATCTGGCGTTTGAGACCCTCAGGAAGCAATTCACCTCGGCCCCTGTCCTTCTCCGTCCGGATCCTGAACACCAATTTTTTTGGACACAGACGCCTCTGACTTTGCCCTAGGAGGGGTGTTGCTGCAGCTTGGGGAGGATAGTGAACTCCACCCTGTGGTGTTCTACTCCTATAAGCTTCTGTACCAAGAGAGAAATTACCACGTATACAAGAAGGAACTATTTGATATTGTCAAATCCTTGGACCATTGGCGTCACTACTTGGAAGAAAGTAAATTTCCCGTTCAAATCAGAACTGATCATAAGAATCTACTCTACTTCACTGAGAAGAGAAAGGTTAGCCCATTTCTGGCACAATGGGCTATAGATCTTCTTGCCTTTGATTTCAAGATTAGTTATACACCAGGACACAAGAATGTAGTACCAGACGCCATCAGTAGACAAGAGGATTTGGATGACCCAAGTCAGTCCTACGTTAAACACAATGAACATGTCATACTCTCTGAATATCAGTTTCTCTCCCACATCATGACCTTGTCTTATCTATCCACCTTGGACCAGGACATCATAGAATACCAACTCTTGAACAAGGAGAAATTTCCCACTGGGCTTACACTAAACAACGGATCTTGGTCAAATAATGGAAGCCTTTATATACCAACTGATGAACATCAACAAATAATCCTGGAAAGCTTCCACAACTCCCCTCTCACAGGATATGGAGGAATTTGCAAAACGTTCAAGAGAATCCAACAGAGATACTGGTGGCCTAATCTGAAGAAGACAGTTGCCAAATATATCACCACCTGTGTGCTGTGTGGCTGTAACAAACCCTCCACCACAAAGCCCCAAGGACTACTCAAACCCTTGCCCATTCCTCCACGCCCTTGGTATTCCATCTCCATGGACTTTATTGTAGACCTTCCAGAGAGTGACAACATGACCGGCATCTTTGTGGTAGTAGATCAGCTAACCAAATATGCTATCTTTACCCCCTTCAAGCACGCAACGGCAGAAGACACAGTCAACATGCTCTTCACTCATGTAATTGCCAACCATGGAATTCCCAATAACATCATCTTGGATAAAGGTACTCAATTCACATCCAAGTTCTGGCAGTTCCTAGTGAAGGCCTTACAAGTTAAAACTCTCATATCTATACCCTTCCATCCTCAGACCAACGGACAGACAGAAAGGGTTAATCAAGTACTGGAAGGGTTTCTCAGAAACTATGTGAACTTGCAACAGGATGATTGGGTATCCTTACTCCCACTGGCCCAACTATGCTATAACACCAATCATTATGACTCTATTGAAGTATCCCCCTTCTTTGCCAACTATGGATACAACCCAGAAGACCTCCCTGAACCAACCACTGAAGATACAATTCCATTGGCACATCAATGGGCAACATCCTTACTCAAGAATCATCAACAACTTAAAACACAACTGGAAAAAGCTGTTCTACAGTATAAAAATCAAGCAGATAAACATCAAAGAACCCCAGAAGACATCCAAGTGGGAGACTATGTGCTCCTCAGTGCCAAGAATCTTAAACTGGATATTCCAGGTTGGAAACTAGGGCCGAAGAAGATTGGCCCACTGTTGGTCATTGAACGACGCTCAGATGTTAATTTCCAACTCAAAATCCCTGTGGGCTCCTCTTCCCATGATTTTTTCAATATTAGCCTTCTGTTCAAGTTCAAAGGGTTACCATCTGGCATGGACCACAAGGACCCTCCTCCCATCGTCTTGAACCATACTCTGGAATGGGAAGTAGAAGACATCCTCAATCACCACACCTCCCAAGGCAAATGTCAATACTTGGTGAAATGGAAGGGCTACAAGGTAGAATCAAACTCCTGGGAACCAGAAGTGAATCTAAAGAACGCACTGGAAGTCCTCTCATGTTACAAAAAGACTCTGGAAGAGAAGAGCTCTCTTGGGGAGGATAGTGTCAGGGATTCCTTCCCTGACTCTTTCAATTGTTTGGATCACTTCAACAACATAGGACAAACACAACAACATGGACACCAAGTTTTAAACACTAAGTTTTATGAAATTAAGAACTGGAACGGGATTCAAACTCAAAACCTCCAAAAATCATCAACTGTTAGTTTAAAGTTGGCTAAACAACTTACTTTAGCTAATTATAAGCCTGCAATTGATTCAATTTTTGTTTTCAAACCTATAATCAGTTTCAAAAAGGTTAATACTTCTACCAACAACGTCACTTACCGCTCAGCAGTTGATTGGCTGCATTGGCTCTCCCAGGCGCTTTTGGATCTACTAGATGAAGATGAAACCAAGGCTCCATTCTGCACTTTACTTGATGTTCCTATTGAAAACTGCTTTAATTTTTAATATCCTGCAGTTCAGCTTCACTCTGCTTATGTTGGGGATATTATTTTATCACTTATACAATCAGAAATCCATGCTCATCTTATCCAGGTATTAGTTTCAGCCATCCTATCAATGCAAATTATTGGAAAATCCCTCTCACCTCTCCTCATATCCTCTTAACTTACTCAGCCTCTACTTTTATGCTATTTAAGTGTAACAACTTTACCAAACTTAGTTGTTCCAAAAATAAAGATTATTACTCTTCTAGCTACTCCTCCATTTTTGATAACACTCCTTTTCTGAAGCCATGAGAGGAATTCTCTTCCTATCTTGGTTTCTAGCCTACTTCTTGACCAAGGTGTACGCCTTGGAAAACTCAACTCCAACAAAAGGCTGGTATAATTCCTCCCCAGATGATGCCCACCAGAAGGAATCCCTTGCCAATGAATGGTTCAAATATCCTTCTGGACATTGAGGACATAAATTCCACTATGGCCGCTTGTTTGCTTCCCCACCCACTGAACCTACTCTGGTTAGACCTTACGCCTCATTTTACCTCTTGACATATTTGGTGGGCTACTATCTACTTGGGCAATTCAGTTCTATGTTTGGAAGGTTTGCTTATCTAGGACAACTTGGACATCTTGCAATGGTCACGGTTCCTATTGGCTCAGTCATAGCAGGCTTAAATGTAGGGGCCTTGGCCCATCAGCTGGGAAGTTTATTCCCCGCAAAGTGGGTCCCTGACAGCCACTGATTGACAACCTCTTTGACGCCTTGGGAGGAGCCACTGTCTTCTCCAAACTTGATCTAACTGCAGGCTACAATCAGATTTGTATCAAGGGGGAAGACATCCCCAAGACAGCCTTCTGCACTAATTACAGTTCCTACAAATGTGTGGTACTCAACTTTGGCATGACCAATGCCCCGTCCACCTTTGTAACCTTCATGAACAAAGTGTTTGCGCCACACATAGGCAAACATGCCCTAGTGTACCTGGACAATATTATTTTCTACAGCCCCTTGGTGGGACAGCACCACAAAGACCTAGAGGAAGTCTTTGCAACCTTGGCACGGCACAAAATGTTGGCCAAGCCCTCCAAATGCCAGTTTTTCTGGGAGCAACTACCCTTCTTGGGACACATAGTCTCAAAAGACGGTATCAAACCCGACAATCAAAAGATACAAGCCATCTTCAGGATGCCACCTCCCAAGGACAAGTTAGAACTATGTACCTTCTTGGGAATGGTGGCCTATGTACAACGCTTCATACCCAACTGTGGCATCTTGACCGCCCCCTTGTCTGCCATAACAGGCGCCAAGTCCAAGTTTGTATGAACCCCCCAACGTGACCTCTGTTTTAGACGTCTCAAAGAAAAGCTCACAGCAGCTCCCATCTTACAATATCCCAAACAAGATGGAGAGTACCAGATGGAAACCGACGCCTCAGATGCATCCATTGGGGGAGTACTACAAATTAAGAATAGTGACGGTGACTTCCTGCCCGTAGCCTACAAGTTGCGCAAACTGACGGATGGCAAGTGTTGATACCCAATCCACAACAAAGAACTACTGGCCATTGTACACTGCCTAGTCAAATAGCGCTGTTACCTGGAACAGCAGGAAGAATTCACAGCACTAACCAATCACAAGTTGCACATCTATTTCAAGACACAAGCAAACCTGTCACACTGCCAAGCGCAGTGGATGGAAATATTAGAAAGGTTTAACATGCTCATCCAATATAAGCCCGGGGCTAAGCTTGCCATGGTGGACGCCCTGTCCCGTCTGTATGTCTGCGCTTCTAGGGGAGAGAATGGGCTCAACCCAGACTGGTCTCTCTTAGTGCTACGTACAAAAGACAAAGGGTTCCCTGAAGGCACAACCAATATCACCAAAGAAACGGTCATCAAGAATGAACATCTCTTTGCTGACGTATACAGGACTCTTCACAGAAAGATGTTGGATAGCACAACCATTCCCTAAATCCCCACACATCAACAAGTCAATACCATTATTTGCTACCACAGAGATCTTGGACATACTAAGAGCCAAAATCTATACAAATTTCTAAAGCATAAAGCCTGGTGGCCAACCTTATACTGCAATGTCCAGGAAGTGTTAGAACAGTGTGAGGTCTGCAAAAAGTTTGCCAAAAGCAAAAACCCGCCTAAGTCTGTACTCCCCATTCAAACCCAACTGCCATTCAAATTATGGGCTCTTGACATTGTGGGCCCCATTCCAGGAAAGCACAATGACAAAAAATACATCATCATAGCCATTGATTTCGCGACAAGGTGGCCAGTAGCCCAAGCGGTGAAGGCACACACTGGCAACAACGCCTGATGATTCATTGGCAAGGAAATAATCAGCAGGTTTGGAAAGCCAGAACTCCTGATAACTGATGGAGGCAAAGAATTGACCTCCAAAGACACCAATGTGTACCTCATCAAAAATGGGGGCAAACACACTGTCACAACACCATACCATCCACAGGCCAATGGACGCGTAGAGCAGCTTAATGGTAGCCTCGTGCAAGCCCTAGCCAAACTCACCGCCGGGAGACCTGAAGACTGGTATAAGCAGCTACTGACTGCATTACTTGTGTGCCAAACCCAAGTGAACAGATCCACTGGAAAAAGCCCGTTTGAACTGGTATACAGCACACAGCCAAATATCATTCAAGCATTGACAGGACCCAAACTGGAAATTCCAAGTCAAGTCCCCCCTTGCTCAGATCCTCAAATAGTAGAGGCCAACAGCAAATAAGCAGCCAAAGGAAAGGAACGCTTACAAAAGACTTTTGTTCCCATCTGCAATAGACATGAATTCGGGGGCAAAGTCTGGGTCATGAATGTTGACAAGAGCAAACTACAACCCAAGAAAGTAGGGCCAGCAATCATTCTAAAGGTAAATGACAATAACACTTACCTCGTGCAAGGGCTTGGGAAACGCAAGCAAGACAAGACCTTACACAACAATTGCCTACGACCCTGCAAAGCAAGACAGAAACAATGAGAAACTGCCCTGCCTGCCACCAAACAACAACTGATTCAATATGGCGCCTGGGCTCCTGACAACCTGCCCCCAGAGGAGGCTGACCTTCAGCCAGGGGGGGGTGTCAAAACTGCAGGCTTGACTTGCCAGCAAGGTTCCACCCAAGCAGGTTTGTGACCCGCAATCCAATTATCCAGTCACCCAAAGCCAGACTAGGAAGTCAACTATAAAAACCAAATCCAACAACATGAACAGATGATGATCCTTCACAGTGGATACCTCAATTTGGCGCTTGACTCATTATTAGGATCAAGCCACCCCCTTCTTCCATCCAGCCGTGTGATCACCCATCTTGTTTCTACTATCCTTGATTCACATGAACTATATAATCATTATCTCTCAATAAAGATTATTACCTATCTTCTAAATATTTTCCCCATGTAACTCTGCTAAAACAGCACAGTTACAACACATGCAATGGCATGGGATTCCATATCATAGTACCCTGCGCTGGGTACTTGTTGTCATAGAATAGAGCATAATCTATAAGTGTGCCGGCGGTGGCGGCGGTGGCGGCGCTAATTTATTACTATATTTTTAGCGCATATTATTTTGTTCTTGAGCAACCTTTCCTGCATTGATTTGCAATAGCACTGGCGGTTTGCTAAGCGAATTGATTCACATGCCTTCAATATTTGAAGAAACCCATTGTGACTAACCCGGCGGTTTGCTAGAGTATTCCAGAATAACTCTAGCCAATTGGGAACCAGTCATAATTGGAGATTTATTGTATTCCTGGTTGTTCTTGCAGTAGTGATCTGAATCTACTCTATGAAGGCTTCTTAGATCAATTAAGCCTAATAGCAATATATCAGAAGCTTCTACAATTATTGGTCTGGCAGATTGCCAAGGTTAACAAGGTAGAACAAAGTCAGTATAAATTCCTGACAGCTTTTAAAACTACTGTACAAGCTTTTTCTGACATTATCTCACCATTGTCAGGAATGACAATTTGGACGCTCCTGAATCCCAAAATACAGAACCAGAGTTAAACCCTGGACAAACCCCTTTGCAGACCGCCAGACCCATAGGCTAGGAACCTGATAACCTACTACCAATTGATAAAGTTGTTGCCAGCCTGCCAGGACCCGAACCTTTAGCCACCACACAGGATTCTGCAAGCAAACCGCCAGTGCAAGATGCCGGGAATTTCCCTGAGATCCAACGCCTGACACCAGCGGTTTGCTTGGCAAAATGCACAAGTTTCCCAATGAGAGTTATTCCAAACTCCCCCAAAGCCCAGGAAGAGGCACTGAACCTGAAGAGGCACCCAATACTCAAATCAACAAACAGAAGGATTTGAAGTCTTCTCATCCCAAAGCAGCCAGTGCCAAACCGCCAGTGCTGAGCGCCACACTGCTATCTAAGACCCCTGATGCCAAACTGCCTGAGCCCAGAAAACCCAACCAGGAAGTGAAGCCTGGCAGTGTGGTATAAATACCTGCCAGGCTGAGATCAATTCCCATCATCATTTTTAAATAAAGGTTATGAGATATTGGCTTTCCCAATTATTGCTGTATTTTATTCTTGTCATCTGCCAGTTAACTCAAAGATCATCTGACCCCCTGCCAGCCCGCCAGCTACGTACTGCCCACCAGGTGCTCCCTTTAGTCCTGTTCATTTCACAGAGTACCCCTTAAAGCCTGAGTACAAGGACTACACCACCGACAACATACTAGCCCGGGATCCCTTGGCCAGAACTACAGAGTTAACCAGATACAACTGAGAAGGCCCTTGGTACGTTACCAAACCCTGCCTGTTCAGAGATAAATACAACTTTCTTCCTGCCTACCAATTAGACATGGAACCACCTGTCACCCCCAAACCAATGCCTGCCTCCGCCGCTGAGCTCCCGCTGGACCACACCAATAAGCTTTTTGGAATCATATATACAGTAGTTTTAAAAGCTATGGCGGCAAGCAAAAACAATTCAGATTTAAACAAAATGAACTCAGCTTAAAACAAAATTGAAATGAATCCAAATCTATTGTAAATCAATATAAATTTATTTAAAATTAATTTTGTTTAAATCTGAGTTCATTTCATTTAAATCTGAATTGTTTTTGCTTGTCACCATAGCTTTTAAAACTACTGTATTACTCTCACAGGAGTAATAGATACTATTGTCCCCGCTGCCAGTCCATGGTTGTGGGTGGGCAAGTCAATGTCCTACCTCATTAAGTTAGCGCCAATCCTTTGGTGGGCCTTGCCCACTCAGTCCGCAACCCGCCAGTTCCCAAACGCTAGCAAGTCAGCAGATCAGGGTTGGTTCCCTAACAACAATGATAGTTTTGATTGAACCACAGTTTGCTTTAGATAATTATAGGAAAATACTAATCAAATAAATGAATAAATATCTATTTCAATTGATTGGAATAGGCTGCATATTTATGATTGGAAACAACACAAAACCAGATAGGGTTGTGCTTAACCACATCAAAGTTCATGCAGATTTGTTTTGTAGCTTTAGGAGCAGGCCACAAAATGTAGCAGCTACAGTTGTGACCTGCTCCTAAAGTCACAAAACAAATCAGCATGAACTGTGATGTAACTTGAAGGCCATAAAATGATTTTTGACCAACTGCTAAAGTCACAAAACAGATTGTGACGGGTGAAGCTTGGCCACAGCTAGGGATGCTTTGGCTCAGCCCCAGCTAGCTAACGGCTTTTGGCTGCTTTAGCTAAAGCGGAATTATGATATATTTAAACATATTAAAATAAATCTTTGACGAATGAGGTCAAGAGCCAAAAACTGGCTCCAGCTGCCCGGGGCTTGGCCGAAGCAGCTCTAGCTTCAGCACATATTGTGACAATTTTGGTGCCTATCCCTACTCTACTGGTGGGGAGCTTTGGAATCCATGTCTCTACATCTAATGGTGTCGTAACTGTGCTGTTTTAGCAGTTACAAGGGGAAAATATTTAAAAGCTAGATAATAATCTTTATTGTGAGATAGTGATTATATAGTTCATGTGAATCAAGGATAGTAGGAACATGATTGTTGATCACACGGTTGGATGACAGGAGGGGGTGGCTTGATCCTGGTAATGAGTCAAGCACCAAAACGAGGTATCCACCATAGGGGATCATCATCTGTTCATGTTGTTGGATTTGGTCATTCAAGTTGACTTCCTAGTCTAGCTTTGAGTGACCGGATAATCGGATTGCGGGTCACAAACCCACTTGAGTGGAACCTTGCTGGCGGGTCGAACCTGTGGTTTTGACAATGGTATTATTCTAATACATTTATCTTTGAAATTAAATTCAGCTTGTTGCTTGAGGAATTAGCATTGCAAGATGGCCTTTTAAAAGGGGAAACTTTAGGACAGATGCTAAAAGCTTGTTTTGGAAGTTTATTCATGTGAGATAGCTGCAGAGCGATGTCTAAGCTATGGATGGTGATACCGTCATAAATACTTAAACCAACAGCACATGCTTTAGGGAATAGTCTGTTTAAACTTTCGTTAAATAGGTCAGCTCCTTCTGGTTAGAATAGTAAAACAATGTTTGGCTCGTACAAGTGAAAGAAGGTTTGGTTGTTTCAGCTTTCTAGTAAACTTATTAAATTTAAAAGTTGCTCATAGCTTATGCATGATTGCCATTTGTAGCTTACTTTTAGCAGGCCTCAGTGTTCAAATATGAGCTATAATCGTCTTAAAAAGGGTAAAAGGAAAATCAATAAAGTAGTTCGACTTATTTAATTAGATAGCCACGATTAGCTTGAGCTTAAAAGTGATAGGTTTCATTCTTATTCGCAAAGTGGAAGCCTAATAACAATTATAATCACAATTCAAGTGCAATAAGAAATTAAAAGGGTTATTCTTAGGGAAAGCGTTTAATTGTAAATAGTAACATTAAAAAACAAGCCTTAAAACTAACAAATCCAACAAAGTAAACCCTGAAGAGGCAAATGTGGCAGAATTAAAGTAGCTAATAAGATACTAAGGTATATTTTTACGATCAGAATGTTAAAAATGAAGGCATAGCCAAGTGATTGGTTCATTTGGAGGGTAGCTAAGTTGAACCGGTTTAATGACGCTTAAAAGAAGCTACGTAATGAAAATAGCAAGGGAAAGAGATTAGATACCTGTAGCAAGCTAGGCGTAGAATAAAATTAAAATAAAGTAAAGTTTATTGGCAAAAAAGTTATTTGTGGGCCTCAATAACCTTCTTAATACCAGCAATGTTGGCACCAACAATTTGCTTGAGTTCTTCGCCAGCCTTGTAGCAGGTGAAGGTAGGCATAGCCTTGACTTTGGCAAATTCAGCAGCTTTCTAGGTGGGTCAGCTAGACTCTTAAACTAAAAACTTACAGGAACTACATCAACATCAATCTTGCAAAATTCAACGTCGGGGTTCTCGGCGGCAAGCTCAGCAAACTTGGGTGCAACGGTCTTGCAGGGTCTAAAAGATAAGTACGCTGTAGAAACATCCTTGCTTACCCGCACCATTGAGCATGGAAGTCGCAGATGACCTAGTCGTGTTAGCAAATCAAGGGGATGGTTAGATTACCAGTTTGCCACACTTGATGAGCTCGTGGAACTCCTCGACTGTCTTGATTTCTTTGACCATTTCGTGTAGTGTGATTTAGTAAAAAGTTGCGATTCTCATGATCAAAGCTCACAATAATATACTTTTGTGCCTGGCTGAGCCTGTCATCAATCTGAACTGCATGGCTGATATTTGTAACGATAATCTTTCAAGTCTCCGTTTGATATAGAAATTATAAGAACGGAATTATGTCGTTTTAACGCCGAAAACCCATAGGGCATCCCCGTCAGAGAAACTGGAGAAGCCGTTGAGCGCCACAGACGGCCCTGCCTTCTAAATGTGAGCCCAACAGTAAAAATAAAGAAAACTTTGACTTGTTCTGATCGAACCGTCCAAACCCCTGAGGTGGTTTGATAAGCAAGTAAAGCTTATGCTGCGATCATTAAACGATCTAACACGTGGACTTGTAAGCTAAACTCATGGTATTCAAGGAGAGTTCACCTCCCACAAGTAGCGTGTGGTAACAGCCATGAGGGATAGGCTAAACTCCTGGAGGTGAACGTTATTTTTTAATTAATAACAGTCTGGTGGCAACTTATTAAAGCCTCTTTTAAAGGCATTATCATATTTATTCAATTTAACCCTGCTCCCCAGGCATCCAAATTAAATGATAAATCAAACTAACTCACATGAGAGCTGCAAGTAAAATGCCCAAGCGTTTAATAATGTTTATTAAAATTTATTTTCAGCTCTAAATCAGATCAATTGATCCAACTAGATATTTTTAAAGTGATACTGTAGATTCAGAACCTAAAGGTAAAATTGCGGAATTGTCAAATTGATTTTGCGTGAACTCACCAACTTACTGGAACACTTTTCATCCTTTTATATAAAAAAGTAAGTTTTTCTGGGATGAAAATTACTCTATTAAGTTGGTGAGTTGACACAAAAACAATTTGACAATCCCGCATTTTTACCTTTAGGTTCTGAATTTACAGTAAGGAATATAGCTCAGTAATTTAAAATAAGTGTTGAGCGTAACTCACCAAGCCACTTGATTGTAGCTCCCTGATTGGCTGTAAAATCTCAAATCCTCTCAGTTGTAATCCTCGACTGTTGTAAGCAAGGCAGATATCAGCTTGCTTTAGGGATTAAGCTGATCAATTGGAAGATTGCTGGTTATTAAACTGAGCCATCTAGTCTGGGCATCAGTCTATCTGGCCGTTAGAATTTCTGGAGAGTCCAAATTTAGAAAGATCCAAGCTTTCCACCGTTTGGTTATTCCCTACAAAGGTTGCATGATAAGCTGTAATTTTTAGGGGGTTCATTCAATCCCTTGACGACAAATATGCTGAATTGAGATGATCTGCTCCAGAATCCAAGTTTCCAGACGAAGCTCTAAAAATATCTCTTCCTATGAGATGGCGCCACCACTTGCGATCGCATCACGGCTAGAGCTTGTCGATTCCGATTACCAAGCCCAAAGGTCGAATGCAAGCTTAAAGTTTCAAATCAAGCTGTATCGCCTGGCTTCAGCCTTCAATATCCATCGCTTGGGTAAAAATTAATTCCCCTCAAGATAAGCTTAAAATCCAGTGGAATTAATCACGATTTGGTCATCCCCTATACCTTTTGCCACAACTGTCGGTATCTTTTGCAGCAAGCTTTGTAACCGTGATTTTAATTTTCTATCTGATTTATCACAATGCTGAGATAAAATATTGTTCATTTTTTTAGAAAATTTTATAGTAGTTTTCAAAGCTGTGACACTAAGCAAAACCAACTCAGATGTGAACAAAATTAAAGGCTGATGAATTTATATTGATTAACAACAGACTTGGGTTCACTTCTATTTTGCTCTGGGATGAGTTGAACTTGTTTGTGTGATACTCACAAATATGGAGAATTACTTTGGACAGGTGGGGCAACAAGTTACCAAGTTGAAATCCTGTTAAGGCTGTGACTGTGGGATATACAGTCATCAGCCAGAGGAAGAACTTGGCATGGATATTGAATTGACCAAAATTCCCAACAAATAGTATCAAGAAGCAGTACACAGCAGTGTACATGGCTAAAGAGGTTGTGGAGCTAGGGGGTACCAGGGTTGACCAGACAGTGTTTCATGAAGAATTGAGTTGTGGTAGTTCTTCATAGTACCAGTTGTTGGTACTCTCTGAGTGGGTGTCTGAAAGGGCAGTAGTAGATTGTTGGGCCCTATACCCTAGGCAAGCTGTTAGCACAGCAGAAAGATGAGTATGTTACATTTTCCTGGGGTGGGAGAATTAGATATTGATATTTTAAGTTCTAAGGCTAGTACTTTTAACTGAACAATATAAACCTGTTTTATGTTATATACAACAATAGGATATTCTCTTAATGATAGCACAACCTATCCTCAAGAGATCAAAGTTTATCATATATTACTTCTTTTTCAAGACAGAAACTGTTACAGTAAAAAATCAAATGGAAGTAATAGTGCACCCTTGTAGAACCAGAAACCAGCAAAGAACAGCTGCCAAACCCTTGAGAGAAATAGATGACTTAAACACCATCATTGACAAAAAATGAGTCAAAGCTGGGGTCACCCAAATAGCCCTGGAAAATCTGGATTTACCTTATTTTTTCCAAATAATTATAACAATAAAATCACATGTTATAAACTATTTGTGTAAAGTTACGCCTCCCCCTTGGGTCACGGTAAGTTCCATAATGCCGGATATTGTCCGTTCAAGTAAGAAGGCACGGAAGGCCAGAAAACCTGTATCAAAATTGACCGAGTTAACGGATTTAAACCAAACAGTCAATCAAAAATGGGTCACGGCTGCTCCAGTATGCCAGCTGAAACCAGCTCCCCCTTATAAACTGACGTTGATAAATTGACGTAATATGAGGGTCACCCAATATAAGCTCATTAATTGACATGGTTGTCAGAAACTGGTCACACAAAGGTTCTTTGCAACCTGGACTAGATACTTACTTGAAGATGCCAAAGAAATAGGAGATCAAGACTCAGGTGGTATTGCTTAGTCAATTTTTCTGATATATATTGAACAATTTTCCCTGTTTCAACTCTAAGAGTTGAGTCCTCCTAAATTTACTCAATAAAAATCAATTATCCCAAGTTCTAATTTTAAATTTTAAAATGCATCCTGTGCTTGGGTTGTTGCGGTATATCCCGTACAATCTGATTCTGAACAGAATCATTTCAGGAAGATGGGGCCCAGCATCGGGAACTTTGTTGTCAGCACTGCAAAATGTTAATTTCATGCCAGCCAATTTTGTAGCTCCTCCCTCCATTCCTGAAGATGAAAATTGGGTCACTTCTCAATGCCCAGAATTCTACGCTGAAGATGCATTGATGCTTTCCCAAGTCATTTATCTTGGTTTACTCTGGTTAGGATTGATTGTTCTACTTAATCCTGGAGTTACAATTGAAAAATTCACAAAAAAGTATCTGAAGCCGTGTTGGTGGTTAATCATCAATTCTATGTGGATTTGGGTGGTAATTCCCCATCATTTAGAAACGGCATCATATTATCCAGTTATTTCTGTCACACCTTGTGCCTCTACTTCAATCCTCACCAAATTCTTGGGAATTTCTGCCAACTTACACCTGGATATTTTCCAACAATTTACTGAAAAAACCCCAAGAAAGGTCCTCACACTATCAATTGCAGAATTAGTTTGAAAATTCCCCCACCTAACTCACCTAAGAGACACCTTTGGTTAAATATCATGTGCAAGAGCGACCAGGAGCAGTTGTAATTACATTCAAGACAGGTTCATCAATTTTTAGTTGAGTCAGTTTTCCCTTTGATTTTGTCCATTTGGATTTTCCAAATTTTCCTGCCTCAAGAGATGCATCCATATTCCTTCATATCATGAGCCAATCAGTTTTGAACATTCAACTTCCCATCCAAATTACATCCCCTTCCTTTAAATAAATACAAGAGTTGTGATAATGAGCACCTTTTGGGGAAGCTTCAAATATGGAATTAAGAAAGAAGAGAAGTATTTTTTATTAGATAATACTTTAGACTTATATAGACTTGACTGTGGTGGGGATTTAGTTGGATTGAACCTAGGGGTTGGTCATGTGCAAGATGGGTTCAAGCCACTGGATACTTGGACAGTCAGGTGATATTTATTGATTACCACTCTCGGTATGTCAAATGATATATTGAAAGGGGACCAAATTGGGCGATGGCTGGATGTTAAGTAGATTGACAGTAGCCAGAATGCTTGTACATCCAGACCCTTGACACACACACTCTTAAGAGGTTACTCTGGTGCATCAGGAGGGGGCTTTGTCTTGACTGCTGCCACCTGATGTTCCTGGAGTTGTTTACTAGTGGGCACCAACTGGGTCAAGTGTTCTCCTTTACTGAGGTGGAGGCGGGTTCTGTGGTATCTCTTGATAATTGTGGTTTTGGCACATTGGAATTTCACTAGGTAGGTGTTGTGATCTGGTCTGTACTTGACAATTCTTCCTGGTCCCCAATGTACCAAGTCTAGTTTCTTTCTGTTGCCAGCTAGAACCCAGACGGGGGAGTTGATGGGAAGTGGTTCCTCTGTGGAGGTTACCTTTTGTGTCTTGAACCTCTTCATTTCAGCTATTTTAGCTTTGAGGCAGATGTGTTGTAGATTTGGTGCTTGTTCTACTGTGGGGGGTTTCCCTGGGGGGATCTTTATGTATGGCTGTGTGTTGTGGGTAATTATTTCCTGTTTGTACAGTAGTTTTAAAAGCTATGGCAACAAGCAAAATGAACTCAGATTTAAACAAAATCATTTCATATTTAAACAAAATCCAACTAGCAGGTTAAAATATACACTCCATTAACAGGGATTTTTGGCGTTAATAGGCAAAATGGGTCAACACAGCAAAGAAGGACTCACGCGCAAAACGAACCCATTCAAAATGCAATCCAAAATACATGGATTCACAATCAAAATGGTGTGAGTTGGCTTTTGGTGTACATATGTTTACTATGTGAATCAGTGACAAAATACACCCAAGCAAGGTGTGTCAAAAGGAAAACCAAAAACAAAACACAATAGTAACTCAAAAAATAAACAAAATCACTCACACAGTTTGTGCAATGGATTGTAATCAAGAATAATACCAAGGCATCTAAAATAAGACACAAGATCTGAAACATAAATTTTAAAAATATTGTGTTGGGTGCTTAATTTGGCAAAAAATATGAGAAAATGGGTGAAAATTATTTTGGGTATTCAAAAAATGGGCGTTGTAAACCAGAAATAACTAATTAAAAAATAAAAAATCTATAATTGGGATATTGGGTGGGAAAAATATTAATTAAATATTCATATTCAGATAAAAGCAAAAATTAAAATTAGGGAGTAACTTAATTAAAATTTATTTAGTATTTTATTAAATTTTAAAATGAAAGGAACACAACACCAGAGTACCAATACACCCGTTGTGCACCACGGTTGCGGTCGCCCCCGCGGGTCAAAGAATAGACTCAGTACAACACAAGTGCCTACTCAGGAGGGAGGCAGAAGAGGAGAGTTCCATAGTGATGCTGCACTGACACAGCCGGTTCAAGGAGCACAAGCTGCTAGGGTGCAGAGCATCAACCCTCGGGTCCCCAAGCTGACCCGGAAGCCCACCAAGGTTACCTTCACAAAAACGGTTAGAGACAAGGAGGTAGAACTTACTTTGTATGTGTTTGACGCTGTGTACCGGCAAGAGTCGGTCCCGTCAGCCATGCTGGAGAAGGTGAAGCCTGTACTTGATACTAGCTATGAGCTATACATCAGCAATGGCAATCAGGAGGACAACAAGGAGCCTGAGTTCTTTCAAACTGATGAGGGACAACTGGTGCGCAAGAAAGTTGCAGCCTTTTACAACAAGGTGCCTATGCCCTGTGCCTTGCCCAATGCCAACGAGTCAATCCCCACTGCTAAAAAGCCTGCTCAGAAGCGCATCCCCGACATCAAACGCATCATCCTGCTTAATCTAATGCGTGAATCAGGCAATTACAAGGCGGCCACAGCCATTGTTGGGGTGGATCCCAAGTACGCCTCAAAGACCTTCAACAAGTTCCTCAACACAGGCCGAGTCCTTGCCGCGGAGAAATCCTTGCACGTGTTGACCATGCTCACAAAGGAGCACAAATGGGCAATCCGCCAGTGGATCACCTGGGACTGCCATCTTGAACTGGCAAATATCCAGGCCATGGTCAAGTCTGCTTTTGGGGTTGAGGCTTCAATTTCCTTTTACTATCATCTGGTGAAGGGAATGCACTTTTCTTGGAAAAAGCTCGGGGTTTCCCCCTACAATCAGAAACAGCCCAGCCAATGTTGAGACTCGGAGAAAATACGTGGAGGCGTACACTGCCCTAAAAGCCAAGGGGATGGTCAAATTTTACTACATCAACAAATCAGCATTTGCCTTGTTGATGCGCAATGCATATGGCTACGTCCCAAAAGGCTCCAATGATGGGGTGCCTTGGTGTGCTGCAGTCCGCGCCACAGCCTATTTGATGGTGGCTCTCCTCAGTCCAAAGGGGGTTGAGCTCTACCAAATGATATTGGGATCTCACAATAGCCGGACCTTCCTATCATTCCTCTAATTGGTCCAGGAGCACCTGAGGCGCACAAGCCTGGGCTTCACCAACGTAATTGTGCTGGACAACGTTGGTCTCCACAAGGTGGCAGATATTCTTGAAGAATTTCCATCAATCAACACCAGCATTGCAGTGGGCCCCCAGCAATTGGCCACGGCAAATTTGCGCCTTCTCTTCCTCCCCGCCTATTTGCCCTTCCTAAATCCCATCAAGGAAGTCTTTGGGTGGCTCAAGCAAGTTGTCAAGCGAGGAACCCCAACTGGGACAGAGGACCTTTTTGATTTGCTGCAGGCAGGGATCCATACCCTCCCAGCCAAGACCGTGGCCAAATTCTATGGCCACACTGATTTGTTTATCCCTGTGTGCCTTGCAAATCAGCCAATCAATTAAAGGCTTAGCTTATCCCACTTTTTTATATATCCTCTAATTTACTAATCAAGATTCATTAACTAACATTTTATATTTAGATGTTTCCAAGCCCGCAATCACATTCAGCAGCACCATCTAATGAAGGTTAGTAATTTATTTATTTATAATCATTTTTATTATTGCATCCAAGGGTATCCCAAACGCTTGATAATGGATTACGCAAACACATCAATATCATTTTTGGCAAATAAATATAAAAAGCAAACTAAAAAAATAAATGTAAATCATAAAAATTAGAAGTAGATTTTATTGACATATATTATATGCTTTTATTAAAACCTTCCCTGGAATTTATTTTGTAAGTAATGTTTGCTAAAATATTATTTTATAAAATTATTAATTATAATAAAAATAATCTAAAGGGTAAATATATTTATTGGAATAGAGGATATATTAGGAGCGCCTATAATGGGTTTGGCGGTATGTACCCACCCCACAATGGAGGTGGCGCACAACCTCCACTGCCACACTGTGGACAGTGGATACACCCTGGTTAAAATACTCCCGCCTGCTGGTGAAAGGCAGAATGGTTAGGTGGGAGTGAAGCAGCAGCTTCTCAGGCAGGGCCGCAAACCCGTAGATTCCAGCCAGGACCAGGGCGTCCTGGATAACGTGGTCCACTGAGTCATATCCGGGGGGGACCTTCTTCCCGTCAAGTGCAAGCTGGGCCTTGTCAATTCCAAGAAGGACCCCATCTAGATCCTCTACGCTGGTGCCCATTCCAAAGTAGAATAGGAACCCCAGGTAAACAACAAGGTGAAGCCTTTGTCCAGCAAAGGCTTCTGTAAACTCGCATAATTTGTTGTATACAGCGCTAATCTTCTTCTCGTGCTTTGTCTTGGCAAAGATCAGCTCCATTGCTGCAGGGACACCTGTCTTGTTGGCACTCCAGGCCAGCCCAAAGTCCGCCAGGAGGATTTTTGACTTCTTTACAGCTGTTGCGTCTGCAACAGCCAGTTTTGCCACCGCACACCCAAAGTTGTCCAGCAGGTAAGAGATGGTATGCTCCACTGGGAAGCAGAAGCAAGCAGCCGCATGAGCCCGGCCCATCTCCGGTATATTCTTGAATGGGAGCGTCGCCAGGACGTCCCAAACAAGCTCAATGGAGTTTACACAGTAAAGTCCACTGAGGTTAACCGGGTCCAGGCAGACCAGTTGAGCATCCTTGTAGGCAGTAACTGCCCACTTGGATGCCCCCTAGCCATGCGTCAGCCCAGCCAATGCCTCCCTGGACATTGGGAATGCACTGTGAATCCTATCTTCAAGCTCCCGCAAGACAGGGGGGACAGGAAAAGCTGGTTGGCCACGTGAGTGGCAAAATTTGAGTAGAAGGTGGGGGGAACAAAAGGAACCAGGACCCGGCGGAGTTTGCCATCAACATCTTCTAAAAAAAGGTAAGTATTTATGAATTTTTATTAAATTTATTTTCTTAGGTTACCCTCTTGGGTTTCTTCTTTGCCGGCGGCTTTGGCAGGCTTTGCCATCCTTGGCGCAAGCAGTTGTGCAGGCATCTCAGTGTCCTCCTTGCGGGCCCTCTTAGCGGGTTTGAGATGTGCATACATCTCAGGGTCGTCTGTCCAGACAGACGGCACAGAGAGGGCAAAGGACTTGAATTGCAAGCCTTCAACCACTGTCTTCTGAATGTTGGGTAGGCGCTCTATTGTCTTCTCAGGGGTGTCCGGTATTTTGGTCATGAGTGACTTGGCGGACACCTTTTCAATTTTGTCCCCTTCAAGGACGGCAGACTTTAATTTTTCCTTGACCTTGCGGTCAATTTCTTTGATTTTGGCAATTGCCAAGTCAAGGTCTTTTAGAAGTTTTCCCAATTTGCTCATTGATTTTTTACTAACCTTTTCATATGTTTTTATAGCTCTTGCCCCAATAAATTCTGTATTATTTTGATACAATTGCCTCTTTGTTTATTTCTTTTTGTTTTCCCATTTACTACATTATCCCATCTTTTTACCCATTTTGTATATGTTTTACACACATCTCAATATGTGTTGTTTGCTTTGTGTGGCATTGTTTCCTTGGTTACCATATTATTTTTGGCGCTTGACATAGCCCCTTGTGAAAATATTAACAACAACTTGGTGATCAACTGAATTTGAATTAGAAAATTATAGTGTTAATTGTATTTAGATAAAGTTGTTACTGATCCAAATTCAAAACCTTAATGATAAACTTTAAGCCAATCAGGAGCCAAGTGATAAAGTGATTGTTGTGACATAAAGGGTCATTCAAAAATTCTTTGGTGTATGTGCATAATTAATATGTGGATTCTTTAATTAGTGCACATGCATCAAAGAATTATTGAATGACCCTTTATGTCACAACAATCACTTATCACTTGGCTCCTGATTGGCTTAAAGTTTATCATTAAGGTTTTGAATTTGGATCAGTAACAACTTTATCTAAATACAATTAACACTATAATTTTCTAATTCAAATTCAGTTGATCACCAAGTTGTTGTTAATATTTTCACAAGGGGCTGGGTTTGGGTACTAAAAATAACTATGTTCTGGATCTAGATACACAACATAGTAAATATATGATTTTATAGAAAAAAGCTGAACATAAAAAATAAACCCAACTATAAACAAAGAGAACCTGAACAATTGAAATTCAAAATAATGATAATATAAATAGAAATGTTCAGCGACAGGAGGTTTATTGAGGCGGGGAAGAGTGACGGGTTTGACATCAGGGATGCGCTTCTGAGCGGGCTTGGTGGGTCTGGGATTGGGTGGGTGGGGCTTGTGGGTGAGGGGTGTTTGTGGCAGGGGTGGAGGCAGGAGGATTGCACGTGATGGCCGCCATATACCGCTTGTTGTACTCCTCATCAGTCATTGGCTGGATGGGCTGGTAGGTGGCTGTGGCACGGGGTGGGAGGCGCTTGTCTTTCTGTGATTGGTTGCCCATATTCAGATGGAAAACCATTTGCGCAAACAAGTCAGCCACCATTTGGTGACCAAAGAGAGAATTGTGGTCAAGGACCCCAAGATAGAGGTCGTTGAAAGCCTGAGGGCGGCGTTCCTGCAGTGTATCTCCAATGTTAAAGAAGACAACATCACCCAGATGGACGTTGGCGTGGCCAGCTGGGTACACAGAGGCTTGGTGCCCGCGTCCCTGGATGGCCTCAAGGGCAGTGGAGCTACCCTCCATCTGGTGGCTCAAGAAAACCTGATGCTTTGAATTTGAGCCATCCCAGGAGTTGAGCAATCCACTGAGGATGTGGCCGTATGAGTACCCATCAACAAAATCAGGGTTTGTCCAATAATAGACAAAACCCTTGGCCAACACAGCCAGAAATGCACCAATGAACGTCCCCTTTTTGACCTTCTTCCTTCCGTTCTTGGTGGCGGCTTTTCCCATCTCACCAAAGTCATCAAAAGCTAACAATAGCTTGTAGTAGGAGATGAAAATGACATCATCTGACAGACTTGTCAGGCATCGGACCAGGGTTGCCTCAATCTCAAGATCATACGGGGAATCCTCAGCGCCATCCCATTGGTTGCCGGAAAAATTGGTAAGAACCCATACAGAAGCCACCTTCCCGTACATTCAGAGCTGCACCATTTGCTCAGACACCCAAATGCCATGGTGAGCAAGTTGCTTCTGGACCTGGGTCAAGGGAAGCTTGGGGTCCCGCTGGAGGAGGTCAAGCATGATTGGGTAGGCCTCAGTTATCTGGGACTCTTGGGCCTTCTTGGGCTTCTTGGCCGCCCTGATCTGATTCCCCCTGTTCATCATGCTGTTGAATTCCCGCATGACAGTAGCTTGGGTAAATTGCAATTGGTCAGCAATCTGGTCCCAAGACAGACCCTGTAGATTCAGTGCCACAATTTCTTGGAGAATTTGGGCAGTGATAATTCTGCGTTTGGGGCGCTGGGCGGGGGGAAGCTGAAGCCTGATTGGCTGAGGGAGGGGCAGGTTGGGCAATGGTGGGAAGTTGTTCCAAATTGAGGTTGCCATCCTGATTGGTTGGTTGGTGGGCAGCTTGTGCAGGGGTGGGTGTGGGAGCAAGGGCAGCACTAGACGCAAAGTGACTCTCAAACAAGTCAAAGCCATATGGGTTGGGGGACAGTAACAGGTCAGCTTTCTTGTTACCTGCCTCAAAGGCTTGGGTGTAAACAGGTGCCTCCATGTCCTGAGCCTCGCCTCCATTGAAGCTGGCTTGGCTGCTGCTGGCTTGGCTGCTAGTGCCGTTGAATATGTTGCTGTTAAAAACCATTGTACAATAAAACCTAAGATAAAATCACTAAAAGTAGAAAATTTAAAAATTTAATGGTTTATTAATATTGTAATCTCAAGTCCATATTTAGAAGGTTTTCTAAACCATTTCATACAAATTGGGAGCCATGAAAATGGATAAAATGCTTCTGTTCCTAAATTGGATAGCTGTTGATTGGCTGTTATACTGTTAATTTTCTATTTTAGGCTGCTCATACTGCACATCTTGTGTGAGTTCATTTTGTTTTGTGTTTGTGTAATCTTGCTTCTAGATTACTCAGATTTTGTTTCATTTTGGTCCTTCTGTTGGTGTCTCATATGAATCCTGATTGGATTATAATATACTCCGGAATAGCATCCATCCATTTCACTTGTTGCGTCAGTTCATTTTGTTTGTGGGTTGAACTACACCACTTGATGTTTGATATAATTTTGTATAATGGGCAAGTGAAATTTTGTTTTTAGTTTGACATTTCATTTATTAACCAAAAATATTTAAATTATTTGAATCCTGAATCTTGCGCAACTTGGATTTTGTTTAAATCTGAAATGATTTTGTTTAAATCTGAGTTCATTTTGCTTGTCGCCATAGCTTTTAAAACTACTGTACTTGTAGGTTAGCTAAAACGGTAAATAGCCTGTCCCTTGGTTGGTGCAGACTCGGGATACTAGTAATGCATGTTTCACGTATAGTAGCCATGTGTCTTTGGCTTTTCCATTCATTATTTTCTCTAGGGTCCTGATAAGGCTGCTGTTGAGGCGTTCCACTCTGCCGTTGGCCTGTGGCCTGTATGGAGAGGTTGTGGAGTGTTTAATGTTTTTGGATTTTAAGTTGTCATTTACTACGTGACCTGATAACTTGGTTGCTTCATCAGTTATGATGTAGTCTGGAGTGCTGTAGTTGGCTATGATTGCTTTTTTAATGAAACAGTTGATGGTTTCTGCTTTATGGTCCTTTGTTGCACAGCAGATGGGCCAGTGTGTGGCAAAGTTGATAGCTAGAATTAAGAAGTGTTGATTTGTTTTTGTTTCTGGGAAGGTCCCCACTACGTCCAGTCCCCAAACCTTGAGTGGTTCAGGGTCTGGTACTGGGTTGACCGTTGACTGAGGTGCCTTTGTACTGGTGTATTTCTTGCACACTGTGCACTTTTTCAGAACATTAAATATATCCTGTTTGAGGTTGGGCCACTATACTATCTCTTTTAGTGTGAGGTATAGATTGTTAGCCTTTGTATGTCCTAGTAGGTGGTGATGTCTTAGTGTGGTGTCAACTCTTTGTGCAAGTGGGATCTACAGAACATGTTTGTCATCAATAGTTTGGTATACAGTGCCATTTGAAACATGGAAAGACTTTTTGTTCCTTACTAATTTATCATGGGTCAGTTGATGTGTTGTGGGGTCTTTCCCTTTGGTTTTATACTCAGTGTTGTACAGGTTTGGCCAGTCAGGGTCCAGGTGGTCAGGGTGATCCTCTCTAGACTGGCATAGTCTATAGAGAGCATCAGCCGTGACCAGCTCTGCCACCTTTTTGTATTGGATGTCCAGATTAAGCTGTTCCACCAAGCACATCCATTTGGCTTATTGCTGTGTGAATGTGTTCTGAGTTTTTAAATATATTAAGGATTTATGGTCGGTTAGTACTCAGACGTTTAAATGTCCTTCCAGATAACATCTTCATTTCTTGCATGTGTGATATATTGCTAGAAATTCCTTATCATGTATTGGGTATCTCTGCTCAGTATTATTTAGTTTTCTACTTTTGTAAAATACTGGCAGGAAGTCTTTCTGCCCTGGCTGGCAGATGTGCAGGACTGCACCAATGGCGGTATTGCTGGCATCTGACTCAAGCTTGTAGCACCTGTTATTATTAGGGTATTGCAAGATTAGTGCTTAATCAAAGCTTGTTTTAATAATTGGAAACTCTTGTCATATTCAAGTGTCCTGATGAATTTCTTTTTGGCATTATCCTTGATTAAGTCATTGATTGGTGTGGCTAGTTTTCTGCAGTCTTTGATGTATTTCCTTAGGTAAGCTATCAATCCAAGAAAAGCATCTAACTTGTTTGACAGAGGTGGAGTGTTGCATGTTATTTATGGTTTATTTTTGTCTGGATCTGCTTTGATGCCACTGTCAGAGACAATGTGGCCCAAAAACAGGAGCTCATTTTCCATAAATTGGCACTTACTTGGTTTTGCATAAAGTTTGTGCTTTGCAAGTCAATCAAGTGTTTTGCGGACATGTGTGAGGTGTTCCTCTTTTGTTTTTGAGAATATGATGATATTGTCAAGGTAGCAGAATGTATTTGAGAGATCCTTTAGCGCTTATTTCATCACAGTGACAAACGTTTCAGGAACATTGGTCATCCCAAAGTTCATTACTCTACATTTGAAGGATCCAAATTGCGTACAGAACACAGTCTTTGATATGTCCTTTTCCTTTACTTCAACTTGGTTGTAACCTGATGTGAAGTCAATTTTGGAGAAAAATTTGGCTCCTGAGAGTCTTGTAAACATATCCTCTATGAGTGAAAGGGGATATTTATTCTTTACTGTGCTTGCATTTAGTGCTCTTTAGTCAGTTACTAGACACAGATTGCCTTCCCTTTTCTTTACAAAGAATACTGCTGCCCCCATGGAGATTCAGACGCGTGAATGAATCCTTTTTCTAGATTGTCCTCAATATGGGTTTTGAGGGTTTGGGTCTCCATGGGGGAGAGTCTGTAGAGGGGTGCAGGTTTGGGCATGGCTTTGCATAGGACAATGCCATGTTTGACCTCCTATTTGGGAGGTAATTTGGTGAGTTCTTTTTTGAATACATGGGTGTATTCATTTAGGAGTGCTGCAAGTTCTGGGCATTAGATTTTGGTTGTGTGTATGTTATTGAATTCCGTGTAACTCATTATGTGGAGGGTACTATCTTTGGTTAGATGTTCTGAGTCATCTTGGTTTATGACCTGGACAAATACTGTGTCTCTTAGAATGAGGTCATTGGGTTCTTTGAGGATGTTAAAATTGACTCTGTTGCATTTGATGGTCATGGTTTTTGTTTTCCAACATACACTGGGGTTCACTCGGGTGAACCAGTCCATGCCTGCTACAATTTCATAGTTTATGTTGTTCATGACAATTCCTTTGATGGATGCTTGTATGCCTTGGAGGTCAATTCTGAAGGGAGTTGTTTTGCCTTCAAGTAGATCATTTGATTTATCTGCCATTCTGGCATATTTAAAGTTGGATTTGACAACTGGTATTTTTTACTTGGTTACAAAAGGTTTGCTAACCATAGTGTGTTGTGCACCAGAGTCAAACAAAATTTTATGTGTATGTGATTTGTAAGTGCATGGGTAAACAAGAAATTGTGAGTGATTTTTAATTTTTATGTTCATAAAAATGGAGGATTGCAGGACATGTGGGATGTGAGTAGCAAAGTTTGTGCCTTGGTATAGTTTCTTGTCAAGTTGGGGGAGACAGGGGCACTTAAGCCTGTTCCCCCTCTTCTTTTACCTGTTCCTCTATTTCAAGACCTTTGAGGTCAGAGAATGTGGGATCAGATTAATAGCAGGTTGCTACTTCAGCATTATTAACTTTGGCGGTGTCCTCTTTCTTGGGACAGGAGTGGTTTGCGCTTTGGCTGCAATTGCCATTGTTGCAATTGTAGTTGCCGTTGTTATGGTTGGTATTTTGGCGTTTTTGCCATTGGAGTTTTCTCTGCCGTTGCCGTTTGAGGAGCAATTGCTGTTGTGTGCAGCATATTCCATGTTTGTGCATTTTTCTGTGCACTTGGCTTCTGCAATGAGTGCAGGCATGGAGGCGTTAGCCTCTGGGCAGATGAGGGCAGCAACAGAGGGTTTCATTCTTTTGATGAATGAGGCTCTGGTATGTACATTATCAGCTTGTGCTGGGTTTTGGATTTTGCAACATATTTTCTCAAATTCATTGGCGTAAGCTGCAATAGTGGTCTTCTGAGGAAGATCACTGAGCTGTATTGCAATGTCTTGGAGGTATTTGGTGACGTGGAAGGTGTGTGTGATGTCCACTTTGAACTCTTCCCAGTTGTCAAGCTGGTTGTCAGTTTATGGGCTGATCCAGGTGGCAAACCAGTTATCTGTGGCCTTGTACAGGCGCTTGCTGGCTTCCTGGACCCATTTCTTGTGGGGGATGCGGCTGGCGCAGAGTTTGGCAGCTGTGTGGTCTAGCCAGTTGATGATGTTTTCTTTGTTTTTACCAAAAAACTTGTTGATGCCAATGTATTTGGTGTTGGTCACTTCACCTGTGATAGGTGGTTGTGCGTTTGTTTGTGGTTGAAGAGAGCAACTGTATTGAATAATCTTGGCACATGCTTTGGGCATGACCAGTCCTTCAAATATGGTGCATTCACTAGGTATATCTTTGTTGATGTCATGGGGCGGAAGTACGTTTTCCAGGTCTCCTGGGATGTGGCCTGGTTGAGTACGTGAGCAAAGGTAGGCAGGTTTTGGTCAGTCATTTTCTCTCTCATGGGCGTGGTCAAAAACCTGTAGCTGCTACCAGTGATAAGGAGCACCTTTTGGGGAAGCTTCAATTATGGAATTAAGAAAGAAGAGAAGTATTTTTTATATGATAGTACTTTAGACTTATATAGACTTGACTGTGGCAGGGATTTAGTTGGATTGAACCTAGGGGTTGGTCATGTGCTAGATGGGTTTGAGCCACTGGATACTTGACAGTCAGGTGATATTGCTTGGTTACCATCCTTGGTATGCCAAATGGTATATTGAAAGGGGACCAAATTGGGCAATGGCTGGGTGCTAAGTAGGTTGGTAGTAGCCAGAATGATTGTACATCCAGACCCTTGACAGCTGTGAAAGACCTTGCTTCATCATTCTCTACTCTAATAAAGTCCAAAATTTGCTAGTCTAATCTGGACATTTGGTTTTTTCTGTTGCATTTGGTGTTCAGTTGTGTCATGCCCTGCCCAAAAGTGCAGGCTCTTTGAATTTTTTATATTTAATATTTTTGCTTGGTTTGATTTTCAGTATTTTAAATATTTGGGATTTTGAATTGGAAGTTAATATTTAAGTATTATAAGTTTATTACCTTTCTTTTTGACGCTATTTGCATTCAAATCATTGTTGTTGTTGTTTGCTCTGTCCCCTTCTATTACTTATATATATTTCTACTTTAAAGCTAGAATATTTTCACTATTATTTACCTTTCAAAACTCCAGCTTGTGTTGTTGCCGCTCCCTGGTTACAATGCTGATCTGCATATAGTACTGGCTTCTGTTTCCCCTTTTCTGGTTCTGATTGTTCTCCAACTTCTCCAGTTGCTCCTCTTCTTGGCTGCTTCTTCCTGGCTATCAGTCTCCAACCAAAAAGGCTTTTTTCTCTATAAATAAAGAGCTTTTGAAGAGTAGGGTTTAAGCCAAAATTCTAAGTGATTTTTCCCTTCAATCTTTTACTATTTTTAACTTCAGATTTGTAATTTTAAGAATTCTGGTTTTTCAATTAATTTCTTTTAGTTTAGCCTTTTCTTTCCTTAAATCCAATAGAACTTGTAAAACAACAAGCCTTAGGCTTGTTGTATCCATTTTTCACTTAAGGAATCTTTCAATAGTTATATGTATCAATTTGCTGATGGAGAATATCCTAATATTGATATTCCCTTAGCTACAAATTGTTCACTATTTAACACTTTATTTTATCTTCTTTGCTTAGGGTTTTTACACTTCATTACTCAATTTGTGACACAATATAGGTTTTTAGCAGGTTTCTGTAAGATTATCTTACAGAAAATTTCTACGTTCTTATATCTTTTAAATTTGAATCCTGATGCCTTGCACGCTCTAGTCTATAACCTTGCACCATTATGGGCAAGACCTTACAAGTTGATTCCTACCCCCTTTGGCCTCCCAGTAATTGTTGTCAACAACCTTTTGGTTGCTGCCAAAACTGCAAATTTTATTGTGGTTGAGAGTTTGGTTTCATTTCCTCTTAACCTGCTCCCCAATTCTCACAATTTGGGGATGGCAGCGCTTGACCTGCTGGTGGCCATTTTTTTTGGATTATGAAGTCATTGACTCAAATTCTAATGCAGGCCTTCTGAATTCTGAAAATATTCTCCTGAGCCAATCAGAAGCCAAGAAACCCCCCACCCTCATCCTAAACTATCTTAAAACTTACCCCATTCCCCTCTAGAAACTTGTTTCTAGATAGCTTATTATCACTGAGAAAATAAACCACTGAAGTTCCCAAACTTCATTATGCTTGAACATTTAGTATCAGGAATATTCCTGACAAAATAACCAAAGAAATAACATTTTGGCCACCATTGGACCCAAAATTCAAAAAGAATATTTGCAGCAGTTCCCCCTGATTGGGGAAGCTGCCACAAAACAAAAACCTAAAGAAAAAGAAAATAAAAATTTAATTATTTAACTTTGGGCTTTTATAGGCTGACTGTAGGCCGCGCAACTGGCTGCCAGGCGCCCGCCGGCTGCACGCCCAGCCTGCTCCCACCATTCAGCCAGCCAGCGGCAGGCAGCACGTCCCCCACAGCAGAGCTGTCCACCCCCGCTGAATGGAAAAATTGCCAAATCAGGAAATCAAAAAAGACAATTTCCCTAATACCTAATTTGGGGAAACTGCTGTCCAAATTTGAAGTTTGCCAAATTCAGATGGGACTTACAAGCAGCCCTGCCAAACAACTAATGCAGTAACTGCAGAGATTGAAATGGGATGCATGAAAGCATCCAAATGCTCACCAGTTCAATGCAAAACATAGATTAATAATTCATCAGCTGCAAACCCATCCCATTCCTATTCCCAAAAGGGAATTCCAGACAACTCCAAGTGTTTGGGGTTCCCTGTTCAATGTTTTGAACTATTCATGCCTCTCCAAGGCTGATAGTATATAATAAAGCTCATTTACTTGATGATAGTTTGTGCTATCATTGGGTGGATTTACCCTCAATAGTATCACATAAATCAAAACAGACTTAAAACCACAAGAAGTCAAGACACTAAGCTTTGTTGACCCTTCCACAGGACTAAATGAGATGAATCACCTAATCTTCTCAGCTGTCCTCACAGCATGCCTAGGGATTGGGGGCCATCAATATAATCAACAGCATGGGCCATTCAACAATCCATCTGGCAAGTACTACTACAAGGAGCTGGCACAGCTCAACTCCTCTGAGCAGTACTCTTGGTCCACACTGGTTTTGCCCCAATCAACTCAGTCCATAGCTATCTACACCATGGTGTAATATGTACTCACGTATTTTGCCGGTAATTTCAGCCAATTTGACGTCCACACTAAAATGTTCTGATGGATGGTGGCGTTCTACCCCATCATAACAATGCTCACTGAGTTCCAAGTTGCAAACTTGGGACCATACTTAGCTATAATACTCCCCCAATTGTTGGGTCTTTACACTTAGGCCTTCTTGCCCCAGTTTTTGATTGCTTAATTGCCTCCTTCTTGACGCTTGCTACAGAGACTCTGGTAGTGCTCTGGACAGCTCTATATCAAAATTTCTATTTGATGTACTTCTTTTATTTTCCTTTGAAAATGCTGTTATTCATTTTTGTTGTCATTTTGGTATTCTGCAACACCAATTTTGGCACAAAATTTGTCAGCCTAACCTCCCATTTTAGCTTGGTAATTTTGAAGCAACTGATATTTTTTAGTCTATCCTCATATTTTTTCTTTAAATAGTTCAGCTTGCCATTATATTTGGGGGCTCTAATTTTTGAAATTTTTGGTGAGAGTACTAGAATTGGATGATTCCCAAATGAAGGCAACAGCTGGGAGCCCAGAATTTGGCTGAAAATTAATTTTTGTTGTCTCCCAATTTGGAAGTCTTAGGGTTGCCTTAGGGACTACTGCAAGGGCTAAACAGCACGCATAAATGTTAAAAAAACAAAGGGGATGAAATAAGCAAAAATTTCAACTGTTTTAACAACACCAAACCAAATTGGTTAAAGGGGCTCACTAATTTTGCGCCACAAGCTGTAGAGCACAAGGAAGCAATAAAAATTGAAGTTAAGGAGAGAATTTGTGAGATTAGGCTGATTGACCACAAATGATCAGGTTAATCATTGCACACAGATCTTAATCAGTTACACGCCGTATTATCACTGGTCATCATTATATTAATAGATATGGCAGTTATACACTGTGTAATTGCTAGTTTATTATAATAGATGTAATGATTATACGCCATATTATCATTTGGTTATCACTTAATCAAATGTATTTATTATATGCTGTGTAATTGTTAGTTTATTATGATAGATGTAACAATTATACGCTGTATTATCACTGATTGTCCCAATATGATGTGATTATACACCGTATATTGCTTGCTTTATTATAATTGATGTAACTATTATACGCCGTATAAACGTTAGCCAATATAGGGAATATCACTGATTACACAGTGTGTAATCACTAAATCATCAATTGTATATCACCTGTTCTACCCTACTGGATGTTGTATCAACTCAGCCCCACACTGCTTGATGGACGTATATGTTCATATCAAACAAGTGATATACAAATGGCTAAGAAATACTGAGTTTGGATCAGTATTACACAGCATATAATCAGGTTCCTTATTGGTTTGGGTCAGTATCACATGGCGGATAATCCTTTGAGTCACTAATGGATTGAGTCTGCTATTATATGGCGTATAATCCCTAATTCAACTCATTGCATTAATAAGCAGAAGGTTTGCCAACCAGAAAAGGATCACTGATTAAACCCTGCAAATGGAATACTAGAATTCTACCTTCCAATGTAGGAGGGCTGAACAGGGACAATTTCTAAGCACCAACTAAATATGGCGTAGTTTCCCAGCGCAATAATAGGCGTGTAAGATACAGCCAATTGATAAATGACAGTAGGCTAGCTCAAGAAGAGCGTAGGCTGTAGCTGAAGTGCCATGGACGCCTGCTAAGGCCAGTAGCATATCACGTGCCAAGGACAGCCAATCAGGATGGGTGCAGCCAGCAAAAATAGACCTATTGCAAAGGTAGCTACCAAGAACTGTCTGAAAGGACAAGAAAAAGGGTTTTTGCAGTATATAATGATACAGACGCCCAAAAGGATGAAAACAAGTTCTTAGTTACACCTGGATAGATTGCAGCTGCTGGCTAGATTGTACTCCAGTTTCAATAAACGTAATTATCTTCAAAGTTCTACTCTATTGCAGTCTGTAGTGCTCTTGCATAAGATTAGGTAGAGTACATTGGCAAGGCTAACATCTATCTGTAGCTTTGAACATACCAGCAATATCACAAGTTGCTCAACAGCATTTTTAAAGGAAAATTGTAAACATTAGATGATGAAAACACAAGGTGTAAATCAGGTCAAGGCACTGCCAACAAATTGATAAGCAATTGAAATAGTGCAGAGGACAAATTGTCTATAACAAAAGCCAGGATGCCAAGATATTATAACTGTCATGAGTGACAAACTCCTGTTGACCATGCTCATAGGAAAATTTCAACTATGGGATTAAAACCCTGACACCCTGCAGGCCGCCAGCCTGCAGGACCAGCTGCCTGACCTCCTGCAGATTTTTGGGCTCAAACCAGAGCAGGATTTGATTTTGGGGAATTCCCTAAAGCTTGATTGTAAAGACCCAACAATTGGGGGAGTAGTTTAGCAAAATAAAGTTCCAATTTGGCAACTTGGAAACCTGTGAGCGCCTTCACAATTAGATAGACCGTCATCATTAATCAAAAGACCTTGGTGTGTACGTTATAACGTCCAAAATTACCGGCAAAATACGTGAGTATGTAGTATATACAAGTGTATATGGCTACAGACTGGGTGAAGTGGGGCAATACTAGCATGGGCCAGGAGTACCGCTTGGAGGAGTTAAGCTGCGCTGGCTCCTTGTAGTAGTACTTTCCAGATGGATTGTTGAATGGCCCATGCTGTTGAGAGTATTAGTGGCCCCCGATCCCTAGGCATGCTGTGAGGACAGCTGAGAAGATTAGGTGATTCATCTTCTGATCCTGGGAAAGGACAGAAAAAGCTTAGTGTCTTGTTTAACTTCTTGAAGGTAAAGTTTTTTAAATTGATTTATGTGATACTATTGAGGGGTAATTTCACTCAATGATAGCACAAACTACCATCAAGTGATTGAGATTTATTATATACTATCATCCTTGTGGGGCATGAATAGTTCAAAACATTGGACAGGGAACCCCAAACACTTGGTGTTGTCTAGAATTCCCTTTTGGGAGTGGGATGGTTTGGCACGAAATGAATTGTTAATCTTGATATTACATGACTTTGGAGCTTCTTCAGGCACTTTCATGCATTTGTATTCAACTTCTGCAGTTGATGCATTAATTATCATGCTAGGCAGCTTGTAAACCCCTCCAAATTTGGTAGGTTCCAAATTTGGGCAGCAGTTCCCCCATTTTTGGGGTTGGGGAAATTGCCTTTTAGGGATTCCTAATTGGGCAATTTCCCCATCTGGCAACTGGCAGCAGGTGGGCATGCGGCCAGTTGCGCGGTCTGCAGCCAGGGTATAAAACCTGTTTTTGCCAAAATTTAATTTTTTAAATTTTGTTTCTTTTGCTGGGTGTTTTGTGGCAGTTTCCCCAATCAAGGGGAACTGCTACAGTTTTTATCTTGCTCTTGGAGCTCAATTGTGCCCAAAAAATTATCTTGACAAAGTTGTTGTCAGGAATATTCCTGACAGTTGCCTTTCCTTCCCTCTTTGGCATACCTGTCTGTTGGTGGTACTGGGCAATGAATTCAGGAGTGTTGGCAAGATTCTTTGCGGGTTCCCATGAGTTTGATTCTGGAGGGTACCCTACTCATGAGATTAGATACTGGACCTGGTTGTAAACTTTTCTGTATCCTATTATGGCCTCCACCTCTCACTCTGGGGTGTGTTTTAGGATTGTTGGCGGGGAATTGCTATCCTTAGTCTGATGTGTGTGGAGCCTTCCTCTCTCTGCCTCCAATTTGGATACATGGAAGACGTTGTGGGCACTTGACCATTTGGGGAGCTGTACTCTGTATGTTGTATCAGAGATTTTCTGGAGTACTTTGAGTGATCCAATGCGGCAGGGTCCTAGCTTTTTACCCACTTGGTTGATCTTGAGGTTCTTGGTGTCAAGGTATAAATTGGAACCTACTTCAAATTCAGGGTTGGTGTGTCAGTGTTTGTTGGCTTGGGCCTTGTACTTCTGTTGGGCATCTCTGAGGTTAGCCTGTAGGTGTCTCTGGGTATCTAGTAGATTTTGGAAGTACTCATTGGCTTGAGGTACTGTCCCTGGGCATCCTTTGATGGGGATTCCTTGCAGGGAGAACCTGTAGTTGGCTGTAAATGGGGACATCTTGGCTCCCGGGTGATAAGAACTGTTTTAGCTGAACTGGGCCAAGAGTAGTAGTTCTACCCAGTTATCCTGCTTAGTATTGACATAGGTGCAGAGATAAGTTTCCAGTATCTGGTTAACTTGCTCTGTTTCTCCATTGGTTTGGGGATGAAAGGCTGTTGACAGGTTGAGCTTTACTTGGAGTTGTCACATTATTTTTTCCCAGAATTTACAAGTGAACTGGGTCCCTCTGTCTGAAACAATGTCTTTGGGGGGGCATGGTGGCAATAGATGTGGTTAAGAAATAAAGAAGCTGTGGCAGTGGCCAACATTCCTGAGGTCAAGCAATGAACTCTGTGGCTTTGGTGAGGCGGTCCACAATAACCAGGATCCCTGTGAACCCTTGACTGGGAGGTAGGTCCGTAATGAAGTCCATGGAGATAGATACCCATGGTATGGATGGGATTGGGAGTGGTTGTAGCAAACCCTGTGGCTTCTGTGTGGAGTGTTTGTTCCTCATACATGAGACACATTGTGAAATGTAGTATTTCACTTGGGGAAACATGGATGGCCACCAGTAGCTGATTTAAAGGTGTGTCATAGTTTTCTTGATCCCTACATGACCACCTAGCAGGGAGTCATGTAGCTCTTGTAAGACCTGGTTCTGAATTTCTCCTGGGGGTACCACCAATCTATTGAGCCTTTAAAGGAAGCCTTCATGAGTAGTGTAGTTGGGGTCGGGTTTTGCAGAGTTCATATTGGCAATTAGGTGTCAGGAATGCATTTGTCACTTTTCCTGACAACAACAACAAGGAAATATTGACAGACACAGGGTCAACCAATCCTTATCCCAATATGGATTCTTTCCCAGGCCCTATAAATGAATGGTTAGTAGGTAGTATCAGTCCTAGATTACCTTTGAAGTCCCCTGGATCAGGCTCAAATGCCATCTTCCTGTCCAACACGGGGATTGAACCCGGGTCCTTCCGGTCATTGCCTTATCCCCTAAACTATGTTAGTAAATCAAATTTGAACTTACCTTCTGCAACTCTCAAAAAGGCTAGCTGCAGCCAATCAGATTTTACAACCGCGCCTGAAGACTGCAAATGCAAATTTGCTTCAAACTCAAATATGGCAATAGAAGCAACGGGTCTGTAGTTATGAATAAATCAATACAACTTAAGTTATCCTCTTCTGGTGATGCAGTTGCACACCAGAAGGCCCCCAAGCTGTTGCTTCTCTAACAGTTGGGGTAAATGACACCCAGCTGTTTGGAGAAGCCCCAGCAGGGGCCAGATAAATTTAAAAATAATTATTTTTAAATTTGAATCAAAGCTTCCCCTGCCAAGTTTCCCCCCAACTTTATCCCCAAACTCCCTTTGTTCAACTGCAAATTGGTTATCAACAAACAGCCTATATAAGGTTCCAGCTTTACAGCATTATCCCCTGTTCAGTTAATAAAGTCAAGTTACCCACTTAATTGATTTTTCTTCTGCCTGCTCTCACATCCGTAAAATCAACACCATGATGCTACCCAAGTCATCCTGAATGGGACCATTTGGGTATAAATGGTTTGTTTGATTGCTACTTGTTCAGTCCCTTACTACAAGCCTTTCTTTGAGAACCAGAGCAGATTATGGTTTGCCTCCTCCTGGTCACTTGGATAAGTTGTGGCGCCAAGTGGTACCAGGCTTATGGTACACTGCCACCCCACTGTCATCAAATCCCCCCCATCAAAGAGGAACCAAAGGTCATGGGGTCTAGTCCGCCCAGTCCTTCCTTATTTTACCCCATGGCTTTGGTTTTCCTCCTGGGATATCTTGGAGCTTACTTCCTTTTGGGAAGATTTAACCCTCTTTTGAGTCAATATTGTCTATTTGGGGAATTGTTTCATATGGGGATGGTCTCCCTTCCAATTGGTTCTCTACTCACCAGGTTGAACCCATCCGCGGCCATACACCTTTTGGGTGGTATGTTTCTGAGCGGATGGGTTCCTGACAGTTTAACTGAACCCATTTTTGAGGCTCTTTTTGGGACCTCAAAACAAACCAAATCTGTTGAAATGGAATTCCAACTAGGATTAGTTAAAACCTTGGCCTTGTTCTTTTCCCTTGTCCTGGTCTGTGCCACCATTGTTCTCATCACCAGATCCTACCACCAAGCCAAGTCCAAACAGGGTGATACAAAGCCACTTCAGAACCAGGTTCAGACTGTGGTTTTGAAAAACATCTCGTCTATCCAGTCTGAGGACATGGAGTCAAATGAAATTCTAATGCTTCTGGCCTTTTCCCAATCCCTCTTTGACATGTCTCCAGACCAATTCCGCACTGACGCTCAGAAGGTACACCATGTAGCTGAGCAGTTACAAGGTAAAGCCCAACAATGGTATGCAAAGTCTACCCTGAAAGGGGAAAAACTTCTTCACAATTACCCTTCATTTTGTGACTGCCTTCTTGCCATAATTTTGCCAGCCTTGTCTAAAGAGGAACTTTGTGACCAGATCTCTAGCCTTTATCAGGGCAAGATGGCCACAAGTGAGTTCCTCAAGGAGTTAACCTGGCTCAAGGAAGCCATTGGCATGGACGACAAAGAAAGCTGTTATATGCTACAGAAACACCTATCTACGGACATGAAGGCCTTTTTAGCTCATCACATTTTACCCAATACCTACAATGAGCTTACCCAAGAAATTCTTTGTTGGGCTCCCCAAGTTAAACAATTCCCAGCCTGGAAACCAAATCCTTCCAAACCTGCCATCTCTCAGAAGATCCTTGGGACCAATACCCTCCCAGCAGGGTTGGTCCTCAAGGAGAGAGGTGGGTATCAGCTATCTGAGGCCAAACGCAAGCGACACATGGACAAAAGATGCTGCCTCTATTGTGGGAAGAAGGGACATCAAGCAAAGGACTGCTTTGCCTTGAATTGTGTCCAGCAACATCCTTCCGCAGTTCTTTCTGCCACTGATCCCAATAAATCCACCATTAAGTCTTACGCCACCTTTCCCGTGATAATCACTTTAATTCACGGTAAACTTTCCACACTGGCCCTTTTAGATACTGGGGCCATGGGCAACTTCATTGACGACTCCCTTCTAAGTTTGCTAGGGATATCAGGAGTTTCCCCTTGTTCTGTGTTATTGGCCAACAAAACTCAGATAACAGTTCTAAAATTGTTGCTACCTCTCCAAACCAACATTGTGGACACTGAATTTCATCTTAAATTCTCGGCTATTCCAGGTCTGGAATGCCCAGTGATTCTGGGCTACTCTTGGTGAAAACAAGCTTGTATGAACATCAATTGGGACTCCCATCATGTAGAATTTTCCAACCATGGCAAGTCCTTTTTGGTACCCATCAACTTGGACACTTCCTTATCTGACTCATATCTCCATGGAATCTTGACCCTCCCGCACACCAAGGGATCCTTGCCTGAGAGCCTAAAGGAGTATGAGGGTCTTTTCAGTGAAGCAAGTTGTAATGAGCTTCCCGTCTACCAAGCCTCTGACTTAAGAATTGATCTTATCCCTGGTAGCACACCAACCCGGGGAAAGTTGTACCCCACCAACAGAGCCCAGGGAATTGCACTCAAGGAGTATCTAGACAAAAATCTTTGCAAAGGGTTCATCTGTAGATCAAACTCTTCTTGCCCCTCTCCCATCTTCTTTGTTAAAAAGTCTGATGGCACTCTTTGCCCCGTGGTTGACTATGCTAAACTTAACTCAATCACCATCAAGAATCACAACCCTCTTCCTGCTGCAGAAACCCTCACAGACAAGCTTACAGGGGCGTAAATCTTCTCCAAACTAGACCTGCAAAACGCCTATAACCAGATCCGTATTTCCAAGGGGGATGAGTGGAAAACCGCCATTAGAACACCCTTTGGCCTGTATGAGTACCTAGTCATGCCCTTTGGTCTCAGCAACGCCCCGGCAGCCTTCCAAGGACTCATGAATGAGGTGCTATTTCCATTTCTTGATACCAGTGTTGTGGTATATCTCGACAACATCCTCATTTACTTGCCTGATAAGGAAACTCATGTTGAACACTTAAAGGAAGTGATGGATGCTCTTACCAGGGTCAAGCTTTTTTGCAAACTATCTAAGTGCAAATTCTTTGCAACGGAAGTTGAGTTCTTGGGGTACTCCATCAAACCAGGAGGCTTTACAATTGCCCCTTCCAAGGTGGAAGCGGCCCTGAACTGGCCTGTCCCCACGTCTTGCACTAAGCTCAGAGGTTTCCTTGGCCTAGCCAACTTCTGTAGGAAATTCATCAAGGATTTCTCAGCCACTGCCTTACCTCTCACTGCTCTTACCTCTAGCAAGGTGCCGTTTGTTTGATCCAAGTCTGCCCAGGAATCTTTTGATTGCTTGAAACAGTCTTTCACCTCTGCCCCAGTACTCCTACGCCCCGACCCGGAACGCCAATTTTTTTGGAGACAGATACATCAGACTATGCCTTGGGGGTGGTACTGATCCATCTTGGGGAGGATGGTGAAAGCCACCCTATGGCTTTCTACTCCTATAAGCTCTTGGATTGGGAGAATAATTATCATGTGTATGAGAAGGAGTTGTACACAATAGTAAACTCTCTTAAACACTGGCATTGTTACCTGGAGGGAAGTAAGTTCCCTACCATCATCAGGACAGATCATAAGAACCTTCTCTACTTTACGGAAAAAAGGAAGATAGCACCTCGTCTTGCCAGATGGGCAATGGACCTCCTGGCCTTTGACTTCACAATTGAATACACTCCGGGCAAAATGAACGTGGTTTCAGATGCTATCAGCCAACGCAAAGTCTTGAAGGACAACAATACCCAAAATCATGACCACAATAATCAATCAGTGCTGATGGCTTCCCAATTCCTTTCCAGCATTATTGAAATTTCTGCACATACTTCCTTGGACCAGGAGATCATGGAAGCACAGATGCAATCTGATTTTCAAACAGAGCTTGAGGGAATGTTAAGAAGCTTGCCAAAGACCAACAAAATCAACAACCAGGGTATAACATATGTCAGAGGTGCCTTGGTGGTCCCCAAAGGGGGACTCCAAACCAAGGCAATTCTACACATGCATGAGGGGCCCTTGTCTGGACATGGTGGGTTGCTCAAAACCTTGAAGCGTCTTGGGTGTTGATACTGGTGGCCTGGAATGAAGAAAGACATCAAGACTTGCATCTTCAACTGTCTCGGTTGTGGGAGAAACAAACCCTCCAACACTAAGCCCCAGGGATTTCTCCGTCCATTAACCATACCCTCTCAACCATGGTCTTCCATATCAATGGACTTCATAGTGGATTTACCTATGAGCAAAGGGAACACCAGCATCATGGTTGTGGTAGACCGCACAATAAAATATGCCATCATCATTCCCTTTGCTTCATGTACCTCAAAGGAAGTAGCCAGCATGTTCTTCCGCAAGGTGGTCAGTGATCATGGGCTTCCTAAGGACATTGTTTCCAATTGAGGTGTCAAATTCACCTCCCAGTTCTGGAAGGCTCTAATGAACCAGATGGGAGTGACAGTGAATCTATCAACTTCTTTTCACCCCCAAACAGATGGTCAAACCAAGTGTGTTAATCAAGTATTGGAGGGATACCTATAACATTACGTAAACTCACAACAAGACAATTGGGTCCACTATTGCCATCTAGCCCAGTTATGTTATAACATGGCATACCATAGTTCAATTGGTATGTCTCCCTTCTTTGTCAACTTTGGGTTTGACTTGGAGTCTTTCCCCTCTGATCTCAAGGAATCAGCCCTTCCTCAAGCTGATGAAATAGTCAACCGGATGAAGGAAGTACACTCCAATCTCACTGAGTTCCTCACCAAGGCCAGGTCCAAATACAAGAAATATGCTGATTGTCATTGTTTACCTGCAAAAAAAATATCCTGTGGGGTCTTACGTCTACCTCAATGCCTGTAACCTTAAGTTGAAGATTCCAAGCAAGAAACTGGGTCCCAAGAAGATTGGTCCATTCAGAGTCCTGGAGCGCCTCTCCAGCCTGAACTATCAACTTGAGCTCCCAGCTGGTTCCAGCGTGCATGATATATTCCATGTGGATTTACTTACTCCCTTTGAGGGTGATCTGGAGGTCTTGTCCAGTAGGAATCCCAATCCTCATATTGTTTCAAACACCTTTGAATGGGAGGTGTAGGACATCATTGTACATTGCCAAGTCAAGGATAAAGCACAATACTTGGTCAAATGGCTGAACTATGGAGAGGAGTCAAATTCCTGGGAACCCATGGAGAACCTTGCCAATTGTGAACAGGTCCTGAATAGGTTTCATTCCCAGGGAGAGCCTTCCTTAGGTGAGGGTAGTGTCAGGAATGCATTTGCTACTTTTCCTGACAACAACAACAAGGAAATATTTACAGACACAGGGTCAACCAATCCTTATCCCAATATGGATTCCTTCCCAGGCCCTAGAAATGAATGGTTAGTAGGTAGTATCAGTCCTAGATTACCTTTGAAGTCCCCTGGATCAGGCTCAAATGCCATCTTCCTGGCCAACACGGGGATCAAACCCGGGTCCTCCCGGTCATTGCCTTATCCCCTAAACTATGTTAGTAAATCAAATTTTAACTTACCTTCCGCAACTCTCAAAAAGGCTAGCTGCAGCCAATCAGATTTTACAACTGTGCCTGAAGACTGCAAACACAAATTCACTTTGAACTTGAATATGGTGATAGAAGCAACAGGCTCTGTAGTTATGAATAAATTGATACAACTTAAGTTATCCTCTTCTGGTGATGCAGTTGCACACCAGAAGGCCCCCAAGCTGTTGCTTCTCTAACAGCTGGATTAATGAAACCCAGCTGTTTGGAGAAGCCCCAGCAGGGGCCAGACAAATTTAAAAATAATTATTTTTAAATTTGAATCAAAGCTTCCCCTGCCAAGTTTCCCCCCAACTTTATCCCCAAACTCCCTTTGTTCAACTGCAAATTGGTTATCAACAAACAGCCTATATAAGGTTCCAGCTTTACAGCATTATCCCCTGTTCAGTTAATAAAGTCAAGTTACCCACTTAATTGATTTTTCTTCTGCCTGCTCTCACATCCGTAAAATCAACACCCTGATGCTACCCAAGTCATCCCAAATGGGACCATTTGGGTATAAATGGTTTGTTTGGTTGCTACTTGTTCAGTCCCTTACTACAAGCCTTTCTTTGAGAACCAGAGCAGATTCTGGTTTGCCTCCTCCTGGTCACTTGGATAAGTTGTGGCGCCAAGTGGTACCAGGCGTATGGTACACCGCCACCCCACTGTCATCAAATCCCCCCCATCAAAGAGGAATCAAAGGTCATGGGGTCCAGTCCGCCCATTCCTTCCTTATTTTGCCCCATGGCTTTGGTTTTCCTCCTGGGATATCTTGGAGCTTACTTCCTGTTGGGAAGATTTGACCCTCTTTTGAGTCAACATTGTCTATTTGAGGAATTGTTCCATATGGGGATGGTCTCCCTTCCAATTGGTTCTCTACTCACCAGGTTGAACCCATCCGCGGCCATACACCTTTTGGGTGGTATGTTTCCGAGCAGATGGGTTCCTGACATTAGGTCTTTGATGAGTGGTGAGTTCTTCTGGGTGTTCTTCACCTCTTCCTCCAGAAATGAGAGTGGTTGGGAGGCCCCAAGAATGGCCATTAGGAACTGGTTGGTGTCTAGGACTGGTCAGGTGTTGAAATGGCTGTATGACTGGTCTCTGTTGTTGTGGTCTTATTGTCTGCTCAAGGCGTCCGGTGCATTGTTGATGTGTCCTGGGATGTAACTAATCTTGAAGTCATAAGAGGACAAGTCCAAAGCCCATCTGGCAAGTTTTTGGCAAATATTTATTTTCTCTGTGAAGTTTAAAAGATTTCTATGGTTGGTTTGGACAATGACAGTGTGTTTGGATCCTTCTAAGTATTGTCTCCAGTGTTTGAAGGCTTTAGCTATGGTCATGAGTTCCTTTTTGTACACATTGTAGTTCTGTTCACAGTTCAGCAGCTCCTTAGAGAAGTATGCCACAGGGTGGTATACTCCAGGCTCCCCTTCCTGAAGCAAGACTGCACCAAAGGCAAAGTCTGAAGCATTAGTCTCCAAAAAATTGGAGCTTGGGGTCAGGACGTCAGAGTACCAGGGCTGTGGTGAAGGCAGTTTTGAGGGTCTCATATGACTTCTGTGCCTCCTCCATCCAAATGTAAGGGACACTTTTGGCAGACAATGACATGCAGGGCTCTGCTATCTTTGCAAAATTCTTAATGAACTTACAGCAAAAGTTAGCCAACCCTAGGAAACCTCTCAGTTTTGATTGGGTCATTGGGATATGACATTCTATTACCACTGCAATTTTGGATAGCGCAATGGCAAAGCCACCTTTCCTGATTGTGTACCCCAGAAATTCTACCTCTGGTTTGAGGAATTCACATTTCTTCCTTTTGCAGTACAGCTTGGCCTGTTGTAAGCGCTCCATGACCTTCTTTAGGTCATAGAGATGTGAGGCTTTATCCTTGGAATACACTAGAATGTTGTCCAGGTAAACCACTACGCAGACGTCCAGGAGGTCAAAGAGGATCTTGTTCATCAGGGCTTGGAAGGCAGAGGGAGCATTGCAGAGTCCAAAGAGCATGATTTTCATGGCCTGCCATGACATAGTAGCTTTGAAAAGCCGCATTTTAAAAGCTTGGATTAATAAAGCTACTTCTTTCTGTTAGAAAGCTACATTGATAATCTCCCTAGGTACCCTAGATCAAAAGTTATGGCGATTTAAAGAGACAAGTTTGAAAACCATGTCAGCATGTCCCAAAATAGTTGCAAGATTGGATTTCAAATCAAGACAAGAAAAAATTAATAAACGGGCAAATCCAACCATATATCAGCTTCCAGTGATCATTTTTGGATGTTCTTACGCTCAAATGAAAGCCCCAGATGAGGAAGATCCATCCAAGGTATTTTTAGATGATCAACTGAGGCAAACCGCAAAGTTCAAATCTGACCAAAAGAATATGACTAGAATTAGTCAGCTGATGTTTCAAACTTTTAGCATGACCCTCCAGATAGAGAGACAAATATCTTCAGGAAGAATCTGTAAGAATCTCAAAGACCAATGTAAATGGTATAAAAAAAACCTAGTTCCCCTTTTCCCCATTGTGATCATTCTTGGTCTGAATAATAAATAAAGGACTTCTCTTAGACTATAGTTTAAATGGATCAGAGTTGGGAGCCCTTGGGACCTGACAATGACCAGGTATTTGTAAAGGCAAAAAACTGTTCTGACTGCTGCTTTCCACTCATCTCCCTCTGCAATCCTGAACTGGTTTTACGCATTACAGAGGTCCAGTTTTGAAAATACAAAGGTGCCTGTCAGTCTGTCCGTGAGCTGTTCTGTCAATGGAACAGGGTATTGGTCTTTGACTGTGATGGCGTTCAGGGGGCTGTAATCCACACATGAGAGTAGTCCTTCATCCCATTTCTTAACAAAGAAGATTGGCGACAAGCAGGAGGATTGGGATTGTATCATTTGTCTTTTGGCCATTAAGTCAGAGATGTATTCTTTTAGTACCAGACCTTGTGCGTGTGTGGTGGGGTAAACCTTTCCCCATTTTGGGGGTTTTGCCAGGTAGAAGGTCAATTCTGAGATCACTTGCTCTTTGTTTGGGTAGGCCTTGCATTTTGGCTTTACTAAAGACGTTAGTGGACTCCTCCAACATCTCATCTAGCTGAGGAACCACCAATATAGGCATGACTGGGCTGGTGGGTGTGGGGTTGCTCCCAAGTGGTGCCGTGCCAGTCTGACCCAGACTGGAGATGTGAACCTGATGGGTGTCCCAATTGATGTTGCATTGGGCTTTCTGCCACCAAGGCATTCCTAGTATGGCAGGGAAGGCCAGGTTCTCCAGGGTTGAGAAGTTTAGTTTGAACCTAATCCACCCAATTTACACAGTGGTTGGTTCCACAACACAGTATACTGGGGGAGTGCTTTCACTGTCCATCTTGGCAGTTCCCCCCGGTGTTGCAACCGGATTTCCAGACTTGCCTGCTAGCGTATCTTACAATACACAGGGGCGCTTGATGAGTCACCCCTTGAAGTGTCTAACAACATGAACCAATCTGATGATAATGTCAAATAGCGGGCACTTTCTTCTAATTAGGAGCACTACCAATTTGACCTGCTGATCCCCGCACAAGTTATTCCTCAGCTTTGAACCTTACATGGAACATGCCACTAAGCCACCCCCTTGTGGCCTTGTGGCTTTCCCCTTATGGTATATTAATTGCAATATTCTACAATAAACAATACCTTATTCTATTCATTATTGTTCTTTCTATTGGACTGTTGTCTTCCCCAACTCAAATACTGAATCCTCATTGGTTCAGTTGCAACAGTGGTAGCCAAAGTAGGTTCACAACCTACCTAAAACAAAAAATCCCCCTAATAAAGGACAGATTATAGGCCATATGGCTACTCCCCATCAAGAAACTTTCCTGCCAATCCCAAGGGGGACATCCCTGATGGGTATGTTATTTACCAAGACCAGCTAGTCCTTACAAGTGTGTACAATTGGATCCGCCTTTGGCAACAAGACGCCAGTGTCACCCCTCCCCAGTCAGACCTTTCACAACATATGCTCAATCTCCAGCTGGAACCCTTTGCAGTTGGAGTCAAAGGAGCCAACATTGCCAGTTGGCTTCAATTCACCAAGACCTGCCTCTGTATCTGCCAGGTTTCTAAGCCCATGTGGGTTGCTACTGTGTCAGGCGCCTCACAGGGCCTGCTGCTGTATGATTTAACAACTGGGCCAGTCAGGAAACTGAAGTCACCTGGGCGGCATTCTGGGACACCACAAGATCCCGCTACAGTGAAACCTTCTTGCCTATTGTGATGCAAACTCCCCTTTTAGCAATTAAGCAGACTGGGTCTATTCCCAAGTACCTTGCTGCCGCCCCTGAAGCTGTAACCAACAGGAATGCCATGTTTTTGACCCTAATAATCAATAGGCTCAAGCCCCATATCTGTAAGTGGGTCCCTGTGGGTTGTTGAACCTCCATCAATGACTGTTACAAGGCCATTGTGGTGGCCAATAATCAGGCTTTGATGGGCTTCTGCTGTACTAGTGACGCTCCACCTCAACCTTGTGCAACACCTGAAAGTGGCCACAACCAAGTGGGCCACCACCAACCCTGCCAGAAGGAGAATGGGACCAAACACCCCTGCAAGGGGGAACTCCAGCTAGCACAAATTGAGGACCAGGGAAAAGCCTGGGGTTGTAGCTACAAGTGGTTCTACAACCCCACTTGACCCTCCCTCTCAATCCCTGCTTGCAAAGAACCCCTGAAACTACAGTGTACACAAGGTTGAGACCCTTGATGTCTTCCAGGTCCATAGTGACAACCCTGTGCTTCAAGAAAACCACTCTTCAAATAAAGTTGCCTGCTTAGCCTATCCCTTCTGTTTTTGTGGGAATACCCACAAACTATTGGTAGATACCAGAGCCAACCACACTATGGTGGACCAGGCATTTGCTGACTCCCAACAATTGGACCAAGTGCCTAGCAGTTTCAAGACGGTACAAGTAGCTGACTCCTGTAGAGTTGCAATTATCCATGAGACTGTACCCTTCTATGTGAGAATGGGGAACATCCAGGTTAACCTCTCTGGGCCAATCATGGCAGGGCTCAGCCACAACGTAATTGCTGGCCTCAACTGGCTTCAGCACAACTGTCCCTACATTGACTGGGATACCTCTGTCATCACCCTCAATAGAAATGGGGTGGGCTTCCTGATCTATCCTGTCAAAATGAGCAAGCTACTCCACAATACTGTGTTTGTTAGAATACAGAGACAGGCTTGTACAACTTCAAGGGGGGAAACTAGACTTCAACTAATGTTCAGTTGAAGTTATCCACACAGAACATCCTGCAGCCCTCCCCTTGACCACTTCACCCCCACCAGCTCTTGCTTCACCCCTTGAGGAGTACAAGGACGTCTTCAGCAAAACACTGGACCAACTACCCCCCTCAAGAGATCCAGCACACCGTACAACTCCAAAGGTTGCTACCTAAGCACAACCCTTGTATTGTCTTACGCCCAAAGAAGATGAGACCCTCCGCCACAACCTTGTGGACGCGCTTGATAAGGGCTTCATTTGCCCCTTGCTCTCTCCATACGGGGCGGCTGTCTTCTTCATAGCCAAGAAGGACGGGTCCCTTCTCCTGGTCACAGATTATTGCGCCTTAAATGAGGTGACTTTTAAGAATAAATACCCCCTGCTGTTGATTGATGACCTGTTTGACATGCTTGCAGGTGCAAAGGTCTTTAGCAAGATTGATCTCACCGCAGGGTACAACCAGGTCTGTATTGCACCAGGGGATGAGGCAAAAACTGCCTTTCACACATGCTACAGATTGTTTGAGTGTTGTGTCATGAACTTTGGAATGATCAACGCTCCTTCCACCTTTGACATGTTGATGAACAAAGAATTTGAGGAACTGACTAGAAAATGTGTGGCTGTGTACCTTGACAACATTATTGTCTTTAGTCAAGACCAAACCACACACCTCCAACATCTCCGTGCTGTCCTTGACACCCTTTGGAAAAATCAGCTAAAAGCTAAACCCACCAAATGTGAGTTTCTCAAGTCGGAGTTGCTGTTCCTTGGGCACACCATCTCTGCCCAAGGAATAAAGCCTGACCCTGCCAAAATTAAAGCAATCACCAGCATGCTGCCTCCCATCAATGTGGGCCAGGTGTGTACCTTCTTAGGCATGGTTGCCTACATGTGCAAGTTCATTCCCAATTGCAGGGAACTAATTGCTCCTCTCACTGAACTCATAAACACTAAGCAGTGCTTCCACTGGACCCCTGACAGAGATCAAGCCTTTGAGACATTGAAGCAGAGACTTACAACTGCACCTGTACTGCAGTTCCCCAATCAAAACTGCCAGTACAAACTTGAGACTGACACCTATGACAGGGCCATAGAGGGTGTGCTATGGGTAGAAACTGACAATGGTGTCTTCCTCCCCGTGGCATATGAGTCCAGGAAGCTTATCAACTTGGAACAACATTTCCCCATTCATGATAAAGAATTAGCGGCAATTGTGCACTGTGTCAAGAAGTGGTGTTGTTACCTGGAAGGGGCCACCTTTCCACCCCACGTCCTGACAGACCACAAGTCACTCCAGTACTTCAACACACAGTCCCACTTGACACGCCCCCAAGCAGGCTGGGTCAAGCGCCTATCCCCCTATCAGTTGTGCATCAAGTACAAGCCTGGGAAAGAACTTGTCACAGCTGACACCCTCTCACGCCTCTACGTAACATCCATCACCGGGGATGACTACTTGGACCCAGATTGACCAATGTTGTACCTCTGCCCTGAAGCAACTTGTTACAAAGGCCTTAACTCAGTAACCATCTCCAAGCTGAAGGACAACAAAAGTCAGTTCACCACAGACACTGGCAACGTCTGCTGCCAGGCGGAGACAGATGAGAAGACGCCTTACATCCCCACCACACAGCAAGGTGACACCATACTGCATTACCACTAAACCCTGGGTCACATCAGAGGATGTAACCTCTTTGAGATCATGAAACAGAAGGTTTGGTGGCCATGTATGCGTAAAGACATCCTGGATCTCCTCAAAACATGTGTGCTGTGCAAAAAGAATGTGTCTAAACCTGCACCCCCAAAGTCTGTTCTGCTCATCAAAGCAATGAAACCCTTTGAACAGTGGGCCCTTGAAATTGTGGGACCCCTCCCCAAAGACAGACTGGTAAAGAAATACATCATAACTGCCATTGACTACTTCACCCGTTGGCCAGTGGCCTGGGCAACAACCAACCACACTGCCACTACCATCACCTGCTTCATTGACAAGGAAATTGTGGCCCACTTTGGGCGAACCAAACTTCTCATCACAGATGGTGGCTCCAAACTTGTTGGGCATGTCATGAAGGCGTACTGCACCAAGAATGCACTCCAACAGATGGTCACAACCCCATACCATCCACAAGCCAATGAATGAATAGAGCAATTAAATGGCTTGCTGGTTCAATTGATTGCCAAGCTCTCACAGGAACACCCCAATACCGCATGGACTGAACACCTGCCTACCGCTCTACTTATTTTACGAGCAAGGATTAACAGAGGCACCAGGTTCAGCCCCAGCGCCCTGGCCTTTGGGACGCCCAACAGTTTGGCAGGGGTTGAACAAGGGAAGTTACAGTCTACAGTTCCCAGGAAACCTCCCCTGTTGAAAACTCCATCCCTGAACCAATGGTGTGCCAAGGCCCAAGAGATCAAACACAAACAAATTGAAGGAGGGACAAAGCACCTTGAGGCAAGATATGCCGTAGGTGACCCTGTCTACACCCTCAACCCCAATTCAGCCAAATTGGAACCCAACCACCTAGGGCCCTTAAAGATAGCCACAGTCTATGACAATCACACCTATTAACTCAAAGATGCCCAAGGGAATACCAAGAAGCTCCACCATGATTGCTTGCGCCCCTGCCGCGCCATCCCCACACAAAGGTTGTTTGTGCAGACCTTCCCAGATCTTCCGCAGACTCTGATCCTAGTATCTGACAACAAACAGGGGGCAAGAGGGGGTGTTTTAACCAAGTTTCCAGAATTGCCTGCTAACGTATCTTACAATACACAGGGGGCGCTTGATGAGTCACCCCTTGACGCGTCTAATGACATGAACCAATCTGATGGCAATGTCAAATAGCGGGCACCTCCTCCTAATTAGGAGAGCTACCAATCTGACCTGCTGATCTCTGCACAATTTATTCCTTGGCTTTGAACCTTACATGGAGCACACCACTATGCCACCCCTTGTGGCCTTGTGGCTTTCCCCATATGGTATATTAATTGCAACATTCTACAATAAACAATACCTTATTCTATTCATTCTTGTTCTTTCTATTGGACTGTTGTCTTACCCAACTCAAATACTGGATATTCATTGGTTAAGTTGCAACACTGGTGTGGCCTGCTTGCCAAGGCTTTTCACCAAGAGGTGGTCAATGAAATTCCCCATGGTTCTTGTTTCAAGTAGAGTGGTGGTGTGTACCTTCTGGGTGTTGAAAGCCAGGGTGGTGGGAGCAGTGGAGTAGAGAGAAGTGTTTGCTTTATTGCCCCCTTCCTCAGCTGCCATAAGGGGCTGGGGATTTGAGGGAGGTTTAAAAGGGTTGGGCCGTGTGGGGGAAGAGTTCATTACTATGTGACCTGCAAGGCTGCAGTATAAACAGAGACCTTGTGCCACGCAACGGGCCTTCTCTTCACTGGATAGCATAAAACCCCCCATGTCAGGAAGCCAGTTGTAAGTAGGGGCCTTGGGCAGTTTGGGATGAGGTACGGCCAAGCCAGCGGGTAGGGCCCACCACAGAATGGGTGCTAACTTGATAATATAAGGTACAGATTGCCCAAGTAAGGACCAAGGTCCAGAGTTAGGGACCATGGAATCTACCAATCCTGTCAAAGTAATGTAGAGTACTCCAAACAGTTGGGTAGAGGTGGTCTCGGCTGCGGCGGTGGGTTCCAACGGGTGGTCTGGTTGTAGTGTTAAAGGGGGAGTCATAGGAACAAAGTAGGCAGGCAGGTAATTGTACTTGTCTTTGAACAGTAAGGGCAGAATCTCAACCCTCTTTCCTTTGTGTCCTATGTACTTGGTACTTCTAGTCCTTGCCAAAGGGTTGGCAATGAGGATGGTTTCCAAGCCGTACTCTAAATAGGCCGGGTTGGGGGGTATTCAGTAAAATGCACAGGTTCAAAGGGGGCTCCCGGGGGACAGTATAATGCCTGGGACAATTTGGCAGGTTGGTCTTGGGGAAGGGCGGTGGCCTGGTGGTCAACTTGACTGGAATTAAGATGGAAGATCTCTAAGACTAGATAGGGTAAGATTTGTTCAAACCAAAGGTTCATAAAACTTTATTATCAAAAATGACAATGTGGTCTTCACCATACCGCCGGGGTTTTTATACCATGGGGTTTTGCTCCTTCAATTTTTGCAGGATTCAGGTTTGCAGACAAGGTGCTGGCAGAACGTGGGTCTTGGCTTGGGGCCCCAAGGGCGGCAGATCCAGGTTGTGCCTGTTCTGGCAAATTGGAAAGGCAATGCTTTGTTTTGCTGCCACTGTTCACTATGTCACCTGAGTAATCCAATTATACTACCTTTTCTGGGCGGCATGCCAGCAGGTTGTTGGTAGAGTTGAGAATAGGGTTTGTTTTAACCTCTTTAAGGCAAGCTGTAACTGCTGCGTAGGTTTGGGTCTTTGGTGGCTCCAGATTAGCATCAATCTGATGATCATTTGGGGAATTGTCCTTGGGAGACTGGCGGGTCTCAGAGTAACTTGTCAACTCAAGTACGCAATTTAGCAAGTTGGCAGTCCCCCGTTCACTTTGTGTGACTCAGATTGTCTTTGGAGGGTCCTTTGTAGTAGGCTGGCAGAACGCAGAGTAATTCACTAATTTGAGCCCATCTCTTAACGGATTGGCAGGTCCTGGATTGGTCTGGAGGGTTGGATCCGCCTTCTGGGAACCAGGGTTTAACTCTTGGGTTTTCAATACAAGTATTGAAATGTCATTCATGACATCATCCCCTTTCTTCCCAGGGGTCCCTTCTTTCCTGGCCTTCTTCTCAAGGTATTGTTGGATTGCTAGTTGGGCGTTGGGTAGGTTGCTTAATGGCTCCCAGGTGCTTTCCTCAGGTGGGTATCCCTTCTATTTGACGTAGTACTGGAGGGTTTTATAGTGGGTACAGTCTCCATAAATATATTCAACTTTATATTCTTCAGAGCGTCCTACTTGGATGGGAGGGGGTTCAGTCTTGAGTTTCTGGTGGGGGAGTGAGTTCCCCTCTTTCTTGAATAGAAGCGCGCGGTGGAAGACGTTGTGTATTTTCCACAAGGGGGGTAATTCTAGTTCAAATGCTACTTCACCCACTAGTTTGGTGATCTTGTAGGGGCCACTTCTTCTGTGGGCTAACTTCCAACAGGGAACAGTCAGAGGCACGTTTTGAGAGTCCAGATAGACTTTGTCCCCTACCTTCAATGGTTTCCCAGGAATTCTCTTTTTGTCAGCAAAAGCCTTATAAGTCTGGACAGTGCGGTTCAGATTCTTGAGACAGGTTTGTTGGGTGTTGTGTATCTGTTCAATCCAGGTTTGTCCTGACAGGTTTATTTCCTTACTGCCAATACTGGGATCCCAAGATGGGTCAAATCCATAATTGGCTTTGAAGGGGGACATTCCTGTGGAGGCGTGGTCTTTACTGTTGTAGGCATACTGTGCCATGGGTAGCATCTCGTCCCAGTTATCCTGGTTGGCGTTGGCACAGCATTGTAGGTATTGTTCAAGTATTTGGTTCACATGTTCAGTCTGGCCGTCAGTCTGTGGGTGGTAGGAGGTTGATACACAGCGCTTTACCCCCAAGTCCTTCATCACCTGAGTCCAGTATTTGGAGGTTAATTGTGGTCCTCTATCAGTGATGATTTCTGACAGAGTGCTGTGTTGAGTTAGGATGTGGTTGTGGAAATGTCTAGCTGTCTCTGCGGCAGTGCAGTGAGTGGTGGTAGGAACAAAATAGGACATCTTAGTAAACCTATCTACCATGACCAGGATGGCATTAAATGCATTGGAGGGGGGAAGTTCTACAATATAGTCCATTGAAACGGACTGCCAGGGCCCTGCAGGTATGTCTAGCAGTCTTAGCAGGCCTTCAGGTTTGGATCTACGGGTTTTGGTTCTTCCACATGTCTCACAGCCTTTGATGTAGGCGGCCACATCTTTGTCCAGTTGGGGCCAAGCGTAATTCTTCTTGATTCCTTGGAGTGTCTTGAGTCTGCCAGGGTGGCCGGCCATCTCTGAGTTGTGATAGTCAATGAGTACTTTGGTCCTTGTTTCACCTTCTGGCACATAGATCCGGTTGTGTAATAGCAGGATGGATCCTTTCAGCGAGAATCCTTTCTTGTGGTGGCGGCTTTCTGGATCTGAGGTCAAGTCAGCAACAAGGTCCGTTGAGTATTTGTCTTGTTTCTGTGCCTCAATTACGTCAGGTTTGCGGGCCATGATTTTCATGTACATCAGTTGGATGCCTAGGCTGGCTGGGTCAAGGAGTACATGTGTGTTGTGGTCCTTAGTTTCTGTAGAGGAAGGAATCAGATCAGCTCTTCTACTCAGGGCGTCAGGTACCACGTTCACCTTCCCAGGCTTGTAGTCAATGGTCAAGGTATAGTCAGCCAGTTCCAAGGCCCATCTGGCCTGCCTCTGGTTTAGCTGTCTGGGTTTAAAGAAGTAAACCAAGTTATTGTGGTTGGTTAAGACTTTTACTGGAAATTTGGCACCACATAGGTACCAGTGCCAATGTTTCAGGGTCTTCATTATTGCAAGCATCTCCGTGTTGTAGATTGGGTAGTTTCCTTCAGCAGGCAGCATCTTCTTGGAGTAATATGCTACAGGATGTAGCATACCATCCCCTCCTTCCTGAAGAAGGACCCCACCCACTGCAAAGTCGGATGTGTTGGTTTCTAGTACAAATGGCTTGGATGGGTTGGACATGGCCAGGACAGGGGCAGAGGTGAAAGCAAGCTTCAGGGCCTCAAATGCTGACGTGCACTTGTCAGTCCAAGCAAAGGAAAACTTGTCTGAGCAAAGGCAGGTCAGGGGTAAGGTTATCAGAGAAAATTTTTGGATGAAATCCCTGCAATAATTTGCCAGGCCCAAAAAACTTCTCACATCTTTCCTGCATTTGGGCACTGGCCAAGATGTTACTGCTTCTACTTTGTCCTGTGCCATGGCAAACCCGCCAGTCTTCACAATGTATCCCAGGAACTCAACTTCAGACTGGAAGAATTCACACTTTTTAAGCTTAGCATGTAAGTTTGCCTGGGAGAGTTTTCTAGTATAAGGTCCAGGTGGCGCAGGAGTTCCTCATGGGTCTTGCTGTAGATGAGGATGTTGTCGAGGTAGGCCACGCAGAACTGGTTGAGGTATTAACCCAATACTGTGTTTATCATGCACTGGAAGGTGCTGGGGGCGTTGCATAGTCCAAATGGCATCACCAGGTATTTTTATAGTCCATACCTGGTCTTGAACGCCATTTTGTATTTGTTGCCCTCTCTGATTTGGATTTGGTTGAACACATCTCTTAGGTCAATTTTTTAGTACACCTGGGCTCCAGTTAGTACGTTGCAAAGGTCATCAGCGTTGGGGATGGGATAGCGGTTCTTCACAGTGATATTATTCAGCTTCTGGTAGTTCACGCAGGGGCGCATTCCACCGTCCTTCTTCCCTACAAACAGCATTGGTGACAAGCACGGGGCCTTCGATACTCGGATGAAACCATTTTTTGTCATATCCTCCAGGTAAGCTTTCAAGGCCACTTGTTCTCGGTGATTGCAACTATAGATGGGGCCGTGGTGTGGTTGGGTACCTGGTAGTAGGTCTATAGCGTGGTCATATATGGAGTGGCTGGGTAGTTTTGTGGCCTCTTCTTTGCTAAATATGTAGTCCCACTTTTGCAGGGGAGTAGGTAGTGTCCTGACGCTGGATTCCATATTTATGGTTAAGAGTCTGTTGGTCGGGGTTCTGCCGGGACTCATACGGAACAGAACGGAGTCACAAGATTCAGGTTGTCCTAAGGTGGCGGTCTGCTCACAATAATTTAGAATCAGACCATGTCTGTCAGACCATGAGTTCCCCAGTACTAGAGGATGGGGCAATCCCAGCAAGAGGATCAAGGGAGTTGGGTACACATTCTGTCCAATTATCAAGGGAAGTTCCTGTTTGCACTTGTAGCCAGTGTCCAGGGAACTGTTTCCCATGGTTACTTGTAGGCTGCGCTCTGAAGCTGGTAGTCCTAGTTCCTTTGCCAGGTTGGTGTCAATGAAGCTTTCATCGGCTCCTGTGTCAATAAAGGCCTCTATCTGACGCTTGATTCCCATACAGTCTATGGTCACTTGGATGAATTTATAAGATTACGTAGAGGTGTTTATTTGCGCCAAGGATACAGAAGGCATATTCTTCTTAGGGCATGCTCTGGTTAGATGCCTGGCCTTGTGGCAGTAGAAACATAACCCATCTTGATAGCGGCGTTGTAACTTGTCAGGGGACATTCCAGGTCAATTGGGCGTCATGGCTCTGCCGGGTCAGGTAGGGTTCACGTTCTGTCCTTCTTGGTTTAGACTCAGGCCTTTGCATAGGGGCAGTAATTCCTCTAGGCTCAGTGTAGGTGGGTGGTGCTTCAACCAGTCTTTCATGGCTGAATTAACTCCCTTTCTGAAGATAATGGCAGATAATTTGTCTTCAAGTTGGGTGCGCGTTTTCAGTTTAAGGAACTTGTCAATATAGGCTTGGATAGGGCAGTTTGCTTGTCGGATCTCTAAAATAGAGTTCAGCATGTAGTATCTGGTGTCTTGGTCATTGCCAGTGCTCATGAGTTCAGCTTCAAATTTTGAATAGTTGAGGCAAAATTCAACATCTTTGGCGGTGGCCTTCCCAAACCAATCCAGTGCGTCTCCTAATAGCATGGCAGCCACCCCCAAGACTTTTGCGGTGTCACTGGGGTAGGCGTTGGCGTTGGTTTGGAAGTGGAGGAAGAGGATGGGCATGGCTTGGCGGGCTTCTTCTAAGGTGAGTTTTCCTATCTGGGGCATATCCACCTTGGTTGTGGTCTGGTTCACTATCACATTTTGCACTTATGATGTGGCCAGGTTCTGGGGTTCTGCACCAGGTGCAGGGTCTTTCAATTATTTGTCGGGTTGGTTCTTTATCCATGGGAGCATCAGGGAGGTAAGCGCCTTATGGGTGTAATAAGTGATTATCACAAAAAGGAGCATACAAGTTGCCCCAAGTGTTAATAACATCTTGGGGCCCAATTTACTGTGTTTGAAAAAGATTGTCATAATGTCAGGAAGCCAGTCGTAAGTAGGGGCCTTGGGCGGTTCAGGATGAGGTACAGCTGAGCCGGTGGGTAGGGCCCACCACAGAATGGGTGCTAACTTGATAATATAAGATACAGATTGCCCGAGTAAAGACCAAGGTCCAGAGTTAGGGACCATGGAATCTACCAATCCTGTCAAAGTAATGTAGAGTACTCCAAACAGTTGGGTAGAGGTGGTCTCGGCTGCGGCAGTGGGTTCTAACGGGCAGTCTGGTCATGGGGTTAAAGGGGGAGTCATAGGAACAAAGTAGGCAGGAAGGTAATTGTACTTGTCTTTGAACAGTAAGGGCAGAATCTCAACCCTCTTTCCTTTGCGTCCTATGTACTTGGTACTTCTAGTCCTTGCCAAAGGGTTGGCAATGAGGATGGTTTCCAAGCCGTACTCTGAATAGGCTGGGTTGGGGGGTATTCAGTAAAATGCACAGGTTCAAAGGGGGCTCCTGGGGGACGGTATAATGCCTGGGACAATTTGGCAGGTTGGTCTTGGGGAAGGGCGGTGGCCTGGTGGTCAACTTGACTGGAATTAAGATGGAAGATCTCTAAGACTAGATAGGGTAAGATTTGTTCAAACCAAAGGCTCATAATACTTTATTATCAAAAATGACAATGTGGTCTTCACCATACCGCCGGGGTTTTTATACCATGGGGTTTTGCTCCTTCAATTTTTGCAGGATTCAGGTTTGCAGACAAGGTGCTGGCGGAACGTGGGTCTTGGCTTGGTGCCCCAAGGGCGGCAGATCCAGGTTGTGCCTGTTCTGGCAAATTGGAAAGGCAATGCTTTGTTTTGCTGCCACTGTTCACTATGTCACCTGAGTAATCCAATTATACTACCTTTTCTGGGCGGCATGCCAGCAGGTTGTTGGTAGAGTTGAGAATAGGGTTTGTTTTAACCTCTTTAAGGCAAGCTGTAACTGCTGCGTAGGTTTGGGTCTTTGGTGGCTCCAGATTAGCATCAATCTGATGATCATTTGGGGAATTGTCCTTGGGAGACTGGCGGGTCTCAGAGTAACTTGTCAACTCAAGTACGCAATTTAGCAAGTTGGCAGTCCCCCGTTCACTTTGTGTGACTCAGATTGTCTTTGGAGGGTCCTTTGTAGTAGGCTGGCAGAACGCGGAGTAATTCGCCAATTTGAGCCCATCTCTTAACAGATTGGCGGGTCCTGGACTGGTCTGGAGGGTTGGATCCGCCTTCTGGGAACCAGGGTTTAACTCTTGGGTTTTCAATACAAGTATTGAAATGACATTCATGACACCCCAGGTCTGGGGATCACCCCAAGATGGGGGGCTTTGACATTGGCGGGTGATCCAGCAACCTCAACTTGGACAGAGTTGAGATGGGTGGCCTTGGCGGGAAGGGCATTTTCATACCAAGCTCCCCAAGTTTAGACGTCTTGGATGACCTCATTATAAGTCTCAGTGAGCTTATGGTGGAGGAGGATCTCCTGCACCTGGGGTGAGAGCCCTGCTTAATACAAGTAGCAGGCTTCATCACTATCCAGATCGAGAGCTTCCTTGAGCTTTGAGAACTGTTTGGTGTAGTGGGCAGTGGTAGATGTCCCTTGTCTCAGAGAGTACAGTTTCTGACGGGTATTGTTTAGATCCTTCAGAGAGCTGACTGAGTCCAACAACTTCTGGCTGAAGGAGTCAAAGTCATGGCGTAATCCAAGTTCTTTTAACACAATGGCAGCAAACCAGTTTTTCTGTTGACCGGTGAGTTGATTTGCCACGTAAAGGACCTTTTGGACGTCAGTGGTAAAGCGGGTTGGCTCAGCTTCAAACAAGGTGTAGGAGAAGGAGAGCAAGGTGAATATTGCCTGTTTCTTGGAGGAGTGGATAGTGGATTTAGAAAGCTGGCTTAAATTGACATTCTGAACCTGGTGGGTTGGGTGTTATCTCCTCTATATTGGAGAGCCTGAAAGAAGCAAAGACATGTGTAGCAGACAAGTAGGAGGGATTTCAGGAATGTGAGGCATATCAAGGTGAGATATCCAAACATGGTTGAGCCTGAGGCCGTTGGTGTGAGCCCTAGTGGTGGTGCTATCATACTGTAAAGACCCAACAATTGGGGGAGTACTTTAGCAAAATAAGGTACCAAGTTGGCAACTTGGAAACCTGTGAGTACCGTCACAATTGGATAGACCATCATCATCAATTGAAAGACCTTGGTGTGTACGTTATAACGTCCAAAATTACTGGCAAAATAAGTGAGTACGTAGTATATACAGGTGTATATGGCTATGGACTGGGTGGAATGGGGTGATACCAGCGTGGGCCAGGAGTAGCTCTTAGAGGAGTTAAGCTGCACCGGCTCCTCGCAGTAGTACTTGCCAGATGGATTGTTGAATGGCCCATGCTGTTGAGAGTATTGGTGGCCCCCAATCCCTAGGCATGCTGTGAGGACAGCTGAGAAGATTAGGTGATTTATCTTCTGATCCTGGGAAAGGGCAGAAAAAGCTTAGTGTCTTGTTTAACTTCTTGAAGGTAAAGTTTTTTAAATTGATTTATGTAATACTATTGAGGGGTAATTTCACTCAATGATAGCACAAACTATCATCAAGTGATTTGGCTTTATCATATACTATCATCCTTGTGGGGCATAAATAGTGCAAAACATTGGACAGGGGACCCCAAACACTTGGTGTTGTCTGGAATTCCCTTTTGGGAGTGAGATGGTTTGGCAAGCAATGAATCATTAATCTTGACATTACATGGCTTTGGAGCTTCTTCAGGCACTTTTGTTGCAACTGAGTTTCTAGACTCGCCCGCTAATGTATCTTAAGATACACAGGGGGCGCTCGATGAGCCGCCCCTTGACGTATCTAACGTTATGGATTAATCTGATGACAGTATTGAATGACAGGTACTTCATCCTAATTAGGAGCGTTGCCAATTTGACCTGCTGATCCCCGCACGAGTTATTCCTTGGCTCCAAACCCGACATGAAACTCCCCACTATGCCACCCCCTTGTGGCCTTGTGGCTTCCCCATATAGTATATTAATCATAATATTCTACAATAAACGACACCTTATTCTTATTATCCTGTCCTTTCCTATTGGACTGTTGTCTTCCCCAATTCCAAGTACTGAACTCTCATTGGTTCAGTTGCAACACTTTCATGCATTTTTATTCAACTTCTGCAGTTGATGCATTAATTGTCATGCTGGGCAGATTGTAAACCCCCTCCAAATTTGGTAGGTTCCAAATTTGGGCAGCAGTTCCCCTCATTTTTGGGTTTGGGGGAATTGCCTTTTAGGGATTCCCAATTAGGCAATTTCCCCATACAGCGGCTGGCTGGCCGCGCGGTCCGCAGCTGGGGTATAAAACCTATTTTTGCCAAAATTTAATTTTTTAAATTTTGTTTCTTTTGCCAGGTGTTTTGTGGCAGTTTCCCCAATCAGCGGGAACTGCTGCAAATTTTTATCTTGCTCTTGGAGCCCGGTTGTGCCCAAAAGATTATCTTGACAAAGGGTGTTGTCAGAGATATTCCTGACATTGATGAACCAAAATTACCTACATCAACACTCCTCACGCTAAAGGTTCCTTGTACCCAACCAATCAGCGGGCGGGCCATAGATCCCAAAATAACTTGGGTCACCACGGAAGAGGAAACAAAGAAACTTTCTATAGAATGGGGGCCGCCGAGAGATGACCAACCCCACAATCTGACAAGGAAATTTGAGTATTCTCAGTTCAAACCAGCCAATGAATCAACTCCCGCAAAGGATGCCACCAAGGACTGGAAACTCCTGGTAGACAGTAGCACCCGGGCCAAAGAAATTTGTAAAACTTTACCCATGGCGGATGGGCATACTTATACCCTGGACCGCTGTCAGGGCCCAGTAGATCTTGACAGGTTTCCATAGGAAACAACTTACACAGATTTAATATAAACTTGTCAAAATCAACTAAATTTAGCTTTATTTTATTGGGCTAAACTTAGAATGATCACAAGAGAATCATTGTGAGCAGCACCTTTATATACCATTCCACTAGATTCTTTAGAACCTTCCTAAATCTGCTAGACAGTCTTAGGGACTCTGCTGGTGGCATCAGGCTGGGGTTTTTTGGCATCTCCTGAACAGCATGACTTATGTTTTTTGAAAAATCCCCCACATCGGGCTTTGCATCCGTATTTTGTCTAAAAGTAGCACAGGTCGACTCTCCTGGTGTTTGGCTTCAAAATGCGTGTTTGGTCGTCCAAATCCGTCCAGTGGTTGCTGAGTTATGCTCAAATTAAGATTTGCATCAATTCTTGTGCCTTGGTCGCATAATTTCGTCATTTCACACTGGTTAGGAAGCTCGGCTGGCAGCCAAGCTTTAAGAAGCCATAACTCAGCGTCTAGAGCAGCTAGGAGAGTCATCAAACTAGCATTAGGATTGTGGAGAACTGTAGTGTTTTTCCAAGGTATTTTTTTAACACAATATGTGTCAGGGCATTTTCTGACAACTGCCAGGAAGTTGCCCATCGCTATTCTTGCAATAAAGTGGCATGAACCTTGGTTAAACCAGGTTATTCCATATTTGATTTTAGTTCTATTTCATTTGCAGTCTATCTCTTGCGGTTCTGTACTTTGCACCCATCAACCCCAAGAAACTGCAGACTAGCCGCCTGAATTCTATTGTCTACCTGGAGCTCTCTTTGGCCCGGTACATTTCACTGAATACCCACACAACCCTGCGTATTTGGAATTCACCCTAGAGGAAATCCTAATCTACGACCCTGAGGCTAGAACCAGAGAGATGGAGACCATTTACAGAGAGGGTGCCAAAATCACCTGACCTCCTCTGCTATTCTGCGACAAGTACAACTACCTGCCCGCATATTTGGTTCCAGTGTCACCGCCTCTCACCCTGCGGCCCGACCACCCACAAGAAACTATTACGGCCAATGAATCCACTTTCACTCAGATATTTAGAGTGATGTATATCACTCTTACTGGCTTGATTGATTCTATGGTACCTGCAAGCAGACCTTGGGCTCTCCTGGACAAATTGTTATCTTATATTGTAAAGTTCTCACCAATCTTGTGATGGGCCCTCCCTGCCGAGCCTGTGGGCTGTCTGCCCGCAAGTTTCCAAGAACCTCTCACAGGCTGGATCCCTGACACTCCCTGCAACCAAGCATCAACTGGTACAGTATGGTGCCTGTGACCTGACAACTTTCCAGCAGACCTTCCAATAGAGGAAGCTGACCCTCAGCCTGGGGGGAGTTGAAACAGTGGGGTTGACCCCCAGCAAGGTTCAGCACAAGAGATTCTGTACCCCCAAACCAACCTGCCCATCACCTGTAGCCAAATGCAGAAGTTGGCTTGAGTGACTACGTCCAGCAACAAGAGCCAGTGCCGATCCCAGCTGGGTGGATAGCTTGGTCTGGTGCTCCACTCATTCCAAGGATCATGTTGCTTCCTGGGCAATCCAACTGACTATTTGTCCCAATCCTGTCCCTCATATAATGATCCCCCCAACTATACAATCCATGTATATTTATAAAGATAACTATCTGGTTTCCAATAATTTCCCTGATGCAACCCTGATAATCCAGGACAGCTATGGCAATACTGATTAAAATGTATGTCTCGAATGCTTATGGTTGGGCACGCCACAGAACGAGATGGGGTTGTGCTTGTCTACCTTGCAGTCCGTGTGGAGGTGTTCTGTGGCTTTAGGAGCAGGTCGCAAGGTGTGGCTGGCTCCCAAGGTCACAAAACAGATCGGCATGGCCTGGGATGTGGCTTGAGGGTCGCCGATCATTTTGGAACAAGCTGAAGTCGCTAAACAGATTTTGGCTTACGTCCCTACTCGAATTGGGGTATATACAACCTATTTCAAAACTTGAACCAGCATAGATAGGTATACGTGGTTTATGAATAGCACATTGGTATAGAAATTTTTTAGGAAGGGTGAGTTTAATTGGTTTGAAAACTGGCCAGCAGCTTTTTTTTAGAAAAATTAGCCTTGTGGAGCACAGGCAGTACTTTTGAGGAAATAGGAGTCGCGCCAGTCATGTAGCTTCACCAGTGCGCAGTGGGCTATAGCGGTGTACACGGCGATGACGAGTATGATGATGGCGAAGCATATGGGGTCGTCCTCGTAATTGAGAAAGGTATAGGCCCACTCCCCCGTGATGGATTTCAGGGTGAGGGCGTACGGGATGTAGAGGAGGATGGTTGGGATAAGTACAAAGATGTGAGTGATGATGAATACGTTCTTGCCAAGGATCATCTCCTTCCACATCAGGACCGAGTTGAATAGATGCATGGCTATCGTCAAGAACAGTTCCCGATCTCTGATGCCGGGAAGATCGTCCTTGGCCAGCAGTCCCCAGTAGATGGGTGTAACGATCAGCGTAAGTAGCACGCACAGCTCGTAGAGGATCGTATGCCATAGGAAGAAGTAGCATGACATGCCACTCCACGGTGCAAAGTCCTTTCGGTGTACCGTTCGCCATGTGACGTAAGCAGAAACCTTATTATTGTTAGTGAAAGAGTGACTCAAGGCTTACCATAAAGTATACCGTTATCGTATAGAAACTTAGATTTGTCATGAACATGACGTAATGATAGGCACTCGGATCATTGCGGCTGGAGTCGATACCGATAGTAACTAGACAGAAGAGCAGTGACAGCGTCCTTGTTGTTGCCAGGGTAGATGGCATCATGAGATGAGACTGCGCTGCCCTTTTAGGCTCGAGTTTGTTCGCGTGAAGAGCATTGCTGAAGCTTGACATATCTTACTTGCTGCCCAGTGCAGACTTTTATATAGCAACAACCACAATCTTTTCAGCCCAACCCAATATAGGTTGATGAAATTAGATGATTTCAAATCAAAGTCAACTAACACGACATTGCTTCCTAAAAAGGAATAAATTACTTTCCCGATATCCATCCTACAGAGATGGTTGGTAACCAATCAAACCTTACTATTGCGGCCTACAATTCTAATCCACAAGCCAAATCCAACGACAAGTGCTTGGATCATTCTATTCCTATAAAATGGTAATTTAAACTTCTCAATCCAACCCCACTTATCAACTGTGATTTCATCTAGACAGCAAACCGAAACAGTTATTGCATTTAAGTCGCTTCACACCAATATACGATTACGGTGGAAAGGCAAAGCTTTTAAAATAAATTAAACTCGAATTTATAAAGATGATTATGACCTTCCCAAGCACAGCAATGATCCAGTCGTATTTTAGGCGGGGCTGAAAGGGTTGCTGGTTTAAAATCAAATATTTTAAATGAAAATGCACGTTAGGAAGGGTGGCCTATTCTCGGCTCACCCCAGGTTCGCTGCATATAACATAATATAAAAGGTAAACCAATTTTTTGCATCGATAGGTTTAAATTACGGAACCCTACTTCCCAGCCTAAAAAAGCACTTTGATTTTAGCTATACTGTCTACCATTGCTCCATCGTGGCAGATACTTCCTCCAAGGATCGATATTGAAGCAATCAAAGATATGGTTCTCAATCTGGATCGTATACCTGGTAACACTCATCTTTCTATATACCAATTTGACATCCCCCAAGTGGGTTCACTTTATATCCCGCCACCTTATCTTCCACACAAGGTAGATTATGTCAACTTTACGATAAGAATAGCAAGATTCACCATGTTTAGAAGATAAGATGGAAGAGCCTAAAGGTGCCCCATCCAAATGGATACTTTATATCCCGTAGTTACAAAATCACCAATAACTTCTAATAAAATAGCTATTCTATTGGATATAAACCATCATCTTGATGGCAACCCCATGAGTGATATTTTTATATACACTGTATATCCAAAAGAAAGCCTATTCAATCCTTTAATAAATACAACTAGCTCAATGACTATTTACTTAAACATCGCAGCCAACCAAGTTTCTGTTACAGGTACGCTGCTTGGAGCAGAGTTGCATGGGATACACAAATCAATGCAATCCCTTTATTCAATAATGGATGTAACTATCCAGGCAGTCATCGTTAGCCGTGTGACCTAAGTTACTGGGTTGAATCATCCAAAGAAGTCTACCATGTACCCTAACAGGTAGTACAGCCCAGAGAAAAAGATCAGGACAATATTTAAATAGGGGTTAAGTCTAGGTCCATGAAAGCAGCCATGTTGATGTAAAAGATGACTCATATTCAAGGTCTGGGTCAACTTCATCTTGTTAGTATAAGATAAATAAGGGTCTCCATGAAGGAGAACAAGGATACCAGGAGTACACATTTATCATCTCTGCAGATAATAGGTACCAGAGATTAAGGGTTCTAGGTTCACTTCAGTCTCATATACAATCCAAGTAGATCTCCCAATCAAACAGAAAACAACATGGGGATTAATCCCAGTGATAGCAAAGTGTTATCCCCATAATCACCCTTTATTTATACCCAGAGTGTTCATAGCCAGTTAATTGGGATGTTCCAACTTCATGTTTGGCCGCAAGGTGGTTTGGGATCAGGGAGAAGATCTTTCCCTTGATCTTTATTTGTTCAATGAGGGGTGATCAATCCTAAGGGGGTCTAGCTTCAGGTCCCAGATCACCAAATTTACCCCTAGACTTTTATCCAGTGTCAGGGCTCCAGAATTCTCCTGGGTGGCTTTGAAGAGGTGATCTCTTTTAGGTCTGGCTGATATTGGGTTAGCACACTGGCATATTGGGAGAAATAAAGGCCAGCTAATTTTGTCTGAAGCTATGATTTGGACTTGCACCCTATTTGATCCTCTTGTCGGAAATTGCACCATTAATGCTGTTTTGATAGGGCCTTCAAATAGTGATATCTGCAAAGAGTTGGTTGGTTTTGCTTTCAACTTCAGGAATTACTTGCCTTCCTTAAATGGGTCAACATCAATGTCCACCCATTCTGGAATATCCTACCTGTCTTTGACTGATCCTGGTATGAGTTCAACCCAACATGACCCCCTCTGCCACTCTGCCTGCATATTTAGTGATCATTGACCCTTGTCTACTATTTAAGTAGAACCACTTCTTCTAATAAAGCCAAGTTTATTCAAATGTGTGTTGGCTTTGTATTCTTCAAGCTTTTTTCTTTCCTTTTTGTCAAAAGAAAATTTTCTTCTTGTATTCCAGAAAATTAAGGTATGTGCCCTTAATTTTTCCCTGAAGGCTAACCCAAGGCTAGCTTCAAACCTCAAATATTTTGTTATAAAGATTTTCTGCCGTGTCTTCCTGGGTGTTGTACCCAGGAGCCAAACACAACAAAATGGTGCTCACTACAGGGGCTGCCAACCCCTTGGTTACTCTGTTCTCCTGTGCATTCTCTGGTCCTTCTCCCTTTGTTACTGAAGTATCTGAGCCTCCTAAAGGGTTGAGTCCCCCTCTTGAAGAGGATATTACCAACTCCCTACTCCACCTATGGTAATGATGTTGTTGCCCAGGCCTTTGTGAGTCCCCTCCAAGCTTTCTCTCTTGATTATGAGCAAGCTTCTGCCGCTGCGCGCGCTCCCTCCTCCATACTGGTATGGTGGCCATGCATACCATTTCTGGTCTCTGTCCTGGTTACTCTTCTGAGGACCTTTACTCCTTTCTGTTAGATTTTGGCCTCACCCTGCTTTGATAGAATCAACGGAGACCATTGGCAAGCTGTTAAATCAATTAATCCATCCCGCCTTGATCCACCATCAATTAGCATTGGGGTCCCAGAACCAACTCCTGGCTGCTGTGGCTTCCGCTGTAACCAACAACCACGCTCAGAGCATGACTTATCAAGAATGGACGCACAGTCTCTCTGCTTGCATTTCTGATCACTAATGTGATTTGCTGGCTTCCCAAAAGTACCTGATCTCATTGCTAAACCCGCTTCACCCCTCTCTCCCAGAATATATTGGAGATTGGCGGTGCAAGTTAGATGATTGCCATGCTCTTGGTGAGGAAAAATTGAAGCCGCTCCCTTAAACTATTGACAGGACTTCAAGACCTTGGTTGGTGAGCTCAATTGATTCCATGAGCCCCTCCACCCTCAACTCCAGCTAGTTGGGAAAATGTGGACAATTGAGGCCATTACCTACACCAACAATACTGCCTGGACAAGGTCACTCTGGTCAATACCCTACGTCAAGTTCAGACTCATGTTGACAACAAGGTAGCCTCAGTAGAAGTGGCACCACCTGGGCCTTTCCTTGAAACCCCCTCTTCATTTGAGGTTAAGGTCTGGGAGGTCATAGTCAAACTCAAGGTGTAATACCCTAGAATGGCGGGCATCACTTGGAGTATGTATGGTAGCAAATTGGAGAACTGGAAACCCGTCAAGGCGGTGATTATGGGATACACCGTCATCAGCCAACAGAATACCTTGGTGTGTATGTTGAAGCATCCAAAGCTCCTGGCAAAGTAGGTGAGGATGTAGTAAGCAGACATATACATGGCTATGGAGAGTGTCAAATGGGGAGATACCAGAGGCAGCCAGGGTCCAGTGTTTGAAGAGTTAAGCTGGCCAGGGTCGTGGTATGGGTCATAACCTAGTCCTTCTGTGGAGGGGCTGAAGAACTCTGAACTCTGTTGGTAGCCTCCAATCCCAAGGCAAGCTGTGAGTACAGCTGTGAAGATGAGGTGATTCATCTTCACTGGGTTGGAGGGTTGGCAGGGGCTTGATCTGTAAGCTTTAACTGTAGTTGAAGTTGAAAATTTCACTTTATTGAGGGTACTAGTCTCAATAATAGCACAAGCTATTACTGAGAGGAGATCCTTTATTTATAGTGGGCCCCACTTGCAAAGTTTTGCAAATGGGAGTAAAAACAGGAGACTGGAGTCCCCAAAAGTTTGGTCATGGGAATTGGGAATTGGTGTTTGAAGGGATGGCCAAACCCTTGTTCCTGGGCAATCTGTTGGGGTTTTAGACAGTTCTGATTGGGACCAATAATTTCCTCTGGATGGGTGGTCAGGTGGTGATGACAACTCTTGGGTTCAAACACTTCTATTTTTGTTTTGGGGATGCTAGTTTGGTTGGAGTCTAGGCCTAGCTGATTGTTGCCATCTACCTGGTTCTATTGGCTGTAGGTCATGTTATTTTTGTCTCCTGGGGTTATTTTTGGATTGTCCTCATTATTTTTAGAATATTGGTTGGGTTTAAAAATAGGAGTTGGCCCTTCTTTTGGGGCCCCAGAATTATTTTTAGAATTCCCCTCTGTTTCAAGGGGTTTTTCTGATTGACTGGGTGTCATGGTGGGCTTTGGTTGGCTGGGGAGTGGGCCCTGGGACCCGGGTGGGTGGCTGGCAGTTGGCTGGGGGCCGGGAACGGGCAGGTGGCCTGGGGGCAAGCAGCGGGTCCGCTGGGGGAGGGGTGGGCAAGCGGGTGGCCGGCGGGGGACTGGCAGCGGGCCCGCTGGTGCCAGCCTGGGCGAGCGGGAGGCTGGTGGAGGGTGGAGGGTGGCAGGCGCCTGTCCGGATGTTAAATTATTCCGGCTTCCATAAAAATCTGTTTTTCCCAAATTTTGATTTTTCTTTTCCCCTGATAGTGGGGGAAATTCCCTATCAAATTTTACCCCTCCTGTTGAACATTTATCCACTTGATTCCAACATTTTTCCCTAGTTGAAATCTGGTTTATGTCAGGAATATTCCTGACACAAGGCCACCCCTTGACAACAGGCCTCTACTTTCAACCTTCCTCATGTGGAGCCTATGCCTGACCTTTGCATCACCATCTTGACTGATTAAGTAGCCACATTACGAGGCAAGATTGCCTACCTGCAATAACACCTCTTTGACCAAGAAGATTTTTTCTCTGAATCTGATGGTAAAGGAGAGGCTGAGACCACAGGAGGTCCTCACCTATGAGGATCATGGATGCTGCCCTGTGTTACAAAAGTAACAGTTTCAAAGCCCCAGGCAGGAATCAAACCTGCTCCTAGCCACCAGGCGGGACTAGTGGGCGGGGAGATTCACCCGCACCTGGATTTGCTTTGAAAAGCAAAAATCCAGGTGCGGGAACCATTCCTGCCAGGGCGGCAGCTGCAGAGCCCATTATGGGCCCCAAAAGCTACGCCCAAGCCTTGGTGGGTTTAGCTGGGCCTGGGCAGGCTAATTTTAGCTGTCCAGTAAACCCAGTTCAAGCCCATCCTCCATTAAGTAATTTGGGGTCCCCAATTGGGGACCCCTTTTTTAATCAAGTTCCTTGGGCTCAGGGAAGCCTGTCAAGCCAATCCAAAAAAGGTGATCAAATTGGGAAACCTCCCATAACCCCAGAAGCCAAACCTGCCAGAACCAATGGCCAGCCAAGCCAAGATAGACCACCAAAAAGCCAAACAACTGTTCCTAAACCCCAAAAATGACCATGAAGCAGCCAACCAAACAGCAGAGCCTGAAATGCCAAGCCTTTCCACACAATTAGCACCAGAAGAACGCCAGAGGCACTTGCATGTGAGTAAGTATATAAATCAGAAGCACCTGAAAAAGTTCTGTATCATCATCTTTACCAAATAAAGTTTTTATGAACCTTTGGTTCACCAATCTGTTTCCGTACATATTTTTGATACTCTTCCATCTGCATACGCCAAAGCGTCAGTACCCACCACAGGGATAGATAGCCAGACTCCAGTTGAAAAAACCAAAGCCTTTGACTACTATTGCCTGCCTACCGCTCCATTTGGCCCTGTGCATTTCACTGAGTATCCATCAAACCCTGCCCACAAACTCTGGACCTTGGAAGACTTGCAGTGGTACACCCGCCCAAACGCACTCAAGGAACCCTACCAAATTATCTGTGACAGCAAAGCAATAACCATGTACCCTTTGATCTTCAACAGGAAATACAACAATCCTGCTACCTACCTGGTCCCCATGGAACCACCCCTGACACCCAAACCAACCATCTCTGTCAGGGACCCACTTGAGAGGGAGCAAGTTCCCAATCTGGTGGGCCAAGGCCCCTACGTTAAGTCCTTCTATGACCAAACCAATGGGTACTGTGACCATAGCAAGGTGGCCTAAATGGCCCAGATTGTAATACCCTGAAATGGTGGGCACCACTTGGAGTATGTATGGTAGCAAATTGGAGAACTGGAAACCCGTCAAGGCGGTGATTATGGGATACACCGTCATCAGCCAACGGAATACCTTGGTGTGTATGTTGAAGCATCCAAAGCTCCTGGCAAAGTAGGTGAGGATGTAGTAAGCAGACATATACATGGCTATGGAGAGTGTCAAATGGGGAGATACCAGAGGCAGCCAGGGTCCAGTGTTTGAAGAGTTAAGCTGGCCAGGGTCGTGGTATGGGTCATAACCTAGTCCTTCTGTGGAGGGGCTGAAGAACTCTGAACTCTGTTGGTAGCCTCCAATCCCAAGGCAAGCTGTGAGTACAGCTGTGAAGATGAGGTGATTCATCTTCACTGGGTTGGAGGGTTGGCAGGGGCTTGATCTGTAAGCTTTAACTGTAGTTGAAGTTGAAAATTTCACTTTATTGAGGGTACTAGTCTCAATAATAGCACAAGCTATTACTGAGAGGAGATCCTTTATTTATAGTGGGCCCCACTTGCAAAGTTTTGCAAATGGGAGTAAAAACAGGAGACTGGAGTCCCCAAAAGTTTGGTCATGGGAATTGGGAATTGGTGTTTGAAGGGATGGCCAAACCCTTGTTCCTGGGCAATCTGTTGGGGTTTTAGACAGTTCTGATTGGGACCAATAATTTCCTCTGGATGGGTGGTCAGGTGGTGATGACAACTCTTGGGTTCAAACACTTCTATTTTTGTTTTGGGGATGCTAGTTTGGTTGGAGTCTAGGCCTAGCTGATTGTTGCCATCTACCTGGTTCTATTGGCTGTAGGTCATGTTATTTTTGTCTCCTGGGGTTATTTTTGGATTGTCCTCATTATTTTTAGAATATTGGTTGGGTTTAAAAATAGGAGTTGGCCCTTCTTTTGGGGCCCCAGAATTATTTTTAGAATTCCCCTCTGTTTCAAGGGGTTTTTCTGATTGACTGGGTGTCATGGTGGGCTTTGGTTGGCTGGGGAGTGGGCCCTGGGACCCGGGTGGGTGGCTGGCAGTTGGCTGGGGGCCGGGAACGGGCAGGTGGCCTGGGGGCAAGCAGCGGGTCCGCTGGGGGAGGGGGTGGGCAAGCGGGTGGCCGGCGGGGGACTGGCAGCGGGCCCGCTGGTGCCAGCCTGGGCGAGCGGGAGGCTGGTGGAGGGTGGAGGGTGGCAGGCGCCTGTCCGGATGTTAAATTATTCCGGCTTCCATAAAAATCTGTTTTTCCCAAATTTTGATTTTTCTTTTCCCCTGATAGTGGGGGAAATTCCCTATCAAATTTTACCCCTCCTGTTGAACATTTATCCACTTGATTCCAACATTTTTCCCTAGTTGAAATCTGGTTTATGTCAGGAATATTCCTGACACAAGGCCACCCCTTGACAACAGGCCTCTACTTTCAACCTTCCTCATGTGGAGCCTATGCCTGACCTTTGCATCACCATCTTGACTGATTAAGTAGCCACATTACGAGGCAAGATTGCCTACCTGCAATAACACCTCTTTGACCAAGAAGATTTTTTCTCTGAATCTGATGGTAAAGGAGAGGCTGAGACCACAGGAGGTCCTCACCTATGAGGATCATGGATGCTGCCCTGTGTTACAAAAGTAACAGTTTCAAAGCCCCAGGCAGGAATCAAACCTGCTCCTAGCCACCAGGCGGGACTAGTGGGCGGGGAGATTCACCCGCACCTGGATTTGCTTTGAAAAGCAAAAATCCAGGTGCGGGAACCATTCCTGCCAGGGCGGCAGCTGCAGAGCCCATTATGGGCCCCAAAAGCTACGCCCAAGCCTTGGTGGGTTTAGCTGGGCCTGGGCAGGCTAATTTTAGCTGTCCAGTAAACCCAGTTCAAGCCCATCCTCCATTAAGTAATTTGGGGTCCCCAATTGGGGACCCCTTTTTTAATCAAGTTCCTTGGGCTCAGGGAAGCCTGTCAAGCCAATCCAAAAAAGGTGATCAAATTGGGAAACCTCCCATAACCCCAGAAGCCAAACCTGCCAGAACCAATGGCCAGCCAAGCCAAGATAGACCACCAAAAAGCCAAACAACTGTTCCTAAACCCCAAAAATGACCATGAAGCAGCCAACCAAACAGCAGAGCCTGAAATGCCAAGCCTTTCCACACAATTAGCACCAGAAGAACGCCAGAGGCACTTGCATGTGAGTAAGTATATAAATCAGAAGCACCTGAAAAAGTTCTGTATCATCATCTTTACCAAATAAAGTTTTTATGAACCTTTGGTTCACCAATCTGTTTCCGTACATATTTTTGATACTCTTCCATCTGCATACGCCAAAGCGTCAGTACCCACCACAGGGATAGATAGCCAGACTCCAGTTGAAAAAACCAAAGCCTTTGACTACTATTGCCTGCCTACCGCTCCATTTGGCCCTGTGCATTTCACTGAGTATCCATCAAACCCTGCCCACAAACTCTGGACCTTGGAAGACTTGCAGTGGTACACCCGCCCAAACGCACTCAAGGAACCCTACCAAATTATCTGTGACAGCAAAGCAATAACCATGTACCCTTTGATCTTCAACAGGAAATACAACAATCCTGCTACCTACCTGGTCCCCATGGAACCACCCCTGACACCCAAACCAACCATCTCTGTCAGGGACCCACTTGAGAGGGAGCAAGTTCCCAATCTGGTGGGCCAAGGCCCCTACGTTAAGTCCTTCTATGACCAAACCAATGGGTACTGTGACCATAGCAAGGTGGCCTAAATGGCCCAGATTGTAATACCCTGAAATGGTGGGCACCACTTGGAGTATGTATGGTAGCAAATTGGAGAACTGGAAACCCGTCAAGGCGGTGATTATGGGATACACCGTCATCAGCCAACGGAATACCTTGGTGTGTATGTTGAAGCATCCAAAGCTCCTGGCAAAGTAGGTGAGGATGTAGTAAGCAGACATATACATGGCTATGGAGAGTGTCAAATGGGGAGATACCAGAGGCAGCCAGGGTCCAGTGTTTGAAGAGTTAAGCTGGCCAGGGTCGTGGTATGGGTCATAACCTAGTCCTTCTGTGAAGGGGCTGAAGAACTCTGAACTCTGTTGGTAGCCTCCAATCCCAAGGCAAGCTGTGAGTACAGCTGTGAAGATGAGGTGATTCATCTTCACTGGGTTGGAGGGTTGGCAGGGGCTTGATCTGTAAGCTTTAACTGTAGTTGAAGTTGAAAATTTCACTTTATTGAGGGTACTAGTCTCAATAATAGCACAAGCTATTACTGAGAGGAGATCTTTTATTTATAGTGGGCCCCCACTTGCAAAGTTTTGCAAATGGGAGTAAAAACAGGGGACTGGAGTCTCCAAAAGTTTGGTCATGGGAATTGGGAATTGGTGTTTGAAGGGATGGCCAAACCCTTGTTCCTGGCAATCTGTTGGGGTTTTAGACAGTTCTGCTTGGGACCAATAATTTCCTCTGGATGGATGGTCAGGTGGTGATGACAACTCTTGGTTTTAAACACTTATATTTTTGGTTTAGGTGTCAGGATTGACAATTTTTCCCCTCTGGAACTTCAGGCCCAGGAGCAGGAATCAAACCCAGAACCTGGATCCCCCCAGGCCGCTGGGCCAGAGGACCGCAAAACTGACCGCCCGCATTTTTCTGGGATTGAGCCCCTGCGAGCTGATGTTGAAGAAGACAACCCGCCCAGAAAAGTAGATCAAGCTGAGGAAATTATTGCACTAAGCGGAGTGCCAATCACAATACCTAATGGAGGCAACCAGGCAACAACTATTAGCTTCATGAGTTTGAAGTCTTCACTAGCAACCAATCAAGAACCAACCCAAGGAAGAGGCACTGGGCCGCAACCTGGCCCATGACCACAACGCTAGAGCAAGATAATCAGGTAGCTAAATTGGGAGTCACAACCAATGAAAGAACTCCTGGGCTGAGCGCCATTTTGCTGCCTTTAGACCCAAGTCCCCAATTCCCCTGGCCCTGCCTTTCCCAATGCCCTGATGACTCACACAAGAAATGTTAAGTTTGGAGGTGGGGTGCTATATAGACCCAAGGACCCCGCCCTCCAAACTTATTGCCATTTTGAAATAAAGGTTATGTTACTTTGGCTTATACAGCTATTACCGTGTTTTGTATTTGCCGTCTATCAGTTCAGCTCAAGATCTTCTGGTCTGCCTGCCCTGCCGCCTGCAGTATTCCGTCCAGTTGGTGTACCCTTTGGGCCTGTCCATTTCACTGAGTATCCTTTAAAACCCAAGTACAAGGACTACATGCCAGAGAAAATCATTGAACTAGATCCATTGGCCCGCATACAATCCGCTGTCAGATACAACCGCCAAAGCCTGTGGATATTCTCTACACCCAAACTGTTTAGAGGAAAGTTTAACTATCTCCCGGCCTACAATATCTATATGGAACCGCCTGTAACACCCAAACCAATGCCCGCTTCTTCGCCCGACTTACCAACTAACCACACTGGCAAGCTTTTTGATATAGTGTACATCACCCTCACAGGTGTGGTGGACACCATTATACCGGCCGCTGGCCCCTGGTTGTGGGTGGGGAAGTCCGCGTCCTAGCTTCTCAAGTTAGCTTCTATCTTGTGGTGGGCCCTGCCCGCCAGAAACCCAGCCCAAGTTATCCCCAAAAACGACAGGCTGGCCGCCCGAGACTGGATCCCTGACATTGGGGATGCTAGTTTGGTTGGAGTCTAGGCCTAGCTGATTGTTGCCATCCACCTGGTTCTATTGGCTGTAGGTCATGTTATTTTTATCTTCTGAAGTTAATTTTGGCTTTTTCTTTATATTTTTAGAATTTGGTCTGGATTTTGAAACATGAATTTGCCCTTCTTCTTGGGCCCAAGAATTATTCCTAAAATTTTCCCTTGTTTCAAGGGACTTTTCTGATTGGCTGGGTGTCATGGTGGGTTTTGGTTGGCTGAGCAGTGGGCCCTGGGACCTGGGTGGGCAACTGGCAGCCGGCTGGGGCCTGGGGAGCGGGCGAGTGGCCTGGGGGCAAGCGGCGGGTCTGCTGGGTAGGAGTGGGCAAGCGGGTGGCCAGCAGGGCCCGGGTTGGCGGCAGGCTGGGTGCACGGGTGGCAGGCAGGAGCCTGGCTGGCGGGTGGGGGGCTTGCGGGTGGCTGGCTGGGTGCCAGGGGGCTGGCAGAGGGGGCAGGCGCCTGCCCAGATGTTAAATTATTCTGGTTTCCATAAAAATATGTTTTTTCCAAATTTTGATTTTTCTTTTCCCCTGATAGTGGGGGAAATTCCCTATGAAATTTTGCCCCTCCTCTTGGGCATTTCTCTACTTGTTTCCAACATTTTTTCTCAGTAGAAATCTGGTTTATGTCAGGAATATTCCTGACACAGATAGATGAATCTACCCATCATAGAGATGAATTGGCCCAACAGATAGTACCCCACCAAGTATGTCAACAGGTAGAATGATGAATTGGGCCTAACCAACGAAGGTTCAACTGAAGGAGGTGGAGTGAAAGAGCAACCATAGTGGAATTTCCTTCCCCAGTGACCTGAGGGGTACTCAAACCAACCATGAGCCAGGGACTCCTTCTGGTGAGAATTGTCTGGGGAAGAATTATGCCAGTCTGTAGCTGGAGTTGGATTCTCCAAGGCTAACACCACAGGTAAGAAAGATGCTAGAAACCAGAACAGGAAGAAGATTCCCTGCATGGCTTCAAACAGGGGATATATAGGGTAAGTTTAGTTGAGTAGAGTACAAGGAATTCTTTATTGCTGGAACAAGTAATAATGATAAAGATTGCTCACTTAAATACCCCAGAATAGAGGGTGGAACATTTAAGAGGTTCAATGAATAGAAGGGGATTTGACATGAAGTCTTACTGAAACTATGACTGAAAAGATTATCTTTACCACTTGATGTTCTACCTGTAGCTTAATAATATTGCTTATCAATTTTAGAAAACAGAGGTAACAAGAGACAGCCACAAGAACCGCCATACTTAAACGGTGTCTATAACAAAGATGAATGTTAAACAAGTACAGAGCTTGCACCAAAGATAGATAACACAGGTCCCAGAGCGTTGAAGCCAGTTTACGCAGCCAATCAGATGCAAAGCAGTAAGTGACGTTGCATAATTGATTATTAACCTTTTTGAAGTTGTTTTTGAGTTCAAAAGCAAAAACTGAATGACTTGGCTTATAATAAATAAGTATTGTATGTGTTCTGACTGAGTTTTGACTAACACTAACCTTGTGATTAGGGTTCCAGGTTCAAATCACGTCTGGGTCACTCCCAGAGCTATCATAGGTGTCTAATACTTGGTTACTGGCTTCCTTTGTTTTGGTGTTTGATCCCAAGATCTCAATAAAATTTATGTAATCAGGGAAGAATTCCCTGACAATCTCAATCCAACCCACTTCTGATGCCACTGGCCAGAGTAGTCAGTTCCTAGGAGTGCTTTATCTGGCGCTCACAGGGTTGATTGATTCTGCCTTGCCAGCGGCTGGGCCCTGGGCTGTGGCTGGGAAGGCCCTTTCCTACCTGGTAAAGTTAGGTCCCATCATCTGGTGGGCCATGCCAGTACCTAATTTGACTTCTCCCTTGCCTGCTGGAGCTCCACGGTACTCCTGGTATCCTGAAACCCTGGCCTAGAGGGACAATCACACATCAATTGTGCCCTTTTGTTAGATAAACTAGCTTTCATGACAAAAAATGTTGCTGACAGGCAAGATGTTCTGGAACAAGAAGTTCAGAACCTTGCTTGCCTGACCAAGACTATGAATGAGAGGGTCACTCCCTTGGCATTTCAGGCCACAGCTATAGCTACCTGGGTCAATGAGATTGCAGGTACCTTGGCTTTCCAGAAGATGCAAGCTGATGAGCTTGGAACTGTAGCAACAACTTCCAGGGACATTAGAGGGCATAAAAGTTCTACTCTGGACACTTTGGAAGAAAATCTTCATCTTCTATGGGCTAGACAACCTACTGCTGAGTCTGAGTTTGAAGGGAACCCCCATATTAATGTTTTTAATCAGGGTGAAAATAGTCAATCTGCATCTTTTTATATTGATCTCAACTACAAACTCACGTTCAAGTGAATACTTGATCCCAAGTCCTCTACCATTGCTACTTTCTTGACAATCTGCAAGACTTTCATGCAGAGGATTACAGATGATTTTAAGAAAGAGCACATACTTACCTGCTTACACCCCAATTGTCAAGAGGTTGTGGTCCTTGAACTCCTGGCCATAGTTAATTGGGAAGATATGAATCAGCTTCTCATTGAGGAGTTTGGAGGCAACCTCAGCCTAGAGGCTAAGATGGATGCCTTCATGTATATTGCCTTCAAACCTAAGGAAATATTAGCTGATTTTGCTGACTGCTTCTACATTGAAGGTCAGCAACTCATCACCAGTTGCCAACCAACTCCCCAGGAGGTGCATACTGCATGTTTGAATGCACTGAAAGTGAACCAGCTCTTATGTTTACACTTTAAAGCGCATAAGGCGTCTCTCACGTCTATGAAGAGCATCAAGAACCTCCTGAAAGATATACATCTGACACATGGAGGAACTGTGGTCCACAAGAATAAGGCTAACAACTCTTGCACTACTTTTTGTACCTCCTGCGTCATGACCCTAGGCTCTAATGGACAACCCAAGCAACAAGGTTGTCATAATTACAGTCAGATTGGACAACATGTGTGGTCCTTCACTATTCTGTGTGTAGAAGGATATGACTCTAAGGAATATTGCGGGAAAAGAGAGGTTAACTTAAAGGCAGAGATGCTCTCTGCTGACCAATCTCCCCCGTCTTCTCCTGATTCTCTCTCTGACAAAGAATCACCCTCTTTGTCTGGCCCTACCATCCTTCATCTATTCCATGATCTCTTGAGCAATTCTGAGCCCAAAGACTCTGACTATGATGAATCATATGGTTATGGTTACTCTATGCTGACTGTCCCTGAGACTGTGCATGTTCCATATAAGCTTTGCATAGAAAAGACCACTACCACAACTCACCCACCTCCTGCTGATGCTAAGGTCATGGTGGCTTTTCCTTATCTAGCTCAAGCTCACCAACTCCCGTCTTAGTGGACTCCTTGGAGGAAGCCACTGAGCTTGCTGAGGCCCTCTTCCATAAAGTTACTGTGTCTCTACCTTTTCAAACTGTATAAAGAAAATTCCTGCCTTGAAATACATGTTAGAAAAATGGGTTTAGGGACTGGAAGTATAAATCCACTGCCACCTTTGGCCTTGGATTGAACCGTTTTCCCCTGCCACACCAAAAAAGGCCCAAAATTGCAGCCCAGACACTCAACTCTCTAGGCAATTTAGCTCATACTATTGGCAAGAGATTTGTCCTGGCCTACCCTGCAGACCTCATGGCTCTGGTTGTTCCCTCCTGGGAAGAAACACTAATTGATTGTTGTAACTGTGCTGTTTTAGCAGAGTTACAAGGGGAAAATATTTGGAAACTAGATAATAATCTTTATTGTGAGATAGTGATTATATAGTCAATGTGAATCAAGGATAACAGGAACATAATTGCTGATCACACGGTTGGATGGAAGAGGGGGGTGGCTTGATCCTGATAATGAGTCAAGCGCCAAAACAAGGTATTCACCATAAAGGATCATCATCTGTTCATGTTGTTGGATTTGGAAATTCAAGTTGACTTCCTAGTTTGGCTTCAAGTGACTGGATAATTGGATTGCAGATCACAAACCTGCTTGGTTGGAACCTTGCTGGCAGGTTGAACCTGCGGTTTTGACATGATTTGAACTATTTACTGGTTTGGTGTTGTCCTCTCTTATTAACAATCAGAAACACCCAATCAAAAAACGCCACATCAATAACCATAAAGTCAATTAAATCTGAAATGGATGGGATGCCTTCCAACCAATCAGGTAAAGCCACAGAAATTACCTTGAAACCCTCCAGTCTCTCTGGCCCTGACCTGCAAAATTTATCCCCCACCCAATCAGATTCAATCCCTGCAGTCATGTGATTCCTTTCCCTTGCAGCACACTCCTTTTACACAGCAAGGGACTTTCAGTCCCCTGCTTGTCTATTGTCAAATCTATTAAAGTTTGGAATTTTGTTGCACTTTATTTTAAATATTTTGGTTGACTGGAACTCTGTTTCTAGTTCCTATCATCTAAAAATTAAAGTGTTAGTGGTTTCCTTAACGCTTACCTTAAACTCTCCTGTTTCAAACCCAGGAACTCTCCTGGACTCTTCAGAAGAGGCCTCAGCATATAGTTGCTACCTTCTTTCACTTTTGCTTTTAAAAATAGCTTTTGAACTTAAAATTATATTTAAATTTCAATATAATTCATATTATTATTTTGAATTTTCATTAAATTTACTGTTTACAAACCCGTTTTTGCCTTTTTGTGAGATCCAAGGCCCCCAAGACTACGCCCAAGCTCTCCAAACCCGCTCAGTTGTTTACTTTGCCCTTCTGCTTGTGGCTGCCCTTGTGATTTATTTTTTATTGCTTGCCAGTTAAAAAACTTTAACTATCTTCTCCAAATTTTGAGGAGATTTCAACCATGATACTCCCTGTTCTAAAATTTGTTGCATTTTCCTTGGCCCTGTTTCTGTTACTTCTTTGGTCAACTTCACCAGACTTATGGTCAAAAATCACTTCTTCTGCTTGGCTTGTGGGTGACAACCCTTCTAGCCTTCTGAATTTCTCTAGTTGTCTCCTCCTCTCTGGAGAGGCTGTGGTGAAAAGTTTGACATGCAATGACCTGGATTTGGATGCTGTTGATTATATATTGTCCTCCTCTGAGGGAGAGAAAATGTCAATGCCTCCCCTTCCCAGCTGGGAAGAGAGTGATTTGGTCCCCCTTGAGGTGCCCCCTCCCACTCCATATTGTGCCCTGTGGTTGATCACTGGTCTTGTGTTTATGGGATTGAACTCCTATTTCCCTCAACTGTCCCCAGTGTCCTCCCTCCGGTCCCCCCTTAGAGCGGCCATCCCAGTCCTCCACTGGTTGGCATCCTGGTGGTTTGTTTCACTGGGATGGGAGCCAAACTTAGTTAATTTAGCACCCCTTTCTCACAGGAAGCCACATGAGATGTCCTGGCCGCCCTATCCCCTTTTGGAAAGGATATCACTTGAGTAGAAGTGTCCATTCAGAAGGTTAAAATTAAGGACATCTTAGACACAGGTTCTTATGTCAACGTTGTATCCTTCAAGACAATAAAGAAGCTTGAGCTAGCTCCTGATCTCAACTATACTCAGTCTTATGTGTCGCAGCCCATACCAGAGTCTGGCTGGACTCCCACAGGTGAGGCAGGCCAGGCCTGAAAGGCCATATACATAATTGGTGCTATTCTGACTAGGTAATTTACTACAGTAGCTAGGGGACACCACCTTTCAGTATGGGACAATACCTGATTGGCCAGCCCCAATACTGTGATATAAACAAACCCCAACTTGCTGAAATCCTGGGCAGGGAGCACATTGGGCAGGGGGGAGTAATAGGAATCTCCTTCATAGCAGGTGGGAGATCCAGGTGATAGGGATGAAAGAACTCCAAGTCAAGGGCGTGAAGTGGCTTAACCAAGGTGACAGGAGCAGAAACAGGAGGGAATAGATAGGTGCAGTTGTATTGTGTAGTGGATTCACAAATAGATGCAAACAGAATAATTATATTGGTGCAAAAATAGATAATTCCTGCAAGAAAATAATGGGTCCTGGACATAAAGTTGTTTATTTTATGATGTCAACAGGGAGGAGGGCTTTTCCTCCTCATTACTCATACTTACTGATGAATACTTAGCCTTTTGTGCCACCAGAGGCCTGGTGGCATCATTTTCAGTGATACTTGCAAATTGGTTTGTAAATTGCATACTAAGACCTGGGGATGGAAAGGCATTGGCTGGGATATCATGAACCTTGGTTTGGCTGCAGCATGCCAAGGTGCCACAGCTATTATTAGAACCAGCAAGCAATTGAGCGCGCAATTGAGCAATAAAACAATCACCCTCCCAATTTACCATTTCCTGATAGTAAATTGACCCAGATTTGTATTTAGACTCAATTCCAGGGTTTTGAGGTTTGTGGGCCTCTCAAATCCCAGGCCATTTGTTATTTGAAAGGGGGTTTTCTCTCTGGAAGGCAGTTGGTAAGGTTTTTCACCCAGTTGGTTGTATTATTTCCAGAGAGGCTAGTTGATTGTCCAGGGCATTCTGGGCCCTGACACACAAGCAAATGGGAGAGTAAAAAGACTAAATGGCTCCATAGTAGAAACCCTCATTAAGCTATCTGCCAACAATGCAAAAGCCTGGGTCAACATGCTACCAACAGCACTCATGGTGTGCAGAACACGAGTTAACCACAATACAGGCAAAAGCCTGTATGAAATTGTCTATGGGCATAAGCCCAAAATTGTTAGCAATACATCATGACCATGTTTAACTCTGCTCAAGAAAGTGCCAGACAATAGTGATCCTGTTGTACAGCGCGCCAGGAAGGACCAAGAGGACAAGAAAAAGGAAAGAGTTTGATAGAAGCAATCCCGCTACAACAAGAATGCTTCCAAGTTGGGGATAAGATCTGGGCTGTTAACCACAACATGCACAAGTTGGATCCAGGATTACAAGGACCAGGGATTTTCATGGAAGTCAAGCCAAATAACACCTATCTCAGCAAAGGCATTGACGCTCAAACAGAACTCAAGTGTATGCACCATGACCAACTCTGCCTGTGCAAAGCAAGAACAACACAACATAATCCCCAACTTCCTGTACCCAACAAAAACTGGATCAATACCAAGCCCAAATCACTTACACTCTCAAGAAAATTCCCAAGGCTTCACCTTCCAGCATCCCAGGGGAAGATGTTGCAACATTTACAATTACTCACTCTCAGGAAACTAATTTCCTGAGTGACTCACCAAATGATTCCCTGACTAATCAACAAGTTGGTGATGCTCTTATGAATTGCCTATCTAATATTATGATCAAACCCTTTGAAACCTAAATAGAACAATTACTTGGATAAGACCCATGACTACCATGACGTACATGGGCAGTATGTGGCTTCCCATGATAATATATAATACCCTGTATTCATATCAAATAAAGTATCATTCTCTTCTTAATTTTACTCTTTATCTTGTTTTATATACTTCCCAGAAGTATATACCTGGCAGTTTCTTGTGGCAACCTCTGCCAAGTGAAATTTTTATAAATTTTAGTATCAAAAAGCCACCAAAGGCCTCCAATTTTTCAGGAAAATCTAAAAATGATACCCCACGTGGCTAAGTTTGTGGTGTTTTCTCTGGACCTGGTTCTGCTGTTAATCTGGACTACCTCCCCCAACCTCTGGACCTGGATTTCTTTCTCAGCGCGTGTTGTGGGTGACAACCTTTCTAGAATCCTCCCCTTTTCAAAGGGCCTTCTCTCCTCTGGGGAGACTCTTGTCAAAAGCCCCACGTGTGACAATCTGGTACTATATTCTTCTGACCTTGATCTGGACACCCCCTTGATTGTGAAACCCTTGGCTTCTCCTCCTCCCCCCTCAGAAAGCGAAGTACCCAGGTCCCCATCCAGTACCCCTGGTGTGGAGCGTGTTTCCTCACACACCCCTTGGTTGCTTGTTAGCCTAACATGAATGGGTTTGAATGCCTACTTCCCTCAGCTATCTCCTGTATCCTCTTTATGGTCCCCATTTAGAGCGGCAATTCCAGTGGTTCACTGGATAGTATCCTAGTGGTTTGTTCCGCCGGGGTGAGAGCCGAACTTAGTTGGTTTAGCCCCCCCTCTCACAGTCACCACAGCAATCTAACTGTCACTCCAACTATTCAGTTTGGGCCAGCTTTGGTTGGCTGCTAGGGGGATCAATAATATGCTTTGATCTGTGGAGAATGGTTCACCTGTGTGTGTCTCCCCCAGATCAACTTCCTTGCTCTTAGTCAATAGGGTAAATTAGTGGCAAATATTTCTGACCTTCCTAAATCACTCATGAGTTTCAATACTTTGGTATAATCTATAAAGGTGGGTGATGGGGATAAATTAGAAGGAATGGTGCTTTTATTGCAAAAACTTTGTACTGGTATAGCCTATTGTTGCAACCAAGTTTCCAGACTTGCCCACAAATGTATCTTACAATAAACAGGGGGCACTTGATGAGTTGCCCCTTGACGTGTCTAATGACATGGATCAATCTGATGACAGCGTCAAATTTCAGGCACTTTTTCCTAATTAGGAGTGCTACCAATTTGACCTGCTGATTCCCGCACAAGTTATTCCTCGGCTCTGAACCTTACATGGAACCTGCCGCCATGCCACCCCCTTGTGGTCCGGTGGCTTTCCCCATATGGTATATTAATCACAGTATTCTATAATAAACAACATCTTATTCTATTCATTCTCATTCTTTCTATTGGACTGTTGTCTTCCCCAAATCAAATACTGAATCCTCATTGGTTCAGTTGCAACACTATTTTGATATCTGGGGGATCCATGTAGACTTGGGTACTTTAAAGGATCTTTTGAAAGCCAATGTCTCGTCCTTCTAAAGGTTGATCCTGGTACGGATGGAAATCTCTTGGTGGGTTGGTTCTCAGGTAAACCATGTGCAGAGAGGAAAATGGATATATCATAGCACGAAGCTTTTGATTGGAAAGGTCGTCAATAAACTTTGCATGCAGGCCAATTAAAATAGGTCAATTGGTAGTTTGGCTCTGGAATTAAGCTGATTTTTAGTCAATTTTAGAGTTGGGAGCCACTAATTATTGGAATTATGGGCTGGGATGAATTCTGAAGGCGATGAACAAAGCCATGAATGATGTTTATTCTATGAAGGGTTATCTGGGGATTTTAAGTAGATTTGGGGAATAAATGTTCATTGATGTTTAGAAATAGTATTGGTTTATATTGATTCTTTTGGTAGACAGCGTGGCTATGGTTAGAATTAAATAATTTATTCAAAATATTCTCAAAGACTAACATGTTCGATTATGGAATGTCAAGCCTCAGATGGCTGAGCAATAGTAGAATTTATACTGGGACGGATCTGCAAAGCCTATTGAGGAATTACACAAGACTATGACAGGAGGGCTGATGTGCTGGAATCTTTGCATTATCAAACATTTAGTCGTTGAATCGAGTATCGAATATATTCTACTCTATCATTCGATTACCAGGTCCACTTGAGTACCAAGAAAAGATGACGTTCATATAAAATCGTTATCCAAGCATAGCCCAAATCCGCGTAAACTTGGTTCCTCGCCCAGTATATTTGAATCCCGCAACTGTGTTTCAAGTCCCATTTTATTCTTGTGTAGCAACCTATCTTCAAGTATTTCTCGGCATCTCTGTTGACTGCTTCTTTTTTATTTGTAAAGAATCATTTACTTGTACTTTGACCTAAAATGCTTCCCGCTAAACAAAACAAGATTGACCTTAGTGTAAGAATATTTTATATGCAGTGTATAACTTGTCATCCAGAAACTCTCAGAAGAAGAGCTTAAAGCCTTCCGCATGTACGGCAAATTGCCTTCAAACAAAAATGTTTTGGTACCGAAATTTAAGGTAAGACTTTTCCCCTACGTGTATTTATTCTGAAATAGGAAAGAAAATATTTTGATTCAGGTGACTACGCCATGCAGAAGGCTGGGAAATCTACCCTACCAGTCGGTATAGAGCACCCTTCCCCCGAGTCTATTCCGCACTCAAGTCCTACTAATGCAGCCAATGCCCTTTCTACACCGGCCAAGGAGTCCATATCAGTTGTTAAGTCAGGTGAAAGCAAAATAGCTAACATTGCTTCCGCTTTACCCCCATCTTCAAAGAACTAAGGCGTACTTCTTTTCTATCGCTCTATTCGATCTTGTCCTTCTTTTAAGGCGGGTTTTCTATTCCCTAGTGACTCCTCCTTCCGAATGTCCCCAACTGACCTGTAAGGTAGAAATTACTTGCATGTTCCTTTCCTTGTTTACCTTTCAAAGGTACCGTAAATTTAACTTACGCTACATCTTTTTAAAGGCTTAAAAACAGTTGCAACCCCCATTAAAGACACCTCACTTTAAGCAATCCAAAGAGTTGGCTGCGGGTGTTTTTAGTTTAAAGCTATGCTTTGTAGCCTTTTTTCTTATTTAGCTGCACTTGGCTTAGGTTGAAGTAGGTTGTCAAAGTGCAAGGGTAGATCTTTAAAATACTTTAGGTTTAAATATTAATATATTATCAATACTTGAGTAAATATTTTTGTGTTTATCCGTTCATAGCTCATTATTTGGGGCTGTAAATCCCAGCTAGCATGGTCCATTTTAACTATTAATATATATCAATCTATTTACAGAGATTTCAGCTCAATATTAGGCATTTCTAAGTCACCTTTATATTTGACCGTTCCTGTGGTTAATCTATTACCAAGAATCAGTTTAAGGCTTCATCTACCAGAGGCTTTTTGTTAGACTTATCTTGATGCTAAAGCCGAGTTCTACGGGTTAACAAGCAAGCTAAGCTTTCAGCACTTACAGGTTGAATTTCTGCCGTGTAAAATTATCAGCAATGATGATAGGCAGCTTCAACTTGCAAGGCCGACTGATCACCACATTTCAAATCACCCGCTTTCATGAACGTTTATTTCAAAACAGACTTTTGCCAAGGTTTGCTCTTCACGTCTATAAATGTTTTTGAAATACCCCTTTAAGCTCCCAATCTGAAAATGAGCTCAGGATCCTCCCCTGACGATTAAACTTTATAAGCCCAGCAAAGTGATATGATTCGTTTTAAATCGGACATATCGTGCACCTTGGATGTACCAAGTTTGAATGTGAATTTTAATCTCTCTCGATATGTTTTGAATATACATTTCGAATAAACAATGTCAGGCATGAGCATAACCAGGAGAGATGGCAATGTCAGAGAGCTATCCATAAAGACTTAAAGGCCTAGCCCGTACAGCTAACATGGGACCATCTAATTATAAGTGCCAAAGCTATCTTAAACACCAAAGCATCTTTAGGTAAACAACCAAGGTAAAAGGAGGGGGATGAGTTCCTCCAAAATTATGGTGAAGCTAGAAGCTCAGATCTATCAAGATCAAACGATATTAAAGGTTTGGAGCAAGGATAGATCATTTGAAATAAAAGTATAACTTAAGTCAAAGTAGTCTATAGGGAACTTTACCAAAATAACCATGATTTATCTTCTCTAGAAAATTTCTTCATGAAATGAAGCTAATGATACATGTTTCTATCGTGCTTGAACGTATTTAAGGGTGCCTGGATAAGTAGTCTAATGGCTAACTGAAGCTTATAGATATACTTTCTCAGAACTTATGGATACATCAAGTGACAGAACTATCACACGGATCGGTCATATCGGGTGATAAACTCTGGTTTATCCACCTGTCCCATGTTAGATTGTGTCTAGGGCTGTGGCAGATTAAGAACGCGACGATTACGGGATTTCCTATAATCGTCGCATCCAAGCCGTCTTATTTCGCAATATAGATTCCCCATGTCAGGGGAATCCGATTTTTTTAAAAGGTTTAAGGCGGCTTTCTTTTTCCTGGAAGGGCCAGGTTTGATATATATTTTCAATAATCTTTTATTTTTGAACCAAGTTAGAATTCAAACTCTTAAATCTTTATAATGTTAAAATTTGGTAGAAGAAAATATAATTTTTGTTTTAAACTTTTTTTCAGTGGATTTGTACGGCTATGATTCCAGAAAAATTGTAGCCAGGACAATTTTCCAGAATCGTTTCCAGATCTGAGACAGATAGCTGCTTGCTAAAGCAGCCATCGTTTCAGATCCACCACAGCCCTAACTGTGCCTAATAAATCAATGACAAGCTCCCACACAAACCAATATGAGAAGCACTTTGAAGTCAGATATCACAAGTTATTTTTCAGACAGCTGCTGCCAACCAAAAATGCATTCTAGTTATACTTGACATGCATGGGTTTTCTTGGCTCATTATGTTGAGATGTGCCATAGATGATACCAAGCCCAAGGCTTTTAAAAGTCGAGGCTCATTTAAAACATTAAATAAATGGAACATAAAATGCAATAGGGGGCTGAAATATTTAACCAAACTTCATATAAATCCCTTAAGGGTGTTGAAACAGCAGGCTCAACCCGCCAGCAAGGTTCCAAGTAAGCAGGTTTGTGACCTGCAATCTGATTATCCAGTCACTTGAAGCCAAACTAGGAAGTCAACTCAAATTTCCAAATCCAACAACATGAACAGATGATGATCCTTTATGGTGAATACCTTGTTTTGGCACTTGACTCATTATCAGGATCAAGCCACCCCCCTCTTCCATCCAACCGTGTGATCAACACAATCATGTTCCTGTTATCCATGACTCACAATAACTATATAATCATTATCTCTCAATAAAGAATATTATCTAGTTTCCAAATATTTTCCCCTTGTAACTCTGCTAAAACAGCACAGTTACAACATTGGTAGCAGAAGTAGGGTTTCCATCCTACTCTTCCCTTCAAAATTCCATCTGTTGCCTGTACTTGCTGCGGTCAACAAGTCCTGGTAGAATCATGTCTGGCCTCCCACTAGACTGGGCACTGTACACGCCTGGTACCATAATACCTGATGGCTTTGTCCTGTACCAGAACATGGTAATTCCACTCTCCGCTTTCAACGCCCTGTTGGCACAAGGGTTCTTATAAACTGTCAGGGCCCAGAATGGGCCAGACAAACCCCTATGTTGCATAGGTTCAACGCCTGCAATTGAGCAATCACACGACCAAACAATTGCGTTGTTGATCACACAGATTAACCAAAAGGAAACTTTAATTTCAAGTGGGGAATTTACCCTGGTCAAGATCAGCCCTAGGGGCATTTGGAAACCACTCCAAAGCCAGGTGAAAAAGATTTTAATTGGCCTGCACCCCCTAAAACCTAGGAATGGGGACTTGGGTTGCCAAATGGCCCAAAATTCCCCTACCAGCTTCCCCAGGGCAAAAATAATGAAAGTATCCATCTAACTGACATATCAGGAGTCACCAATGGAACCCAACTTGAGAATAATTCATTGACAGCTAATAAGGAGTTGCCAGTAAGTCCAATTGCAGTTTTCCAGCAGGATATAGCTGAGAACACTGGCATTCTCTTTCCTTGTTGACATCTTTGTTTAATAAACTTTTTTGGTTAATTCACACTGAGTATTTATACTTTGCAGGGGTTTATTATATTATCACAAACTTTATACAGCCGGTGCTTTCAAACAGAGATTACCTGCCATGAATGACATTTCAATACCTGTATTGAAAACCCAAGAGTTGAACCCCAGTCCTCTGAAGGCGGATTGGCCCCCCAGGATGGTCCAGGACCCACCAACCCGTTAAGTCACAGACTCAAATTGTTAAGTTACCCCACGGCCTGCTGGCTTAATAATGAGGATTCCCTGAATGGTTGCCAGATTGCCACCAAACTGGTGCCACTGGAGGCTCTTACCTAAGCAGGAGACATGACCTGCCTAAAGGAGGTTGGAAAAAGACCTACTACTAGCCCTGCCAACAAATACCAGCTTTTGCCAGTCTCCAGTCCAGAAAGAGTATTGCAATTGGCCAGCTCAGGTGACATGGTGAACAACAGTGACAAAAAAGCATCACCACTTCTGTTTTCCAGAGCCAGCCCAACCAAGACCCGCCAAACTGGTGCCACTGAGGGCCCAGACCTACACAGAAGTCATAGCTTGGACAAGACCCACTAATAGCCCTGCTGTTGGAAATTGCGTCATTAATGCTATTTTGATATGGCCTTCAAATAATGATAAATGCAAAGATTTGACTGGTTTTGCTTTTGAGTTCGGGAATTCCTTGCTTTCCATAAATGGGTCTGTTCCAATATCCACCCATGCTGGAATACCATACCTTCCCTTTTCTGATCCTGGTATGACCCCATCCCAACGTGACCCCTTCTGCCACTCTGTCTGCCTAATGAGTGATCACTGTCCCTTGTCTACTATTTAAGTAGAATCATTTCACCTAATAAAGACAAGTTTATCCACATTTGCATTGGCTTTAATAATCTTCAAGCTTTTTCCTGTCCTTTTTGCCAAAAGGACTTTCTCATCTTGTATTCCAGGAAATTAAGGTACATGCCCTTAATTTTGCCCTGAAGGCTAACCCAAGGCTAGCTTTGAACCTCAAATCTTTTGTTATAAAGATTTCCTGTTGTATCCTTCTGGATGTTGTCCCCAGGAGCCAAACACAACACCTGCCAATAAGCACCAACTGCTGCCAGTCCCCAGTCCAGAAAGGGGAATGTAATTAGCCTGCTCAGGTAACATGGTGAACCACAGTGGCAAAATTAAGCATTGCCACTTATTTTTTCCAGAGCTTACCCAATCAGGACCTGCTGCCCTCAAGACCCTAAGCCAAGATCCATACCATGCCAGAAAACCGCCCATGAACCTGAAGCCCACAAAAAGCAAAGAAGCAAAATAACATGTTGTAAGAACGCTGGCAGTGTGGTATGACCACATTGTCATTTTTAATAATAAAATGTTTTATGAACCTTTGGTCTGAACAAATCTTGCCTTATCTAGTCTTAGTGATTATCTATCTTAACCCCAGCCAAGTAAACTATCAGGCAACCGCCCTCTCTGGAGACCAACCTGCCAAACTGCCCCAGGCACTATACTGTCCCCCAGGAGCCCCCTTTGAACCTGTGAATTTTACTGAATACCCTCCAAACCCCACCTATGCTGAGTTCAACTTGGAAAACATACTCCTTGCCAACCCTCTGGCAAGAACTAGAGAGACCAAAACCATAGGTTGAGAAGGAAAGTGGTACATTAGGCCGCCCAGATTGTTCAAAGACAAACACAATTACCTACCTGCCTACTTTGTCCTCATGATTCCGCTCTTAACCCCAAGACCAGACCACCCAATGAAACTTGCTGCTGTAACAGAGACCACCTCTACCCAACTGTTTGGAATACTCTATATCACTTTGACAGAATTGGTGGATTCCATGGTCTCTAACTCTGGACCCTGGTCCTTACTCAGGCAATCAATATATTACATATAAAGTTACACCCATACTATGGTGAGCTTTATCTGCTGGCGCTGCTGCACTCTGTCCTAAGTTGCCTAATGCCTCTACCTATGCCTGGCTTCCTGACAGTACCTCCAGTAATAACACCAGCACTGGGAAACAGAGCAACTTTTTGCTGCCTCCAACAAACCACCACCAGCCTTTACCCCATCTGCTAGAATGCTGGACCAAGAAATAATTTCTGCTCCTGCACCACACTTCTCCTTTTCTGGTGTTCCTCTGCTCTACCAACTTGCCCAGCCAAGCCTGACCATGAGCACCGCCACATGTCAGGATACCAGGAGTACTGTGGAGCTCCAGCAGGCAAGGGAGAAGTTGAAGCAGGTACTAACATGGCCCATCAGATGATGGGACCTAACTTTACCAGGTAGGAAAGGGCCTTCCCAGCCACAGCCCAAGGCCCAGCTGCTGGAAAGGCGGAGTCAATCAATCCTGTGAGTATGAGGTAAAGCACTCCCATAAATTGACTACTCTGGCCAGTGGCATCAGTTGTGGGTGGGATTGAGATGGTTGGCTTAGGTGTTGGGGGTGGTTTCATTGGGACCAAGTAGGCAGTAGGATTATTGTATTTCCCATTGAATATTAATGGGTATATAGTGACTTCTCTGCCGTCACGGACAATTTGGTAGGGTTCCTTGGGTGTGTTTGGGCAGGTGTACTACTGCAAGTCTTCCAAGGTCCAGGGTTTGTGATCAGGATTTGGGGGATACTTAGTGAAATGCACAGGGCCAAATGGAGCATTGGGTGGATGGTAGTAGTCAAAGGCTTTGGTTTTGTCAACTGGAGTCTGGCTATCTATCCCAGTGGATGGGTGCTGACGCTTGGGTGTATGCAGATGGAAGAGTATCAAAAATATGTATGTAAAAAGATTGGTGAACCAAAGGTTCATAACAACTTTATTTGTTAAAGATGACAATACAGAACTTTTTCAGATGCTTCTGATTTATATACTTATTCACATGTAAGTGCCTCTGGGCATTTTTCTGGTGCTATCTGGGTGAAAAGACTTGAAATCTCATATTCTGCTGTTTGGTTGGCTGCTTAATGGTCATTTTTGGGATTTTCAGGAACAGTTGTTTGGCTTTTTGGTGGTCCATCTTTGTCAGGATTCTCCTTTCTATTTTTGCTGCTAGGTTTTTTTTACTTGGACTCCATTATCTTATTTTGAGGAATTGGGTTATTATTGGCTCATTTCTTTCAGAAAAAATTCCTTATTTTATTCTTCCTTGATTGGCAACTTTCTTTCTATTCCTTACGGTTAGTATTGAGTTCAAAGCTTACCTTGTTTCCGTTCTGGCTGGGTTTCAAACCTCGGATCTATGTTGTTAGTAATAATAATTCAATCTGAAAACTGAATACCTTTTTTATCACTTCCCGCTTACGCCAGCATCCTCAGACTAGGTTTTTCCCGCTCTTCTGATTTTTGCTCTTGCTCTAAACCTCCTGCCAAGCACCAATGCTCTTCCGTTGTCTCCTTTACGTCAGGATCTAACCTTTTAAGTTTAAACCACAGGAAACATGTGTTTCTGCGGTTGTTTTCTTCCACCAATTTTTTATAACCAATTTTGGTTAAAGTTTCTCACCTCAATTCTGCACCTCAATACCAAGTAATAAAAGGCTTGGTTTTCCAATCTCAACAGTAAATTGAGATTGTTTGACTTGCACCTCAAAAAAGGAACTTGTTAGATTTTGTGGCTTGTGTTTTCTTTTTTTAACTTAGTTAACTTATTTCTTTTCCTTCTTCATTCTTATGATTCCATTTGACTTTCTATTTCATCAGTTAGGTAGTTTCTATAATAATACACACAATCTGATTATTGATAGTTTTAACCCTCCAACTAGTGGTGAGCAATTCCCTGACTTAGAAATTGACTTTTTGACCAAATCCTCAGTCATTAAGACTGGGTTCTATTTTATTTTCTTAGGATTAATCAACCGCCTCAGTCCTTATTTTACATCTTATAAGCTTCTAGGAGCCCTAGTCCAGTTGTTACTACAAACTTTACCTACCTTTTTATATTTGACCAACTTAAATATCAACAGTATTAAAGCTTTAGTCTATAACCACCTTCCCCAAACTATGAGACCTTACAATCTTGGCTTGGCTGGTCATTGGTTCTGGCAGGTTTGGCTTCTGGGGTTATGGGAGTTTCCCCAATTTGATCACCTTTTTTGGACTGGCTTGACAGGCTTTCCTGAGGCCAAGGAATTTGATTAAAAAAGGGGTCCCCAATTTGGGGTCCCCAATTGGGGACCCCAAATTACTTAATGGAGGGTGGGCTTGAACTGGGTTTACTGGGCAGCTAAAAATAGCCTGCCCAGGCCCAGCCAAACCCACCAAGGCTAGGGCATAGCTTTTGGTGCCCAGAACAGGCCCCACAGCTACCACCAGGGCAGTAATGGTTCCCGCACCTGGATTTTCTTTGAAAAGCAAAAATCCAGGTGCAGGTGAATCTTCCCCGCCCGCTAGCCCCGCCTGGTGGCTAGGAGCGGGTTTGATTCCCGCCCAGGGCTTTGAACATGTTACTTTTGCAACACCATCCCCTTTTAAACCGGACTTGGCTTTCTTCTTCTCCCAATACTGGCAAACAGCATTGGCTGCGTTGGTAAGATTGTCAGCTGGTTCCCAGGTGCTTTCCTTGGGCAGGTATCCTAGCCACTTGACGTAGTACTGTGGCTTGCAGTAGTGGGTACGGTTGCCATGTATATACTCTACTTTGTGTTCAAGGGATCTCCCTACCAGGATGGGAGGAGGGGCAGTCTTCAGTTTCTAGTAAGGCAGGGAAGTTCTGTCCTTTTTGAACAGCAAGGATTGGTGGAATAAATCATGTATTTTCCAGGTGTTGGGTAACTTCAGACAATAAGCTACTTTGCCAACTAGGCACATGATCTGGTAGGGGCTGCTTTTTTGGTGAGCTAACTTCCGTCATGGGACATTTAGGGTTATGCTCCTTGAGTCTAGATAGACCTTGCCCCTAATCTCTAGTGGCTTTCCAGGGGTTCGCTTTTTGTCAGAAAAGGCTTTGTAGGTCTGTACTGTGCGGGTTAGGTTTTGGGAGCAGGTCATCTGGGTTTTGTGGATGTGTTTCATCCAGGTTCTACCTGCTTTGTTAGACTCCTGGCTTCCAATCTTGGGGTCCCAAGTGGGATCAAATCCGTAATTGGCTTTGAAGGGAGACATCCTGGTGGCTGCGTGATCTTTGCTATTGTACACGTACTGGGCTGTGGACAATAGGTCTGCCCAGTTGTCTTGATTGGCGTTTGCATAGCATTGGAGGTACTGTTCTAAAATCTGGTTTACCTGTGATAAGGAGCGCCTTTTGGGGAAGCTTCAAATATAGAATTAGGAGAGAAGAGAAGTATCTTTTATTAGATAATATTTTAGACTTATATAAATTGGGCTATGGCGGAGGTTTAGTCGGATCAAACATAGGGGTTAGTCATGTGTGAGATGGGTTTGAGCCACTGGATACTTGGATTGTCATGTGATATTGCTTGGTTACCATTCTTGATAGGCTGAACTGTATATTGGAAGGGCACCAAATCAGGCAATGTCTGGATGTTAAGCAGGTTTGCAGTAGCCAGAATGCCTGTACATCCAGACCCTTGACACCCCCCTTAAGGGGTTACTCTGGTGCATCAAGAGGGGGCTTTGTTTTCACGGCTTCCGCCTGATGCTCCTGGAACTGTTTACTAGTTGGAACCAGTCTGGTCGAGTGTTCTCCTTTACTAAGGCAGAGACAGGTTCTGTGGTATTTCTTGACAATTGGGGTTTTGGCACCTTGGAATTTTACTAGATAGGTGTTGTGATCTGGTCTGTACTTGATGATTCTTCCTGGTCCCCTATGTACTGAGTCTAGTTTCTTTCTGTTGCCAGCTAGAACCCAGACGGGGGAGTTGATGGGAAGTGGTTCCTCTGTGGAGGTTACCTTTTGTGTTTTGAGCCTCTTTATTTCTGCTGTTTTAGCTTTGAGGCGGATGTGTTGTAGATTTAGTACTTGTTCTACTGTGGGGGGTTTCCCCAGAGGGATCTTTATGTATAGCTACTTGTTGTGGGTAATTATTTCTGGTTTGTACCCATAGGTTAGCTCAAACAGTGAATAGCCTGTTCCTTGATTGGTTCAGCCTTGGGATACTAGTAATGCATGTTTCACATATAGTGGTCATGTGTCTTTGGCTTTGCCATCCATTATTTTCTCTAGGGTCCTGATAAGGCTGTCATTTAGGCGTTCCACTCTGCTGTTGGCCTATGGCCTGTATGGAGAGGTTGTGGAATGTTTAATGTTTTTGGATTTTAAGTTGTTGTTTACTACGTGACCTGATAGCTCGGTTGCTCCATTGGTTATGATGTAGTCTGGAGTGCTGTAGTTGGCTATGATTGTTTTGTTAATGAATTGGTTGATGGTTTCTGCTTTATGGTCCTTTGTTGCCCAGCAGATGGGCCAGTGTGTGACAAAGTTGATAGCTACAATTAAGAAACATTGGTTTGTTTTTGTTTCTGGGAAGGGCCCCGCTACATCTAGCCCCCAAACCTTGAATGGTTCAGGGTCTGGTACTGGGTTTACCGTTGGCTGGGGAGCCTTTGTGCTGGTGTATTTCTCGCACACTGTGCACTTTTTCAGAACATCAACTATATCCTGTTTGAGGTTGGGCCACCATATTATCTCTTTTAACGAGAGGTATAGGTTGTTAGCCTTTGTATGTCCTAGTAGGCGGTGATGTCTTAATATGGTGTCAACTCTTTGTGCAAGTGGGATGTATGGGACATGTTTGTCATTAATGATTTGGTATACAGTGCCATTTTATACATGGAAATACTTTTTGTTCTTTACTAATGTATTGTGGGCCAGTTGATGTGTTGAGGGGTCTTTTCCTTTGGTTTTATACTCAGTGTTGTAAAAGTTAGGCCAGTCAGGGTCCAGGTGGTCAGGGTGATCTTCTCTAGGCTGACATAGTCTAGAGAGAGCATCAGCTGTGACCAGCTCTGCCCCTTTTTGTATTGGATGCCCAAATTGAGCAGCTCTAGCAGGGACATCCATTTGTCTTGTCTCTGTGCAAGTGCATTCTGAGTTTTGAAATAGATTAAGGATTTATGGTCAGTTAGTACTCAGACGTTTAAATGTCCTTCTAGGTAACATCTCAATTTCTTGCATGTGTGATATATTGCTAGCAATTCCTTATTGTGTATTGGGTATCTCTGCTCAGTGTTGGTCAATTTTCTGCTTTCAGAACATACTGGCAGAAAGTCTTTCTACCCTGGCTGGCAGATGTGTAGGACTGCGCCAATGGTGGTGTCACTAGCGTCTGATTCAAGCTTGTAGCACCTGTTGTTATTGGGGTATTGCAAGATTGGTGCTTCAATCAAAGCTTGTTTTGATAGTTGGAAATTCTTGTCACATTCTGGAGTCCAGATGAATTTCTTTTTGGCATTACCTTTGGTTAGGTCATTGATTGGTGCGGTGAGATTTCTGCAGTCTTTGATGTATTTCCTTAGGTAAACTATCATACCAAGAAAGCATCTAACTTGTTTTACGGAGGTGGGGCGTTGCATGTTATTTATGGCTTTTATTTTATCTGGGTCTACTTTGATACCACTGTCAGAGACAATGTGGCCCAAGAACAGGAGTTCCTTTTCCATAAATTGGCACTTACTTGGTTTTGCATAAAGTTTGTGCTTTGCAAGTCAATTGAGTGTCTTGCGGACATGCATGAGGTGTTCCTCTTTTGTTATTGAGAATATGATGATATTGTTGAGGTAGAATAATGTGTTTGAGAGGCCATTTAGAGCTTGGTTCATCATGGTGTTAAACATTGCAGGAGCGTTGGTCATCCCAAATTTCATTACCCTACACTCAAAGGATCCAAATTGCATACGGAACATGGTTTTTGGTATGTCCTTTTCCTTTACTTCAACTTGGTTGTAGCCTGAGGTGAGGTCAATTTTGGAGAACAATTCAGCTCCTGAGAGTCTTGCAAACAGATCCTCTATAAGTGGAAGAGGGTATTTATTCTTTACTGTGCTTGCATTTAGTGCTGTGTAGTCAGCTACTAGACACAGAGTGTCTTCCTGTCAGGTATCCAGTCTTGAGCGGCCGGCCTGTTGTTTTCAGGGGTAGCTTGGGCCGGGTTTTTTGCAGGCGATGCCCACCACAAGAGGGGAGCTAACTTTAAAATGTAGGAGGCAGACTTTCCCACCCAGGACCACAGGCTGGCGGCCGGGATTATAGTGTCAATCACCCATGTGAGGGTGATGTATGCAATCCCAAACAGCTTGCCAGAATGGTTGGTTGGGAGGTTGGGTGAGGAAGCAGGCATAGGTTTTGGGGTCACGGGCGGTTCCATGGGCAGGTCATAAGCGGGGATGTAGTTGAATTTCCCTCTGAACAACTTGGGTGTTAAAAATATCCACAGGCCTTGTTGGTTGTATCTAATTGCAGATTGTATGCGGGCTAAAGGGTCAAGTTTGAGTATTTTTTACGGGGTGTATTCCTTGTATTCAGATTTCAGAGGGTAGTCAGTAAAATGGACAGGTCCAAAGGGTACACCAGGAGGACGGGAAACAGCAGGTGGTGGGGCAGGCGGGCCAGGAGATCTTGAACTGAATTGATAGACAGCAAATAAAAAATAAGGCAATAGCTGTGTGAGCCAAAATAACATAACCTTTATTCAAAAATGGCAATAATTTTGGAGCGCAGGGTCCTTTGGTCTATATAGTACCCCACCTCTAAACTTAACATTTTCCATGAGGGGTTTAACAGGGCATTGAGAATGGCAGGGTCGGGGGAACTGGGTGCTTGGGTCCAAAGGAATCAAAATGGCACTCGGCCCGGGAGTTCTTTCATTGGTCAAGAATCTCAATTTGGCTACCTGATTATCTTGCTTTAGTGTTGTGGTCATGGGACCGGGCCGCGGGCTTGTGCCTCTTTCCTGGGTTGGCTCCTGATTGGTTGCTGGTGTAGACTTCAAGTTCATGAAGCTAATAGTTGCCAAATCAGTACCTCCATTAGGCGCTGTGATTAGTCTTCCATTTGGTGCAATAATTTCCTTGGTTTGGCTTGTTTCACTGCATGGACCAACATTCTTGGTATCAGCTTGTGGGGGCTCAATCCCAGAAAGGCGTGGGCGGGCGGTCCTGCAGTACACAGGCCCAGCAGCCCAGGGGGTCCAGGTTTGGGGTCTGATTCCTGCTCCCGGGCCCAGGTTTCCAGAGAGGAAGAATTGTCAATCCTGACACTTCCTTTTTCTTTACAAAGAACACTACTGCCCCCATGGGGATTCAGATAGGCAAATGAATCCTTTTGCTAGATTGTCCTCAATGTGTATTTTGAGGATTGGGTCTCCACAGGAGAGAGTCTGTAGAGGGGTACAGGTTTAGACATGGCTTCACATAAGTTGATGCCATGTTTGACCTCTTGTTTGGAAGGTAACTTGGTGAGTTCTTTTTTGAATACATGGGTGTATTCATTTAGGAGTGCTGCAAGTTCTGGTCATTGGATCTTGGTTGTTTGCATGTTGTTAAATTCAGTATACCTCATTATGTGGAGGGTACTGTCTTTGGTTAGATGTTCTGAGTCATCTTGATTTATGACCTGGAAAAATACTGTGTCTCTTAGAATGAAGTTGTGGGTTCTTTGAGGATGTTAAAATTGACTCCATTGTGTTTTATTGTCATGGTTTTTGTTTTCCAACATACGCTGGGATTCACTCGGGTGAACCAGTCCATGCCTGCTACAATGTTGTAGTTTATGTTGTTAATGACAAGTCCTTTGATGGACGTTTGTATGCCTTGGAGGTCAATTCTGAAGGGAGTTGTTTTGCCTATGAGTAGAACCTTTGATTTATCTGCCATTCTGGCGTAATTGAAGCTGGATTTGACAACTAGTATTTTGTACTTGGTTATAAAAGATTTGCTGACCATAGTGTGTTGTGCACCAGAGTCAAATAAAATTTTATGTGTATGTGGTTTTTAAGTGCATGGATAGACAAGAAGTTGTGAGTGATCTTTAATTTTTTGTTCATAAAAATGGAGGATTGCGGGACACAGGGGATGCAAGTAGCAAAGTTTGTGCCTTGTTACAGTTTCTTGTCAAGTTGTGGGGAGACAGGGGCACTTAAGCCTGTTCCCCCTCCTCTTTTCCCTGTTCCTCTGTTTTGAGACCTTTGAGTTCAGAGAATGTGGGGTCAGATTTGTAGTGGGTTGCTACTTCAGCATTGTTTACTTCAGTGGTGTCCTCTTTTTTTGGGACAGGAGCAGTTTGCACTTTGGCTGTGATTGTCATTGTTGCAATTGGAGTTGTTGTTGTTATGATTGGTGTTTTAGCATTTATTGCCATTGGAGTTTTCTCTGCCAATGCTGAGTTGAGGAGCAATTGCCGTTGAGTGCAGCATATTCCATGTTTGTGCATTTTTCTGCGTGATTGGCTTCTGCAATGTGCACAGGCATGGAGGTGTTGGCATCTGGGCAGATGAGGGCAGCAACAGAGGGTTTCATTATGTTGATGAATGAGGCTCTGGTATGTACGTTATCAGCTTGTACTGGGTTTTGGATTTTGCGGCGTATTTTATCAAATTTGTTGGCGTAAGCTGCAATAGTGGTCTTCTGCAGAAAATCACTGAGCTGTATTGCAATGTCTTGGAGAGATTCAGTGATGCAGAAATTGTGAATAATGTCTGCTTTGAACTCTTCCCAGTTGTCAAGCTGGTTGTCAGTTTGTGAGCTGACCCAGGTGGCAAACCAGTTAGCTGCGGCCTTGTACAGGCACTTGCTGGCTTCCTGGACCCATTTCTCATGGGGGATGCAGCTGGTGCGGAGTTTAGCAGCTGAGTGGTCTAGCCAGTTAATGATGGTTTCTTTGTTTTTACCAAAAAACTTGTCAATACCAATGTATTTGGTGTTGATAACTTCACCTGTGATAGGTGGTTGTGCGTTTGTTTGTGGTTGGAGAGAGCAACTATATTGAATTATCTTGGCGCATGTTTTGGGCATGACCAGACCTTCAAATACAATGCATCCACTAGGTATATCTTTGTCAGTGTTGTGGGCACAGAAGTACGTCTTCCAGGTCTCCTGGTATATGGCCTGGTTGAGTACGTGAGAAAAGGTTGGTGGGTTTTGGTCAGTCATTTTCTCTTTCATGGGTGTGGTAAAAAAAACTGTAGCTGTTACCAGTGATAAGAAGCGCCTTTTGGGGAAGTTCAAATATGGAATTAAGAAAGAAGAGAAGTGTATTTTATTGGATAATACTTTAGACTTATATAGCTTGCGCTGTGGCAGGGATCTAAGTTGGATCAAACATAGGGGTTAGTCATGTGCGGGATGGGTTTGAGCCACTGGATACTTGGATTGTCATGTGATATTGCTTGGTTACCATTCTTGGTAGGTTGAACTGTATATTGGAAGGGCACCAAATCAGGAAGTGGCTGGATGTTAAGCAGGTTGGCAGTAGCCAGAATGCCTGTACATCCAGACCCTTGACACCTGTTTGGTTTGGCTGTCGGTCTGGGGGTGATACAAAGTGGACACACATCTTTTGATTCCTAGGTCTTTCATCACTTGCGCCCAATAATGAGATGTGAACTGTGGTCCTTAGTCTGTCACTATTTCTTCTGGGGTTCCGTGTTGGGTGAGTATTTGTTCATGAAAGTGACAGACGGTTTCAGCAGCAGTGCAATGGGTAGTGGTGGGAACAAAGTAGGCCATTTTGGTGAAGCAGTCAACCATCACTAGAGTTGCGTTATAGACTTTGAAGGGTGGGAGTTCAACTATGTAATCCATGGATACCAATTTCCAGGGGCCTGAAGGGATGTCTAGGGGGCAGAGGAGGCCTTCTGGTTTAGAGCCTCTTGTTTTGGTGCGCCTGCATGTCTCACAGCCCTCAATGTAGTTGATAACATCTTTGTCTATCTAGGGCCACAGGTAATTCCTTTTGATGCTTTAAAGGGTTTTGTGGCGGCCCGGGTGGCTGGCTAGTTCTGAGTTGTGATAGTCCTTTAGGACAGAAATCTGAGCCAATCCTTCCAATACATAGATTCTTCCTTGGAACAGTAGGGTGATTCCCTTTAATGAGTAACCTCTTTTGTACAGGGGCTGTCTAGTTGTGTTGAGAGTTCTGAAACCATGGTCTTGGCAGCAGGGTCCTTTGCCTGGGCTTCTAATACATCCAATTTCTTAGCAACAATTTTCAGGTAGTTTAGCTGTATTTTTCCACTGATTGTATCCAACAGAATATAGGTGTTGTGATCTCTCAACTTGGTGGAGGACAGGATCAGGTTGGCTCCTTTACTTAGGGCATCTGGGACAATGTTTACTTTGCCAGGTTTATAGTCAATTTCTAGTACATAGTCCGCCAGTTCTAGAGCCCATCTTGCTTGTTGTTGGTTAAGCTGACGTGGTTCAAAGAAGTAAACCAAGTTTTTGTGATCTGTTAGGACCTTTACTGGGTGCTCAGCGCTGCATAGGTATCTGCGCCAGTGCTTCAGGGTCTTTATTATAGCTAGCATTTCTTAATTGTATATAGGATAATTTACTTCAGCAGGGATCATCTTTTTGGAGTAATATGCTACTGGATGTAGCATACCATCCCCTCCTTCCTGAAGAAGCACCCCTCCCAGAGCAAAGTTGGATGCGTCAGTTTCCAGGATGAACAGCTTTGTGTGGTCAGGCATGGCTAACACAGGCGCAGAGGTGAAGGCTAACTTCAGGGCTTCAAAGACAACAGCACAGTTGGGGGTCCACTCAAACTGGGCTTTTTCTGAGCAAATGCGGGTCAGGGGCAGAGTAATCTGAGAAAATTTTTGATGAAATTGTCGAGGGTCCGGAGTACAAGTATTCCGGCTATTGCCATCACACCTAACATCCAGTCATTGCCCGACTTGGTGCCTTTCCAATACACCATTTGACATACCAGAAATGGCAACAAATCCATATCACATGACTGTCCAGGTATCCAACAACTTGAACCCATCCAGCACATGACCAGCCCCTGGGTTTGGTCCAACTAATATCCCCGCCACAGCTAAATTTATATAATTCTAAAGTATTATCCAATAAAATATACTTCTTCTCTTCCTACTTTTATATTCAAAGCTTCCCCAAAAAGCGCACCTTATCACTGGTAGCACAGGGTTTTTGACCACACCAATGAAAGAGAAAATGACTGAACAGAACCCGCTCATCTTTGTCCACGTAATCAACCAGGCCACATCCCAGAAGACCTGGAAAACATACTTCCGTGCCCACAACATTGACAAAGATATTCCTAGTGGATGCACCATATTCAAAGGTCTGATCATTCCCAAAGCATGCACCAAGATAATTCAATACAGTTGATCTCTTCAACCATAAACAAACACACAACCACCTATCACAGGTGAAGTTACCAACACTAAATACATTGGTATTGACAAGTTCTTTGTTAAAAACAAAGAAAACATCATCAACTGGCTAGACCACACAGCTGCTAAACTCTGTGCCAGCCACATCCCTCATGAGAACTGGGTCCAGGAAGCCAGCAAGTGCCTATACAAGACCGCAGCTAACTGGTTTGCCACCTGGGTTGGCTCACAAACCAACGACCAGCTTGACAACTGGGAAGAGTTCAAAGCGGATATCACCCACAATTTCCGCGTCACTGAATCTCTCCAAGATATTGCAATACAGCTCAGTGATCTTCCTCAGAAGACCACTATCACAGCCTACGCCAATGAATTTGAAGAAATATGTTGCAAAATCCAAAACCCAGCACAAGCTGATAATGTACACACCAGAGCATCATTCATCAACAGGATGAAACCCTCTGTTGTTGCCCTCATCCATCCAGAAGCAAATACCTCCATGCCCGCGCTCATTGCTGAAGCCAAGCACACTGAAAAACGCGCCAACATGGAATATGCTGCACACAACAGCAACCGCTCCTCAAACGGCAATGGCAGAGAAAACGCCAATGGCAATAAACACCAAAATATCAATCACAACAACAGCAACTCCAATTGTAACAATGGCAATTGTAGCCAAAGCACAAACCGCTCCTGTCCCAAGAAAGAGGACACCACAAAAGTTAACAACGCTGAAGTAGCAACCCACTACAAATCTGACCCCACATTCTCTGAACTCAAAGGTCTCAAAGCAGAGGAACAGGGAAAAGAGGAGGGGGAACAGGCTTAAGTGCCCCCGTCTTCCCCCAACTTGACAAGAAGAAGTACCGAGGCACAAACTTTGCTACTTGCATCCCCTGTGTCCCGCAATCCTCCATTTTTATGAACAAAAAATTAAAGATCACTCACAACTTCTTGTCTATCCATGCACTTAAAAATCACATACACATAAAATTTTATTTGACTCTGGTGCACAACACACTATTGTTAGCAAACCTTTTGTAACCAAGTACAAAATACCAGTTGTCAATTCCAACTTCAAATACACCAAGATGGCAGACAAATAAAAAGTTCTACTTGAAGGCAAAACAACTCCCTTCAGAATTGACCTCCAAGGCATACAAACGTCCATAAAAGGACTTGTCATGAACAACATAAACTACAAAATTGTAGCAGGCATGGACTGGTTCACCCAAGTGAATCCCAGCATATGTTGGAAAACAAAAACCATGACAATAAAACACAATGGAGTCAATTTCAAAATTATCAAAGAACCCAACAACCTAATTATAAGAGGCACAGTATTTGTCCAAGTCATAAATCAAGATGACTCTGAACATCTAACCAAAGACATTACCCTCCACATAATGAGGTACTCCAATTTTAATAATATACAAACACAAAAGATCCAATGCCCAGAACTTGCGGCACTCCTAAATGAATAAACTCACATATTCAAGGAAGAACTCATAGAGTTACCCCCCAAACAAGAGGTCAAACATGGCATCATCTTATTCAAAGCCATGCCCAAACCTGCACCCCTCTACAGACTCTTCCCCATGGAGACCCAAACACTTAAAGCACAAATTAAGGAAAATATAGCCAAAGGATTCATTTGCCGTCTGAATCCCCATGGGGGGCAGCAGTTTTCTGTGTAAAGAAGAAAGAAGGATACCTTCACTTAGTTACTGACTAAAGAGCACTAAACGCAAGTACAGTAAAAAATAAATACCCACTTCCCCTCATAGAAGACCTATTTGCAAGGCTCTCAGGAGCCAAATTTTTCTCCAAAATTGACCTCACCTCAGGCTACAACCAAGTTGAAGTAAAGGAAAAGAACATACCAAAAACCATGTTCTGTATGCAATTTGGATCATTTGAGTGTAGGGTAATGAAATTTGGGATGGCCAACGCTCCTGCAATGTTTAACACCATGATGAACCAAGCTCTAAATGGCCTCTCAAACACATTATTCTACCTCAACAATATCATCATATTCTCAATAACAAAAGAGGAACACCTCATGCATGTCCACAAGACACTCAATTGACTTGCAAAGCACAAACTTTATGCAAAACCAAGTAAGTGCCAATTTATGGAAAAGGAACTCCTGTTCTTGGGCCACATTGTCTCTGACAGTGGTATCAAAGTAGACCCAGATAAAATAAAAGCCATAAATAACATGCAACGCCCCACCTCCGTAAAACAAGTTAGATGCTTTCTTGGTATGGTAGCTTACCTAAGGAAATACATCAAAGACTGCAGAAAGCTCACTGCACCAATCAATGACCTAACCAAAGGTAATGCCAAAAAGAAATTCATCTGGACTCCAGAATGTGACAAGAATTTCCAACTATCAAAACAAGCTTTGATTGAAGCACCAATCTTGCAATACCCCAATAACAACAGGTGCTACAAGCTTGAATCAGACACTAGTGACACCACCATTGGCGCAGTCCTACGCATCTGCCAGCCAGGGCAGCAAGATTTCCTGCCAGTATGTTACAGGAGTAGAAAACTAACAAACACTGAGCAAAGGTACCCAATACACAAAAAAAGAATTGGTAGCAATATATCACACATGCAAGAAATGGAGATGTTATCTCAAAGGACACTTAAACGTCCAAGTGCTAACTGACCACAAATCCTTAATCTATTTCAAAACTCAGAACGCACTCGTGCGGCGCCAAGCCAAATGGATGTCCTTGCTGGAACAGCTTAACCTGGACATCCAATACAAAAAGGGGCAGAGCTGGTCACAGCTGATGCTCTCTCAAGGCTATGCCAGCCAAGAGAGGATCACCCTGACCACCTGGACCCTGACTGGCCCAACCTATACAGCACTGAGTACAAGACAAAAGAAAGGATCCCTCCACACATCAACTAACCCATGATACACTAGTAATAAATGAAATTTTTTTCCATGTATCAAATGGCACAGTATACTAAATCATCAAAGATAAACACATTCCATACATCCCACTTGCACAAAGAGTTGACACTATACTAAGACACCATTGTCTGCTAGGACACACAAAGGCCAACAACCTATATCTCACATTAAAAGAGATAGTATGGTGGCCCAACCTGAAGAAAGATATAATCAATGCTCTAAAAAAGTGTACAGTATGTGAAAAATATGCCAGCACCAAGGCGCCACAGCCAACAGTTAACCCAGTACCTGACCCCAAATCATTTAAGGTTTGGGGACTGGACGTAGTGGGACCCTTCTTAGAAACCAAAACAAATCAATGTTTCCTAATTGTAGCGACAACTTTGCCACACATTGGCCCATCTGCTGGGCAACAAAAGATCACAAGACAGAAACAATAAATTGATTCATCAATAAAGCAATCATAGCAGACTACAGCACTCCAGACTAAATCATAACAGATGGAGCAAAAGAGCTAACAGGCCACATAGTAAATGACAATCTAAAAACAAAGAACATCAAACACTCCACAACCTCGCCCTACAGGCCACAGGCCAACAGCAGAATTGAACTCCTGAACAGCAGCCTTATAAGAACCCTGGAGAAAATAATGGATGGCAAAGCCAAAGACACATGGCCGCTCTATGTGAAACATGCATTACTAGTATCCCGGGTTTGTACCAATCAAGGGACAGGCTAATCACCATTTGAACTAACATACAGGTACAAGCCAGAAATAGTCACCCGCAATAACCAACCATATGTGAAGATCCCCCTGGAGAAACCTCCCACAGTAGAACAGAAACTAGCTCTACAATACATACGTCTCAAAGCCAAACTGGCTGAAATAAAGAGACTCAAAACTCAAAAGATAACCTCAACAGAGGACCCACTCCCCATCAACTCCCCCTTCTGGGTCCTAGACAGGAACAGAAAGAAGCTAGACTCAGTACACAGGGGACCAGGAAGAATCATCAGATACCGACCAGACAGGAATACCTACCTGGTTAAGTTCCAGGATGCCAAAGAGCCCATCACCAAAAAGTACCACAGATCTTGCCTCCGCCCTAGCAAAGGAGAACACTTGACCCAGTTGGTGCCCACTAGTAAACAACTCCAGGAACATCAGGCGGCAGCCATCAAGACAAAGCCCCCTCCTGATGTACCTGAGTAACCCCTTAAGGGAGGGGTGTGTTGAGGGTCCAGATGTACAAGTATTCCGGCTGTTGCCATCACACCTAACATCCAGTCATTGCCTGACTTGGTGCCTTTCCAATATACCATTCAACATACCAGAAACGGCAACAAATCAATATCACATGACTGTCCAGGTATCCAACAACTTGAACCCATCCAGCACATGACCAGCCCCTGGGTTTGGTCTAACTAATATCCCCCCACAGCTAAATCTATATAAGTCTAAATTATCACCCAATAAAATATACTTCTTCTCTTCCTACTTTTATATTTGAAGCTTCCCCAAAAGGTGCTCCTTATCAAAATCTCTACAGTAGTTTGCTAGCCTCAGGAAACTCCTAACATATTTCTGACAGGTGGGGTTGGGCCAAGCTGTGACCACGTCCACTTTATCTTGGGCCATGGCAAATCCACCAGTTTGTACTACATAGCCCAAGAATTCTACCTCAGGTTGGAAGAACTCACACTTCTTGAGTTTGAAGTGAAGATTGGCTGCTGCTAGTTTCTCCAAGATGAGGTCCAGGTGGCGAAGGTGGTTTTCATGTGTTTTCCTATATATCATAATATTGTCAAGATATGCCATGCAGAATTGGTCAAGGTATTCTCCAAGGACCGAGTTAATCATCCTCTGGAAAGTGCTAGGGGCGTTGCATAGCTCAAAAGGCATGACCAGGTATTCATAGAGTCCATATCAAGTTTTGAAAGCCGTTTTATATTCATCACCTTCTTTGATTTGGATTTGGTTAAAAGCATTTTGGAGGTCAATCTTAGAGCATACTTGTGCTCTAGTCAAGACATCACATATGTCATTGGCATTAGGTATGGTGTATTGGTTTTTTACTGTGATTTTGTTCAGCTTCTGGTAGTTTACACAAGGTCTCATTCCCCCATCTTTCTTCCCAACAAATAGTAGGGGGGAAGAGCATGGGGCCTTTGAGACTTGGATAAATCCTTTCTTGGTCATGTCTTCAATGTACGCTTTCAAGGCCACCTGTTCTTTGTGGTTGCAACTATAGATGGGGCTGTGGCTGGGTTGCGTATCAGGGAGTAAGTCAATGGTGTGGTCATAGATAGAGTGTTCAGGTAGTTGAGATGCCGCCTCTTTGCTGAAGACACTGGCCCATTTCTTGAGGGCTGATGGCAGCTTCCCTGAGCAAGGTTCCAATCACAAGGTCATGAGTTTGGTGGGGGGGGGTACTATGTGTGGGCTTGGCTGAATGGTTATAGTGTCGGGGTTAGGTCCCTTTCCCAGGGTTACGGTTTGGTCACAATAGTTCAGGATTGCACCATGCTTGTCAGCCCAGGAGTCTCCAAGTATCAATGGGTGTGGTAATCCTTTCAACAAGATAACAGACAAGGGGTAGGTGTTTTGCCCAATCTTCAGCTCAAGTTGTTGGTTACATTCTTGGCCAATGTCAGTTGAACTGTTTCCCATAGTGACTTGTAATTGAGTATCCAAGGGGGTGAGTTCCAGCTTGGACACTAATGCGGGGTCAATGAAACTTTTGTCAGCCCCTGTGTCTAAGAAAGCCTTTTTGTGAAATACTTTATCTCCCACTTCTAGGGTCACTATGATATACTTATAAGACTGAGAGGTAGTGTTTAATTGGGCAAGGGAGCCTGAAGTTTGGTTTCTTCTGGGACAGGCCCTGGTCTGGTGTCCTGCTTCATGGCAGTGGAAACACAACCTGTCTCTGTAATGTTGTTGCAACTCCTTGGGTGTCATGGCTGGTCTGGCCGCAGTGAGGCTTCTGGCCGCAGTGAGGCTTCTGGCCACCCAGGGTCCTTGGGGGTGGTACTGTGGGTTTCTTGGTTTAAGCTTAGTCCTTGGCAGAGCACAATAAGATCTTCTAACCCAATTGTGGGGTGGTAGTGATTGAAGAGGTCCTTTAACCCTGAGTTCACACCTTTTCTGAATAGGATGGCGGCCAATTTGTTGTCCAGTATAGCACAGGTCTGTAGTTTGGTGAACTCTTCTACATAGTTCTGAAGTGGGCGGCTGTTTTGCTTGAACTCCGACAGAGTCATGAAGGCAAAGTGTCGGGTATTCTGGTCCTCTCCTGTGGCCATTAGTTCAGCCTCAAATTGAGCATAGTCTAAGCAAAACTCTACGTTGTTGGTGGTGGCCTTGCCAAACCAGTCTAGGACATCCCCTGTTAGCATGGATGCTACTCCCAAGTCTTTGACTGTGTTATTGGGATAGGCCACAGCATTGGCTAGTAAGTACAGTTACAGTACCGGAATGGCTCTTCTAGCTTCCTATAGGCTGAGCTTTCCCATCTGGGGCATGGTCACATTGGAGGTGGTTTGGTTCACAATAACGTTCTGTACTTGGGAGAAGGTTGCTGTGGTAGGATCTTTGCTCTCTGGCACATCCTTGGAATTATCCAAGGTCTGGGTTGTTCTCTTCCACATGGAGGAGATTTGGTATGATAGCCACAAATAACAGTAATAAGTGATAATCATAAAAACAAACATACAAGTAGCCCCAATTGCTAATAAAATCTTGGAGCCCAGGTTACCAAGTTTGGGGTAGATTGCCATAATGTCAGGATACCAGGAGTACCGTGGAGCTCCAGCAGGCAAGGGATGAGTTGAAGCAGGTACTGACATGACCCACCAGATGATGGGACCTAACTTTAACAGGTAGTAAAGGGCCTTCCCAGCCACAGCCCAAAGCCCAGCTGCTGGCAAGGCGGAGTCAATCAATCCTGTGAGTGCCAGGTAAAGCACTCCCAGGAATTGACTACTCTTGCCAGTGGCATCAGAAGTGGGTGGGATTGAGATGGTTGGTTTAGGCGTTAGGGGTGGTTTCATTGGGACCAAGTAGGCAGCAGAATTTTTGTATTTCCTGTTGAAGATCAATGGGTATATAGTGATTTCTCTGCCATCACAGACAATTTGGTAGGGTTCCTTGGGTGTGTTTGGGCAGGTGTACCACTGCAAGTCTTCCAAGGTCCAGGGTTTGTGATCAAGATTTGGGGTATACTCAGTGAAATGCACAGGGCCAAATGAAGCGTTGGGTGGACAGTAGTAGTCAAAGGCTTCAGTTTTGTCAACTGGAGTCTGGCTATCTATCCCAGTAGATGAGTGCTGACGCTTGGGTGTATGCAGATGGAAGGGTATCAAAAATATGTATGGAAAAAGATTGGTGAACCAAAGGTTCATAACAACTTTATTTGGTAAAGATGATGATACAGAACTTTTTCAGGTGCTTCTGATTTATATACTTATTCACATGCAAGTGCCTCTGGGAATTTTTCTGGTGCTATCTGGGTGGCAAGGCCTGACATATCAAGTTCTGCTTTTTGTTTGGCTGCTTCATGGTCATTTTTGGGATTTTCAGGAACAGTTGTTTGGCTTTTTGGTGGTCCATCTTGGCTTGGCTTGGCTGGCCATTGGTTCTGGCAGGTTTGGCTTCTGGGGTTATGAGAGTTTTCCCAATTTGATCACCTTTTTTGGACTGGCTTGACAGGCATTTTTGATGTGAAGGAACTTGATTAAAAAAGGGTTCCCAATTGGGGACCCCAAATTACTTAATGGAGGGTGGGCTTGACCTGGGTTTACTGGGCAGCTAAAATTAGCCTGCCCAGGCTCAGCCAAACCCACCAAGACTCAGGCATAGCTTTTAGGGCCCAGAACGGGCCCCACAGCTACCACCAGGGCAGTAATGGTTCCTGCACCTGGATTTGCTTCAAAAAGCAAAAATCCAGGTGCAGGCAAATCTTCCCCGCCTGCTAGCCCTGGCTGGTGGCTAAGAGTGGGTTTGATTCCCGTCAGGGACTTCAAACATGTTAATTTTGTAACAGCCTTCCTCCTGATTTGGTCTCCTTCTTGTCAAGCAACCCACAATTTTTTTATTGTATCCTCATTGTATATCCTTGAATCACGCAGCATACCACATTGCTCTAACACTGCCTGGCGGCTAGGAGCGGGTTCAATTCCCGCCCAGGGCTCAAAACTGTTACTATTATAACACCACAGGAGAACTCCCCCTTGTTTCTTCTGTAATATCATATTACTACAGCAAGCTTGGGCTTGCCTACCTGATTATGCTGGGGCTTGCTGATCAAGTGATTTCCCACATGGGAGTGTGCGTCCTTGGGCTACAGCTACCAATTATGTGATATGGATGGCCCCTGTCATCTACTGGGCCTTCCAGGCTTGATCCTTCCCCTTGACCAAAGGTTCCCCTGGGAGCCACCCAGGCCATGAAATTACTTAAAACAGTGGTAAGTATTGTTTCTTTCAGTTTAAAACACTGTTACTATGTGTTTAAAATTCATAATAATAGTTAACTTAAAGTTGGTAGTTTTTGGAGCTTTCTGTCTTCACCAGGCAGTTGGAAACATCAGCAGGTATTTTTCAGCCTCTTATTGTCTGGGTTCATTATTTTCAAAGAATTTTTGCTTAGTTATTAAACTCTTAATTTTTGAAGTTGTTTTCAAGCGCTCTGCGTCCACAAGAAAGGTTTGAAGCTTGACTTTTGATCCTGGCTGTTTTGCGTTGATATTAACATAATGAGAGTTCAACTTATGATTTTCTAAACCACTTTGATAGTCAATTTGCACCAAGTTTAGCCTATCTGAGCTATCTGTGATAGGACCATCATAAATGATGGTCCTGATAAGAATAGGTTACGCAAGGCATCATGAAAAACCTTCTTATGGGTTTTTTAAACAAACTTGTATTATTGTACCCACAATCACCGTGCTGGGATTGTTAAATTATCAACAAAACACATTGAAAGATCTTTTGGTGATCTCAAAACAGCGGGGTCAACCTCCAGCAAGGTTCCACACAAGAGACCACATGTCACTTGACTTCCTGGGCACTACAAGCCAAATGCAGAAGTCAACTTGAATTACCAGATAAAAAACTGGATCAATCACAGTCTTGACCCAGTGGCAACTTGATTTAGCACCTCACTCATTATCAGGATCAAGCCACCCCCTCTTTAATCCAAATGATTTATCTACACAACTTTGTCCCTTTTAAACCAATTTACTGCAACTGTACAGCCTCTATATCCCAATAAAGGCATGGTCTAGTTTTGAAACATTCTTCCCCCATGACTCTGCCAACCCAGCACTGTCAGGAATATTCCTGACAACAACATTCCAAAAGACAGCATTTTGGTCATAAATCCAACTAAAACTCAAGATAAATATTTGCAGCAGTTCCCCCTGATTAGGAAAACAGCCGCAGAACAAAAAGTGGGGAAAAAGAATTTAAAATGTTTGATTCTTCAAATTTTGGGTTTTATAGCCTGACCGCAGACTGTGCAGCCAGCTGCCAGCTGTCTGCAGGCTGCACATCCAGCCAGCAACGGGAAGCACGCCCCCATGGCAGGGTTGTCCACCCCCGCCAAATGGGGAAATTGCCAAAACGGGAAACAAAAAAGGCAATTTCTCCAACACCTAATTTGGGGGAACTGCTGTCTAAATTTGAAATTTACCAAATTTAGATGGAACTGACAGATTGCCCTGCACAACAATTAATACATCAACTGCAGAAGTTGAATACAAATGCATGAAAGCATCTAAATATTCACCAAACCCATGCCAGCCAGGAATTAACAACTCATTGACTGCAAAACCCCTCCAATGCCACTCCCAAAAGGAAATTTCAGACAGCACCAAGTGTTTAGGGTTCTCTGTACAATGCTTTTCACTATTCATGCCTCACCAAGGCTGATAGTTTATAATAAAGCTCATCCACTTGATGATAGTGTATGCTATCATTGAGTGAATTACCCCTCAATAATATCACATAAATCATCCATACTTTAAACAACAGAAAGTCCAAGACACCAAGCTTTGTTTGCCCTTCCCCAGGACTAAGGAGATGAACCATCTTATCTTTTTGGCTGTACTCACAGCCTGCCTTGGGATTGAGGGCCACCAACAACAGTATCAACCACATGGGCCATTCAATAATCCTTCCAACAAGTACTATTATGAGGAGCCAGCTCAGCTAAACTCCTCTGATCAGTACTCCTGGCCCGCCCTGGGTTTCCCCCAATCAACTCAGTCCATAGCAATTTATATCATGGTTTACTATGTACTTAAGTATTTTGCCAGTAATTTCAGTTGATTTAACATTCACGCAAAAGTGTTTTGATGGGTGATGACGGTCTACCCAATAGTAACAGCGCTCACTGGGTTCCAAGTGGCAAACTTGGGACCATAATTAGCTAGAATACTTTCCCAATTGTTGGGTCTTTACAAGCACAGCTAAACACTTGCAGCACAGGTAGGTTTTTATCCTAACTTCCTTTTCAAAAATTCTCCTGTTGCCTGTACTTACTGCGGCAAACAGATATACAAAAAGAACCATGTCTGGGCTCCCCTTGGATTGGACGCCCTGCACGCCAGGGACCAAAATACCTGAAGAACATGCGCTTTACCAAAACCTGGCCATTCCAGTCCCCACCTTCACTGCCCTGTCTCCACAAGGGTTCTTCCAGGCATCTTTGTCCACACCTTGAGTCAATGCCAAAAGCATCATGCCCGTCCATGTGGCCATGCAACTTTGCAGTGCAGCCTTGAGAATTTTTACCAGAGCCAATACCAGCGTCACAGCATGTTTCTGGCTGGCCCAAAACAAGCCAGCACAGATGGAACACCCAGCACGCCTTTTCATTGCACATATCTCTATCCAACTGACCCATGGCATGTGCACCAGGTGTGATAGATGACATTGAGATCACATTGAGGACACCAAAGCCCATACCGGTGTCCAGCTAACCCCCACTGGAGAGAAAGACTGGGCCTGGAAGGTCATGCATGCAACAGAAGCAGTCCTGACCAGATAGTTAGCTGCAGCAGCCCAGGGACGTCAAATTCTGGTGGGGGCACAACCTGGTTGTCTAGCCCCAACACTGTGATATAGACAAACCTCATATCACTGAAGTCATGAACATGAAGAGCATCTGGTAAGAGGGAAGTGGTTGGAATCTCTTTATGGATGGTGGATTCAGGCCTCTAGAACAGCCAGGAGGGAGATCCAGGTGGTGAGGATGATAAAACTCCAATCCAGGGATGCAGGCAGGCATGATCAAAGGAGCTGAAGCAGAGCCAGGCAGGTAAGAGGGGGCGCAGGAGCATTGTTGTTGAGATTCACATAGCAATTCTAACAGGATGCTTATACCGGAGCAAGAATAGAAAGTTCCTGCAATTGAACAAAGGATCCTTGGATAAAAACGATATTAAGATTATGTCAACAACAAGGATGGCTTCCCTCTCTCATTATTCATACTTACAGTGAAACTGTCCATTTCTAGCGCCTTTAGTTGCCTGGTGGCGTTGCCTTTAGTGTCACTGTCAATTTCTTTGGAAAACTGCATGTTGAGGCATAAGGGGATGTCATATGAGTGGTTTCTGGGATGTGATAGGCTTTAATGTTGTCTTCCAAGGTGTTACAGCTATTAAAAGAACTCACAGGGAATTGATTTTCTGATCAATTAGTCAATCAGTTGCTTGTACAATCTACCTTTTCCCGGTAGGTTTGGGACCCAATTTTGCATATGGTGTTGATCTATGAGTTTTGCAGCACGTGAGCCTTGAAAACTCCTGACCATTTGAGGTCATTAAAGGGGTTTCTCTTATTACAGTGAAAAAGATAATTGTTTACATACTTTTTGTGGTATTGTGATAATGCATGCTACTTGGTTGTCCTAGGCATCCAGGACCCTGAAATCATCTCCTACTATAGTTAAGCTCGCAAAGCCAGACTCTTTATTACATGATGTGTATTCTTCCATCAGTGTAGCTGCATCTTTCAGTCTTTATTCTGGTCCCCAAGTCTTCTCTTTATTAGGATGCCCTTTTAATTTGAACATAAATGTGGTTTTTATATAAGAGTTTGTGTCCTAAGATGGCTTCAACCTCGTGTTCTGTGAAGCTTCCCACTTTGATAGGTGGGGCCATTCTTACTAGCTGGTGTGTGAGAGAGATTCCTCTCTTTTTTGATAGCATGAAGTGTGAAAAACATCTTGAATCTTCCATTCAGGGGGAAGCTCTAATCAGTATGATACAGTACCAATGTGTTGTAGGATCTTGTAGGATCCTGTTTTTTGAGGGCTCAAGCTAGCACACGGGGCAGTGGTCCTGATGTTCTTTGCACTGATGTTCACAAGGGCCGCTACTTCAATCAGTGGACCAGGGCTGTGGGTTTCCTGTTCACCAGCTCCCATTATGTGTCCTGGGTCATATCCAGGGACCAGCTGGAAGGAGTTATCATTCTCTAGTAGAGTTGGGTGGCTAGCTTAAAGTTTATACTTGACTTGTATTACAGCAAAATCATCCAACACTTTCCCTATGACTAGGCGGGCATCCCCACCATGTACTTGGACCTCAGCTGGAGCCAGATCCTCTGTGGGCCTGTATCAATCCTTCAACAGCCTAGTAAACTCATTCCCAATAAATTCCCTCCCCCTATCTGTCATCTCAAAGTGTCTAGTCAACCTCTCCCACTCCTCCTGGGAGGTTTTACTAGTGCCAAACATTTGACAAATTTGGCAGTAAGTATCCTCCTCCCCTGGGCTAGGATAGAAGATGTTGGGCAATTCACTCATAGGGACTATCTGTACTACTTGGAAATATAGGCAGGGGTTGTTATGGGCTTTGATTTTCTTTCAGAAAAAAGATTCCCTTAGAAACCTTCTGGTATATGGCCAGAGGGGTATGTGAAACAATTATTATGTGCCAATACTTGGAGTCCTCCAACAATATCTTGGACTCCTTGTACTTGGTCTTGGGCTCCATCATCTAAGTCTTGGACTCCTGCTCCTTGATTGAGCTCCTGCTCCTTATCCTAGGCTTCTGCTCCTTTATCTTAGGCTCATTCATCTTTATATTGGTCTTATGCATCTTTATCTTGGTCTTCAGCTCTCTTTTCTTTCTTAGTGGCCTTTGTTATCCACTGTTTTCAATCCCTGAAAAGCCTCAGGCTTCTTCCCCTTTTATAGCTCCTTGTTTCATTCCCTGTTTCCTCTCAGATCTTTAGTTTTCCAGGCTTAAACTATTCAGTTTCTTCTGCTCTATAATATATTAAACCTTTCCACTTACTTTAGCCAATTAAAACCCTTCTTTTCCTGGTTCATTCCCTCATTTTTAGGCTTAAACCCTTCACTTAAAGCCCTTAAAACAGTGATCAAATAAGCTTTGGCCTGCAGCCAATCAAACTCCTGGATTGAACTATTTTGCAAAATTTTTACCCAAATGACTTGCTCTTGACCCTGGTTTGAACCTGGCGCTGTCTTGCTCTGTATAAACACTTGCTCCGTGCTTTGAACGGTTTTGCTGTGATTCCTGTCATGTTTCCCTGGGCAAACTCAAGCGCTTCCAACTGTGCTTTACTTAGTGGATTTTTGCACCCTAATTTCTTCAACGCTTCTCCACATTCCCCTGCATTTTTCTCTACATTTCAACCATTTGAAACCATCTGCTGCTTGCTTCTTGTCCCTCTTAATGATCTCGGCAAAACTCCAGCCTTTGTCCTCAAAGTTTATTTGTCCTTTTTCTGGCTACTTTGACTCCTTCTTACTCAATTAATTCCCTATAAATTTACAATCTGTTTTCTGTAAATTATTTCCTGCTTTTCCTTATTTTTTATATGATATTTATCTTAATATTTTACCATTTTTTAGCAGTTTACTTAATTGTTTTATCTGCTTATTTCTTTTAATTAATCCTATTTCCAGCAGTAAAAGTTTCTTCTGCCTGCTCTTTCTTCTACTTCAGCTAGTCCTTCTAAGACAAATTCCAGTCCTTTAGCTATTCCTGCTCCATGATCTTCCAGTCTTCCACTATGAACCACCTAGGCTTCATTTGTACTATGAACCTCTCTATGAACCACCAAGGTTCCATCTGAAGTCCCTGTTACTAATACTTCAGACTCAGGCAATAAGTCTACAAGGCTACTAGCGTTTGACTGGGCCCCTACCTCCACTTGGGCCATTCAACTAAAGACAATTCTCATGTCCATGCAGTTGTCTTTACTCACTCAGGTGGTTAATTATGAGCTTTCAGTTGCAAATTAACTGAATTAACTTCCCAGAGACCTGTTCATTATCAATTTCTGCAGCTTCTTCCTTGAGGAGCTACCCTGATAACGTCTATGGGCATATTTATGCCCCTATGGTGGCTTCAGGACCTTACCAAAGCCTCCAGGAAAAAACAGACAAGGACACCTTACCAGACCATTAAGTAAGGTCCCCACTTACAGACCTCCTGCAAGTGGCCAAGGGATTGTGGGGCTACTTCAGCTCCTTCCTTCCCTATTAGTCCTTGTTACCTACTAGGTTACATCACCCATTCTCCCTAGTAGCCAATG